>CM053599.1:56340256-56363640 GCA_028646575.1 Pseudocheirus occidentalis | reverse complement strand
CCACTTTCAGCGTCTCTGTGACCTGTGTTGTTAACTCGAAACCTTCATGCATTTCCTAGTTTTTTCTTTTAAAATGCTAAGAGTATTGGACCATAGAAATTAAAATGTATTCCTATTAAGTTCTTAAAGGCTGGGTAAGCTTTGTTATTGTGATAAGGCTAATCTAACTGGGAAAGTTCATTTAGAAAAAGGTAAACATCCTTTTGTACTTAGGAATTTGTGAAATTTAAAAGGATTCAAACTTACTGTAAACTTTAATTTCAGGCAGATTGCCTAAAGAGTCTTTATCTTGATTAAGTAAGGAATTTCTCTACTAAGAAGGAGGCAAGGAGGGGCAGAAAGTACTTCAGGTAATGAAGTCCCTCACAGAGCCTCACTTAGCCTCACTGAGACAGTCTTGAAAGGAGCCCTTTGAAGTGATGTAATTTCTGGTAATTGGTTTTTGGTTAGAATAATTGAGTACTGGTACAACTGAATGAAGGACCTAGCTTTTATTCTATCAATTACTGAAATTAGATCAGAAATGTCTTCTATGTGGGGAAAAGAGTTTCAGTGCAAATTTCTTAAAGGGAGGTAAATTGTGGCCCTCTGAATTATATCTGCCTTCAATGGGGTGTTCACCATGCTTTATAACCCTACTGGTCAAGCTATTGTTGAAAGAAAAAAAACACACCCTTAAAACTGCTCTTCAAAAACAAAGGGGGGGACTTGGTGCCTGGGAACCCCGAGATGAATTCTGGGGTTGTCATTACTGACCATACAATTGGAAATTCTAAAAGGTCACAGCCCCAGGCAACTGTAGCTACCGAATGGGTAATGTAGAAAAATGTTAAGGGACAATAGTAAAGTCTGCAGTCTGTGCATGGCCGAGTTTTTTGTGTGTTTCCACAGATGATAAGAAGGAAGTTTGGATACCAGAAAGGAGAACAAGGCCTGTGTCAACAAATGCAGAGACCACAAACTCGGCCCACACCCAGGACAACAACCAAGCTAGCCCTACAGTGGAGGAGAAGGAGCCAGAGCCAAAAATGAGGGCAAGCGGATCTTATATTTTTTATCTGTAGGACTGACGTATCTGCTTGCAATTGGGTGGACCAGAAAACCTATGTTTCCTGGCATAGTGATATGAACATTAAAAAGAGACATGGAGGGTATCCTAAACTTATTGGTTTGGGCACTTCCGCAATAAAAACAGCCTTTCCTGTTCTTGCTCCTAATGGGATATACTTGAGCAAAAGTGACCACACCTTTGTACAAGCTTATGCATTCATGTGGGGAAACCTTTGCAATATAAAAATCACTAGGGTTGATAAGCATTATATTGGCACATGTATTAATTGTATGATTTCTGAATGTCATGATAATATTTCTTTGGGTCTATTGCTATTTTTTTATAAGAAGAGCGGGTATAATTATGCTTCCTGTGGAGAGTGAAAACTGGTTTTACTGATGAATGCTGCTCATTCTATTGCTCAAATCAATCACCACTTGGGTTTTAATCTGAAAAAGACATGTATTTCTTATATTGTTGTTGGAATAATTGCTTTAATTTCTACTATTCTGAGCAGTGTTGCTATGTCTACTTCTGTTAGCACTGTACAAAATCAAATAGTCACGAGGAATTTTGTATATGTATTTCTGTATTTGTAAACAAAAAAAAATATAATGAGCCAGAATATAGCACAGCCCAAATTAGAAATCACCTAAATGGGGACCGAATCCTGAGGCAAAATGTAGTTGATTGGATTAAGAGAGCTCAGGGGATATTACCTGGGAAAACACAACAAATTATAACCTACATAGGAATAGGGATGGCATTACTGGGTTTATGTACCTGCTTACTCATCCTTATTTCCAGTTTTCTCACATCATTCAACAAGTTATATATAATGTCCAACTGCATGACTCTGCCCATGGCCCTATATGCTATAGGGGGGATGAAGAGAGCTCCCAGAAGTCTTTGGGGCTGCGTTAATGGGATGTTCCCCCCTCCTATAGGCAGTATAGTAGAGAAGCCGAGAACTCCCAGGGGTCTATTAGGGTTTCATTAATGGGATATTTCCTCTCCTATAAATAAAAAAGATGGGGGAGATGTTGTAGGCCAAGACTTTCAGTGTCCTTGGCCAAATTAGCTCCCCAGTTCTACAAAAGTCATTAGGCAGATATGCAAGGAAAGTATAATCTTGTTGGGTGGATGCTCTCATTGGTTTCAAGAATATCTAAAGAAAGTACTGAGTTAATTTGCAAGTCTTAATTGTAACACCCTATTTGTGCCTCTGGACATGGTACTAGGATAAAGAGCTTAAGGAGTGATTGGCTTCAAGCTGGGGTAGAGAAAGATCGAGACCAAGGGTGGTTCCTTGCATTCTACTAAGGATATATAAACCTTGTATCTTCCATGTATCTTTGGCTCTGTATGAAATGGTTCTGCAATAAACAGACTATGGAATACAAAAAAAAAAGAAATTACTACATACCAGAGCTTGGTTTTTCTATTTCCTTATCTGAAATATGATACAGAGGTAGATAAATGTTAATAATAGAAATTAAACTTTAAAAATGTCATCTGTACATTTTTTGAGAGAGCCTGATGTTAAACATTTGCTAAAATATCTTTGCTTCAAAGTACATATTTCACTGAAACTGCATATCTCTGTCCCACATAATCCCCATTCCGTCCCATATGAGTCCAGTACTTTTTAAAAAACAAAGCAAATGACAACCACCCCCCAAGAACTCAATTTTATTGCTCCTAAGAAGGTATGAAAAAAATCAAAACAATATTTCATTAGTGGGAAAAAAATGAATTTTTAAACTTTATTAAAGACTAGTTTAACTTTATGAAGTACCTAGTGCATCATCGTTCCCCAAATTCATTGTTACCACATAAGTATTTGTCTCCTCTTGCCTTCCATCAGCTTTCTATCCTTTCTTTGATATGTGGCACACAGCAAAAAATGGGGGAAAAAGTCAGAGATGTCCAGCTGTTTATATCCTTTCAAAAAGATGACTGTTTTTGTAAGTTAAATGTGTTCCCATATACTCAATTGTTTAATCCCAAATGCCCTTTTTCCTCCTTCCTCACATCTTTAATCTAACCATATTAGCATGCATATTAAAAAAAACTAACTATGGTTGATGGGGGCTTGACTACATGTCAATCACTCTAAATGATTCCAAGGTTTTTGTCTGAATATCTCTTCTTAACTTAGCAGAATGAAGTAATTAGAAGATAATATCTATAGAATACAATTCACAGAGTGAGACTAGTTTAAACATTTGGGAATTAATTTTTGCCTTGAAGCTGAGAATATTTTTTTTCCAAAATGCATGTTGGCTGTACATCTGCCTGTACATATCCATATTACTTACTATAATTATCTGTTGGTAAATAATTAGTGTTAACATTTATTACCCATCTGCATATATTTACATACACACATACTAATTTTAATGGATTTTGGTTCCATTTGTTTGGGTGCTCAGGGAATCTTAGAATCTCAGAGGTTGTGCAGCTCAAATCATAACAGGAAAGATAATCTCTCTTAAAATTTTCCAAAAGGTTATCCAGGCATGATTTGGAGAGTATTATTGAGGGTTATATTTACTCTCCCCAAAGCAGCCCATTCCACTTTTGGTTAATTAAATGTTAGAGTCTTTTCTCATATCAAACTTAAGTCAGCTTTTTTGCATCCTCCATCCCTTGCTTTTAGTTCTGGTCCTTTTGTCCTACCAGAACAAATCAAATACCCTTCCTTCATGACAACATATACTTGAAGGTAGTAATGATATTACTTATAAACTCTACCTTCCCTGCAGGTTAAACATCTACAGTTGTTCAACTGATGATCAGAATAGGTTCTATCTCAGTGCCTATAGTACTTTCTACTAAATATTCCTCAGATGATTAATGTCCTTCCTAAAATGTAGAGATCAAAACTGAAAAGAAAAGCATGTATTTGATCTAAATAGGGCAGAGGAAAATGAAACCACCAGCTCCCTAATCCTAAACACTGTGTCTTTCATAAAATCACATTACAACTTTTTACTCTCACATAATATTATAGATTGATTTTTATCTTTCTAAGTACTAAAATCCCCAGTTCACTTTCTTATACTATTCTATCTAGTCACATCCTCTCCGTCATCTTCTTTTGAACCTTCACAATTTTTATTTTGTGATTTGTACAATATTCTTTCTATGTAAATTACTTAAACAATCTACGTGATATACTTGAGACCTTTCATTCCTTTAATAATGTAATGACACCAAAGTAACTCTTTGGAGGCCTATCTGTAGTCTCTTACTTTCATAAATTTGACCCACCATCTTTTTCTCTCATATGTGTCTTCAGTTATATATTTTATGGTATTAGCCATATTTAAGTAAAAAATGATAGCAATGTATAGCCTGCTTCTAGTCACAATACCATTTTTGTTGATCTTTGGGTTACAAGTAATTTGATTTTTTTAAGGTTCAAACATTCTGTGATTCATAGTCATGGAACCTCACTGTGACAATACTATTATTAAAGAGGTGGTTTGAACAATTTCAAGAAAATTGGGGTCATTTAAACTGCTAAGCAAGGATATTTTGTCTGAATACTAGAAAACTCTTCTCCCATTCCCTTTCTCCATGGATACATACAAGCATGCACACAAAAGTAGCATATAATAGCTTATGATGAAAAAAGTATAGGTCATATCCAACCCAGTATGACAGACCTCAAATAATGGACTTTTGATGTCTTCCTGGCTTTTGCTTCAGAAAGCAATTATCTGAACCTAGTGAGGGATAGCTTGAATACACTCACCTAGGGTATTAGGTAATGCAACAAAGACAGGCCAAACATTATTGTTAAAATTGTAAAATATTTTACTCCAATGAACCGATTCATTAATCAATTAACTAATGTTTACTAAAAACTTACTATGAACCAGAAACTGCCCTGGCATATTTGGGTGTTGGAGACAGAAATTTTAATAGTATGATGTAATCACCACTCACAAAGTGTACAAATTCTATCAGGGGCAAAGAAAGAATCCAGGTGAAAAATAAAACATAAATAATGATGAAAAATTTAGTTCAGTCACTAAAAAAATACCAGACAGAATCATTGTGTTTATCTTTAAAGTACTTTTTTTAAATTTTAAACTTTGCAAATAATTTTGCCACATCTCTCTTTGATACCATCTTCTTTCAACTTACATAGCCATTATACTAGTTCAAGACCTTGTTAACTGAGTAAATGTTCCAAATTAGAAAAATAATTACCCATTGGAAAATAATCTCCTTGAAAGTACAGATTTTCTTTTGTTGTTGTTGTTGTTGTGCTTTTTTATTTTATCTTTTTGTCCCCAGCATTTAATACAGTGTCTTGTACTTTGTAGGCATCTGATAGGTAAGTATTGTTGATAAGTTGAACTATTTTAATGATATAATTTATTTTTTAATGATTCTCCTGAAACTAACTAGGTGTGTAGCTTTAGAAAGTCATTTAATCTCCCTAAGTCTTAGTTTCCCCAAGTTGTGAAGGCTTATTTTATGCTAAATATACATAAGGCATAAACTTAGAGGCAGAATACTACAATGACAAGAAATCAGAGCCAACAGTCAGAAATAACAGGATTTAAATTCTCTTTCTGATGACTACCAGGTCTATTACTTAATATAAGTCACAATCTCTCTGAGGCTTAGTTCGTCTGAAAACAAAATGGACATAAAAATACATGATGTTGCTACTTTAGAGGATTCTAATTACCACTGAGTGAGTTAACATATATAATGTACTTTGCAATATGCAAAACACTATATACATTCATATGATCATTGGTCTAGAGCTAGGGACCTGAGGAGCTTTTAGTTTAAGCTCTTCATTTCTCAGATGAGAAAAGTAAGACCTAAGGAGGTTAAGTCACTATCCTTATTGAGGACTGATCTATTTTTAACATTATTATTCTATAATTGTAAATAAGAAGAGAACACAGTGAAATCTTTGAAATGAAAAATCTGCCAAATGACTTAGGTTTTATATGTTGAACTATGTGGTATAACAAATAACCATCACCCTGTAGTAAGAACACTACATTATATCTTGGAATTTTTGAAAGGTAAATAAAATCCTGTGGAAGTTGAACATATAAACTTAAAGTCATGGAGAGACAGTAAATACAACCTACAGCATATTACTGTAAAGGACGTTGTGTTGGAAATTAAATAAACTATATCCAACATTAATAATAGATAGCTGAACAACAAATTGTATTTATGAAATTCCTCCTTTTAGATCTAGCCTCAAACAGCAGTGTCTTTCTAAGACACTTGTCCTTTCTCACTCTGCATATGGTATACCCTCCCACCCCCACCTCAGATTAGGAACTCAGTGAGGTCAGGAATTTTAATTTATTTAAGTTAAATAAAATAATCTCGGATACATATAATAATGCTTTATATAATATGGGTATTTAATCAATCATGAAAAATTAAGTAATCTCAGAGGTGGAAAGAACTTCAGAAGGCATCAGATGAGATATTCGCCATAGGGTTTAGTAGATCCTGGCACATGTCATGTGCTATTTAAATACTTCTTCCCTTCCCGCTATCTAATCCAAAATATCTGAAGAAGAATTTACTCACACTTTCTTACAATAGCCAATAACCTCTATGTGAAGATACAGGATAAGCTGGAACTGAGTATGAACCAAGGCCACACATTACACTAAGAAATATAAAGTTTTAAAGAAGTTTTTGAATATTGAAATACTACATGAATCTGGGGTTCACAGATATTGAAATTCTCTTGACTGGTGCATTCAACTAGTTTATGAGCCCAGATGGTATAATAAGGCAGGGACTAACCTGAGCTCCCCCAAATTCCCCTTCATATAATTATAAAATAAGGCCTCAAAACAAATTCTAGAGTGTAGACCAAGAAAGGGACAAGGTGAAACAATTTTCCCACCCAAGGCAAGTTATAAGCTCAATAAGGAAAATCTGTTTTACTGAGTTCATACTGGAGCACAGTTCAGCATATAAGGCCATGAAAAACCAGAATATAGTCACTCCCAACCCCTAGTTCTGTCAGAAATCAGCAGCAAGCACTTCCCCAGCAAATCAGCCCAGAAAATCTGGGCAGTTGAATCAGCAACAACTCCCAGAGGTCTCAGATCACAGACTATAAGAGAATCTAACAACTTGTCACAAGGAGATTACAGTGGATACTTTACTGGAACTAAGTGCAGTAGTCTATTACATTGTGCAGAGGAGAATCTTGGTCATGAACACATGTCACAGTCCCAGGTTGTTGAGTAACACTAGCACATCAGAATGTATGTCCGAAGGGCAGCAGGGATCCTGGTCACAGGTCGAGATTGAAAAAGAGTGCTTGTGGTTAAACAGATCAGAAAACAGGCCAAGAGAACACACTTCTTAGATCATACCACCTTGAAACAACCAAAAACTTAGAAGCCCTCATAATTAGTTCTGAAGAAAAGCAGGGTAGAAAGTTTGATGCTTGGGACTGTGAAGTCTTCACTCCAGGAACAGAGTTAAATTTTAACAAAAATTTAAAGTCAATAAATAAGGTGGAAAAAGAGCAAAATTAAATAAATAAAAAAAAAATCTGACCATAGATAGTTAATACAGTGACAGGAAAGATCAAAACACAAACTCAGAAGATAACAATGCCCAAATGGATACAGGTGAAATCTCAAAGTAAAATATGAACTGATGTCAGGCTGAAGAAGAACTCCTGGAAGAGCTCAAATAGGATTTTAAAAATCAAATAATAGAGGTAAAAGAAAATTGGGAAAACAAATGAGAGTGACCTGAGAAAATCATGGAAACAGAGTAAATAATTAAAAAAAACAAAAATAAAAACAAAAGATGTGCAAAAATTCACTGAAGAGATAAACTTTTTAAAAAGTTTAAAAAGTTTAGGGGTCACAGTGAAAAGAGCACCAGCCCTGGAGTCAGGAGGACCTGAGCTCAAATCTGACCTCAGACACTTAACACTTACTAGCCATGTAACCTTGGGCAAGTCACTTAACCGCAATTGCCCTGCCTTCCCCCCTGCAAAAAAAAAGAGAGTAGAATAGGCCAAATGAAAAAGGTGGTACGAAAATTCACAGAATAAAGCACCACCTTAAAAAAGTAAATTGACTAAATAGAAAAAAAAGGTACAAAAGCTCACCAAAGAAAATAATTCCTTGAAAATTAAAGTTGGAGAAATGGATGCTAATGGATCTATGAGACATCAAGAAATGATAAAACAGAAACAAAATAATGGATTTTTTAAATGAAATATCCCATTGGGAAAATAACTGACTCAGAAAATAAACCAAGGAGAGAAAATTTAAGAATTTTTGCACTACCTGAATATTATGTCCCCCAAAGGACCCTACACATCAGATTTCAAGAAATTATGAAGGAAAATTCCCCTGATATCCCAGAATCAGAAGTTCAAAAGAAATTTAAAGAATCTACTAGTCACCTCCCTAAAGAAATCTCAAAATGAAAACTCTCATGGATATTAGAATCAGATTCTAGAGCTTCCAGACCAAAGAGAAAATATTGCAAGCGTCAAGAAAGAAACAATTCAAATATCATGATCCAAAGTCAGGTTTACACAAGATTTAACAGCTTGTACTTTAAAAAGGGAGAGCTTGAAATATGATATTCTGGAGATCAAAGAAGCTAGGATTACAACCAAGAATCACCTGCCCAGTGAAACTTAGTATAATCCTCTGGGAGAAAAATGGATATTTAATGAAATAGACATCTTTCAAATATTTTTAGTGAAAAGATCACACCTGAAAAGAAAATTTTATTTTCAAATGCAAGATTCAAGAGAAGCATAAAAGGGAAATCTAGAAAAATACAAAATATCCAATGATATGAGATTTTTTTTCATTATTACAGAAAATGATAATACTTGTAACTCTTAAGAACTTTATCTCTATTAGGATGATTAGAAAGTGTATACATAGATGCAGGCCACAGGTGTGATTTGGCTATGATTAGATGATATAAAAAAAATAAAAAATTAAGAGGTGAGAGAGATGCAGTGGGAGAAGAGGAAAGGAAAAGTTTTAATGGGGAAATGTATCTCACACAAGAGATGGAGACAGAGCTCCATGTTACATGGAGGGGATATGTGGGCAGGATTATCAGTCTCTAGCATCTGTATAGAGCTCTAAAACTTTCAAAGAGGTTTGTATATTATTTCATTTATTATGTCATCTCATTTTAAAATATTTGAAGAAATTTCAAGGAATAGTTATGAAATTTCAATATATTCATTGAAGATACTCTCTTGTAAGACTTTACTGCAGTGTTTTGCTCAATACAGTTAAATGTTTTTTCTAAAAGCCAACAAAACATAATCAGAGTAGGGTCTTATTTTCTGTATAATTATCAACTAATTGGGTGATCCAAAAAATACAGCCTCTTGGAATAATTATTTATGAATGCCTCTGTATTTTTTTTTACTAATATCCACATGAAGACTCTAACACTAACCTCCTGATATTAGACATCACAGTACAAGGTTGAAACAAATTGAAGAAATATAAGGTTGGCTTTTGCTTTTAGTTCTGCTTCTGTGTCCCAACCATCCCTCTCTGCTGGTTTTTAAATTGTAATTCATAAGTCTCCTCTTTGACAGGTGCTTTGCACTGATGCTGCTTTGTATTTCCAAGGTGATTCTTCCTCTCTCACTTCTCTATAGTATAAGCATCATTGAAAAAAAAACCTTCCTTGACTGTGGGTACAATTACAGTTGCCTCTTCTAAGTGCTTAGTCTCATAATCCTGCACCTAGTAACAGATTTTCTTTTATTTTTTCTTTTTAAGATCCACCACCATAGCTAGCAAGCATTTGAGATTTCTTTTCTTTCAGGAGTCCTTTTCTACTTCCCTGTTTTTAAAGAATTCAAGATCATCCTCTAGTTTAGAATTGTAATATTCAACTCTGAATATTTCTTTATAATATCTACTATGTCCAAAACTAGTTGTAGCATCTATAGAATCATTTAAAATACTACAGTTCTTCCCAGTTTATCCCTAATTTATTAAAATAATAAGAATTGAAAGAAGGAAAGCTGATAGATTTCTGAGGGGCTAATGCATGTAGCACAATGAGACAAGTTTTTTTTAATGTTTCATTATCCTTTAAACTGTGTGGTGTTTTTTCAACAGAAGAAAGGGCACTGGTTTCTGAACTTAAAATGAAGAAAATTTGGGGGGAGGGATTCATCAAAATGCCTTAGAATTCATGACAGAAGAAAGACAGTGTGTGACATAGATCTGAAATTTTAGAAGAATTTTTTTTCAAAGATTTCAGAGAAAGAATTGGTATGATTAAATCCATAGCCTAAAATTTGTCAAAAGACAGCCTAAGAAAGATAAAAAGTTCTTAACCATGAAAATTCGAAGACACATATTTTTTTAATCTGCATGGGGGGAAAAAAATCAAAATTTTTTAAAGACACTAAAGACACTTATTAAGCTATACGTGCAATTTATCCAGTTTTTTTTAAGTGACAATGTAAGAATAATGTCAGAAATGATTATGCAGAGCATGATCTGGAGCTGGTGATCAAAATTTAGCACTTCCAAACCAGTTTTAATTCTATGATAAAGAAAAAATATATGGGAAGACATCTGGTCATTGCTTAAAGTGAATGAATGAAGATAATCAATGATAATTGTTTAGCAATGATTTGAAAACCAAGATTAGTTAGGAAACAGAAAGAGGCCACACAGGTGTTTTCAATCAAACCCAATGGTGCTTGGACCTTCCAGCCCTTGATGAATAATATCCCAGGATAGTAAGGGGTGAGGGGGGGTGCAAACAATAGGTGTGGTTGCTGAAGCACTCAGGGATTTTTATAAATTTGGGACCAACTTGGCCATATGCTAGAAGACCTGAAATGGGCCCAAATATACACACACATATACATATATATGTATATATGTATATGTATATATACATACACACATACATATATACACATATATACATCTATAAAAGAAGAATTAAATGTTGTCCCTGTGTTTAAAGGAAATCTTAACTGAATGGAATAAAGAGAATGATATTTATACAAATAACTACAAAACAAGTCAGTGGAAAAGCACTAAAAGAACTCAGAGTGAGAAATTACTCTAGATTGTTGTGGGTCAAGGGACTGCTTTTTAGATGAGTCAGACCTTAAACAGAGAGCACAGTGCCTCACATATAGGATAGACTTCTTGAAAGCTTGATGACTAACTGAGAGGCCATGTAATTCATTGGAAGGAACAATGGATTTAGAATAATAATAATAATAATAATAATAATAATTAGCATTTATATAGTGCTGCTATGTTCTAAGTACTTTACAATCTTATTTGACCCTCATAAAACTCCTATGAGGTTAATGCTATTTTTATCCCAATTTTTTAAAGGTGAGGAAATTAAGGTAAATTGAAGTTAAGTGTCTTCTCCAGTCAAACTGCTAGTAAGTCTCTTAGAATGGATTTGAACTTGTTTCTTCCCAATTCTAGGACCAGCACTATCCATTTTGCCACTTATTTGCCTCTATATCCAAAGCATATACAGAAATCCTAGTAGCGTCAATTATTACCTAAGTGATGTTAGGCAAGTGTAAAGCCAAGCATGAGGAGCTTTCTAGAGGACTACTGTTTTGAACAGCTTTCAAGGTTCTGATTATACAGTATAGTGAATACTCTATTCAATAAGAAATCCGAGCAAAACATTCACAGAAAAAGAAGGTACAACATTAACAATGTTACAACTTATCAGAGAAAATCAAAATACAACATTTACTACATCTTATCACAGGAACGGCCACATAAATTTCACCACAGTGGTCACATGGTTTTGAACAAAGTACAATCATTTAGGCAAGCAATCACTTAGTAACTCAATCATTCAATCAACTCAATCATTCATTTAGTCCATCACAGAGTCCTTACTTCAATCACAAATGAATTACACACTTGAACAGACAGGGCTTCTAGCTGCCATACCTAATTACTTACCAGAAAAGGAACATCTGTGTTTTCAAAGCTGGGGAATGGGTTGGGGACTCAATGTTGCCCAGAGTCTCATCCAGCCAAATTACACAACTATTCCCAAAGTGAGTCCCATCAGGGTCAGTAATTGCTCAGTATTCATGGAGAGGTCCTTTTCATCTTGACTTGAGGCAGGTTCTCAAATTCCCTGGATCCCCTTTCATAGTCCCAACTCCTACGTGAATTCACAAAACTGGGTTCAAAGGCAGACAGTTCCCAGCTCCTTGTCCAGCTATCTGTGCAGTTCCTTTTTCATGCTGAAGCTCACAGTCTCCAGTCCACCTTAAATTCTTCACACTTTTTCCCTGGGAAGTCAAGGCTTAACAAAGCCACAAACAGATAAAATGCTGGTACCACAGTCATGCTTCCTCAATCTTCTGCAGCTCTGCTGGTCCTCAAAAATCCTCAGCAGCTTGGCTGGCCCTTGGATTCAGCAGCTCCTTGACAGCTCTTCAGCAGCTCCTGGGACTCAGCAGAAGTTTCAGCTGGTTCCCATAATCAAAATCACTTCATCCAGATTCTCAAAATAAAATTCATTCTCTCCAACATGGGCCTCTCTTCCTCAGTCTCCAGAACCTAGCTCCAAGATCTGAAATTCCAGCTAGGGCTTCTCCTTATAAACCTATTAGCTCCTCCCTGTTCTGCCCCTTCCTATTACAATAGCTACAAGGTTTTTTCCTTAACAGAGGTTTGATCTAATTAATTTCAAACAAGATGCTAAGTACCTGTTAGCTTTACTAATGCAAAGGAATCATATTACTTTACTATTTCAGCAAGTCATTTTACCTCTCCTGGGTGTCACTTTTTCTGGTTGAGCATTGATGCTATTAGAGCATAGTTCCTATAAGAAGGAAACAGGATTCAGGGTGATACATTCAGTGATTTAGGCATATACTGTAATGCTGCCTCCCCATCCCCCATAGACCAATTAGTCTCACCTCTTAATTTTACAGTTGAGGAAACTAAGTGTTGTAACCCCCTTTTTTGGACGCTTTTCCCCACTGCCTTCCATTAAGAAACCAGCCTAACACCTGTGCTCCCGATCCCCTAGGAGACTCAACAACAAAACAGTCCAAGTCCACCAGAAAATCCTGCCAAGTCATGCTTGTCCAAGTCTGCCACAAAAGCCCACCAAGCAGAATATTACAGCCCATCACCCTTACCTAGGAACCAATCAGGGGAGCTTTACTGTTGGGGTAACTGACAAGTTGTTTAGCAATACTATCCTTTGGCTTCTGTACTTTCCCACTTACTCTTAGAAACTGTCAAGTTGTGGTTTTCTTGAGCTACCCTTATGCTATGGTTTGGGTCTATATAATCCCTGAGTATACATGCCTCAGTACCACTTGATTTGGGTTCACTTGTCTGTCTCTTGCAGCTACTGGCCAATGAACAGTCTCACATGTGAATTCTCATTACAACATAAGACCCATAGAAGTTAAGTAACAAGTCATAGAATTAGTATCTGAGGCAGGATCTCAACTCAAATCCTTTGCCTCCAGAGCCATGATTTTTTTTCTTTTTTTCTGTAGCACACTGACTCCTTATAACTATATTGCTTGCTTAGAGCTCCTTACATAGAAAACCTAGAGATGATCATCCAAGAACATGCTTAGAGAGAAAATGCAAAAACAAAAACATTCTAATTACATTTCATAAAACATTTTCATATAAAATTTAGTCTCCTAAAAAAGCCCAGACCTGATACTTAAAATATTTTATTAAACTTTTCTTAGGCAAAGGGAACTCCTTTATCATCAAGGTCAACCAAGGACTATTACTATGTTCCAAATAGGTTATATCCGATATGTGAGTTTGAACGAAAAATCTATTATGGCTCAAAAGTAAGTCATAATTGTGGAGTAAGTCTTCCCTTTTCATCTCCAAATCATAGTATTAATAAAATGGAATAAAAATTCTGTTTGAAAGCTTAAAAAAATGAACAAACATTTATTAAACATTTATATACCAGATACTGTGCCAATAAAAATATAAAGATAAAAATTACTCAGTCCAAGATGTTCTTCAATGCAAAGGTATGGAGGTGGGGAAGAATAGGTTGAGAATAAGGAATAGTTTGAATAGTTTGAATGGAACATAGAGTATATGAAAGGTAGAACAATGATAAAAGCCTGGAGGAATTAGTTGGAATTACATTACGGAAATCCTTGAATGAGAGTCTAATAAATTACATATTATTGTGGTGTCATTAGTGAGACACTAAACATTTTTGGGCAGAGAAAATACTTGATAGGGCCTGAACATAAGGGAGATAACTTTGAAAGACAAGGTAGAAAAGAAAGGGATTGAAGATTGTTACAATAGTCTAGAGTCTAGACAAAAGGTAAATGGGGATTCTTTAAGAGGTAATCAGAGAATGAAATGGGGATGGTAGCAAAAATCAAAAGAAGAATATGAATGAGTTATTTTAGAGGTGAAATAACTTAGACTTAACAACTTTTTTGGAAAGGGACTGAGACATAGACAAAAATAAAGGATGAGTCCAAACTTTAAATATTGACAGATGGCGATGACTTTAATAGAAACAATGAAGTTAAAAAATGGCGTCAGTTTTAGGTGATGAGTTAAGAATTTGGAGTGCGGTAAATCAGCAGATCATGCAGATGAAGGTACTGTCATGGGCCAGAAGCTGGTAAATGAAGTCAGAAAGGTAATAAGCTTCACGTTCCTTTATTTGAATTGTGATATGTCCCTTATACCATACTAGAGAAGTTGGGGGGGGGTGGGGACGCAGGGAAGAGCAGTCTATATGTTGCTTACAGAGCCAAAAAAACTGTATTCAAAAGTATTACATAGGGATTGGGTCCCTAGTATATATTTACACAATTGCTTGGTAGCAATCAGTATGCTCTAGATCCATCATCCATAAGAGCTACATTCGAGGCCAATAGTAACATCAAATATGAATGTCCATAAGCCTTTCAAAGGGCAGCTGAGTGGAACAAATGTAATTGCTCATTTCTGTTATTTTATATTCTCTCAGGGATGTAATCTCATGTTTTCCCATCTACTCTTTAAGTGTTTTAGTATTTGATAAATGAGGAGGAAAGAAAATGCCTTCTCCCTTCTCTCCTAGATCTGTCTTAGGGTTTTATGATGGGTTAAAGGAATGAATAGCATGGGAAAGTGGTACTGATTCAGATCACCAGGCCTTAAACACTGTACACATGGAAGCCAATGAGTTTGTTGATGAATTTTATGTTAATTCTAAATGGACTCAATGCATGGAAAATGTGAATCTCTAATAAAGTTCTGAAATGAATCATATACATATACTAGTATATACTTTATTATTATTATTATTATTATTTGCTTTTTGGAGAGTAATTGGGGTTGAATGACTTGCCAACAGTCACACACTTGCCCAGAGTAAGTGTGTCAAATGTCTGAGGCGAGTTGAACTCAGGTCCTCATGACTCCAGGGCCTGTTCTCTATTCACTGTGCCACCTAGCTGCCCCTAGTATATACTTTATTAAAATATAATCAGCAAGCACATCTGTTTTCCAACAGAAACTTCTCTATATATTTCATCTTCTATTAGCAAGTATGATTCTTGCATTCATATACACACATGCATATCTATGTAACATCTATCTACAGCTTTAAGATAGTAGTCATCAGCAAATTAATCTAATTAGGGACCTATATTTATGCTTCATATAATATATTTGGAAGGCTGCGTGTTATAATTAGAAATCATACTTCATTGTGTTTTGTAGGCCTTTTCACTACCACACACATTTCGCCTCTTTCACATATATATGTCATTCTGTAAGAGATGATAACATTCTGTATGTGTTTGACAATGAAATTTAATACTTTGCTACTTGATTTATGGCTTCTGCTCAGTATATTGTTAGAAATTGCTTTGGATGTGGGGGCATGAGCTGAATATTAGCCCCTACTGTGAGCTGAGTGACTCCTTATGACTCAAAAACGAAGGGGGCATCATTGCACAAATATGACAACAGAAATAAGGCAATCATTCTCAGTTTTTAATTTAACAGAAAAAAGTAATAAAAGCCTTATCAAAGACCACTTGGATATAAAAAAAACACATCTCTTCATGTCTCTTTTGCTATCTTAGCACTGTCCCAAATCTCCTGCTACTGAGTCATGATTTTCTGTTTTCTATAACCTGTTATCTTCATCTTTTCTTGCTCTTAACTGACCTACTGAAGCAGACATTTCCTTGGATCCCCAACAATTCAGAGAAAAATGAATTCGCCTTTTTTTCATTAAAGAAAAATGGGCATAAAGAACAGTATAGCCAGGATTTGTATAGCAAAAATATTTCATAATTTTCATCTTCCTAACTAAAAAACCATTGCTTTAATATTGATATTTATAATAACCCATATGTGGAAACTCAGACTGATGTCCAAAAAAGCAATTTCTAATTAAAAATTGAAACCAGTCTTCAGGAATTAAGATCTTGGGGGTAGGGAGCTTCAGTTCTTTTATCCTAAATGGTCCTTTCCTCTGTGGTCTTTCCACACTAGAGTCCACCTTTCACTGTATTTCTCCTATAATCTTAATAATCATAACTATTATTTACAAAGTGCTTCAAAGTTTTCAAAATACTCTTCATATATAAGTTTATTTGACCCTCACAACTGCTTGAAGAGGTAGATTTTGTAATTCCATTTTACGTATGAGGAAATTGAAATACAGAAAACTGAAGTGACTTGACCTGGGTGACACAGGTAGTATCTGAGGCAGGGTTAAAATTGGGATCTTCCTTACTCTAAGTACCATTCTTTATCTTTTTCCCTATAGAACTGCTTATTTTTTCACCTCATTGTCTGAGTCCTTAGTTCTGATCATGTCATCCTTCCATTGAAAACCTCTGGTGGCTCCCCACTGCCTTCTGATTAAAATAAGAATACCTGAACTGGACACTTTATTCCCATACCTGAAATGAGTGAGTTCTTAATAATAATTCTGAAATTCCATGGGCTATTTAAAAGGCAAAGTGAGATGATGGATATTGAGGGGAAATAGGAAATTCTGAGCCGAATGAATATAATTAAATCTTTATCAAATATACCAGATTCATATTTAAATCACCATTTCACTAATAAGAAATTATGGTGGAGTGAATACAGGTCTTGTATAGAAGCATAGTAAGGTTCTGATTTTAATGACAATATTTATTAAAGTATTTTCCAGTCTACAAACCTTTCAAAAGGATTTTGAAAAATTTCAGAAGGAAACCTATCAATATTTAATCAATCTTTTAGGATGTAGCATCCACTAAAAAACATTTATTTCTCAAAAGCTGAGACTGGGTTTTATTTTTTGGTTTTTTTTATTTTAGAAAACTACATAAAATGGTTAAAAAGAACTAAAAAATTCTGAAGAAGGTCAGAATGGGAGCCAGAATTAGAAATTGAAATATTTAAGATCATTGCCCATCTCACACCTTTACTGGGTTGTAGCACTTTAGAAAATGATTTTTCAGTAGGCATCAAAATTTATATACATATATGTATATGTGTGTGTGTATGAGTATGTGTATGTGTATATATGTATACATACACGTATGTATGTAAATATGCATACATTTATATGTTCTTTTAATGAAGGAAAGTATTAATGAACTTAATAATTAACAGGGTGTTAACTGAACTCAGGGAACCTTGCTTTATTCTGACAGGGAATTTCCTTTCTTCAATTACAGTATAAGTTGTACCTATAGGACGATTTTATTGGAAAAATTTCTAAGCAATGAAGGAACACTGCCAGTTTAAATATACTCTCTAAGAAAAAAAAACACAACTTATATTATGATAATCAAAATGAATAGAAATTGTTTATGGTGGCCTTATTCCTGAAAAACATTGTGCCATTTAATAAAAAAAGTTCATTCACAATGTGAAATAATAAACAGAGGTTCACCTTCTGGTTCTCCTATTTAATGATCATGGGCAAAGCATTTAACCTCTTCTCTTAATTTCTTTACCTGAAACATTAGCTTTTTGAACTAGCCAATCTCTATGGACTTTTGGAAATCTAAAATTCAATGATTCCATTTGCCTTCCCAGATCCAGTCTTTACTTATCTAGACTATGCTTCTTCAAATGAAATTAAATACTTTCCTTTAAATATACTTAGTGTTATCTTTATGTTTTGAGGAAGACAGAAACAGAGAAAAGTAGTGCTTACAAGAAAACCCAATATTTGGTGCATCATAATTTGAAATAAAAACAATCTTGGCCCGTTTATACTTTTAGTAGCAGTGTTAGCAATAGAGCCAATATGGAGAGACAAGGCAGAAACTTGCCTGAGATCTCCCAAGTTTTCCTCCAAACAACTTTAAAATAATGACTACAAATGAATTCAAAGTATTTCCATATGATTGTAGTGGCATACTATTTTCTATAAGAAAAAGTGAGCAGGATGCTTTCAGAAAAACCTTGAAATACTTACGGGATCTGATGAAAAGTGAAATGAGGAGAGCCAGGAGAACATTTTACACAGTAACAGCATCAATTGTGTGATGATTATCTGAATGACAGCTCTACTCAGCAATACAATGATCTAACACAATTCTGAAGGAATTATGATGAAAAATGTTATCTACCTCGAGAGAAATACTTAATAGATGGTTAATTCACATGGAAGCATCTTTTTTACGCATTTTTTTCTTGTTTTGGGTTTGTATTGTGTCTGTGTTTTCTTTCACAACATGACTAATACAGAAATATGTTTTGCACAACTACTACTGTATAACCTATATCAAACTGTTACTCTTTCAATGAAGGAAAAGGTGAGGAAGGGAGAGAGAGAATTGGAACTTACATAAAAAACAAAAGTAAAAAATGTTTTTACATGAAATTACTGAAAAATAGAAAATAGAAACAAAACTTAAAAGAAAAACCCTAGCAACATTTAGGATTAATTTGTCTGTCAAACATTATTGTACACTGAAGTATGTTTATTATAACTCTTCAGGGGCTACTTAAGGATACATAGAAAATCCAAGTATTATGTAATGCATCGTACAATTTGAACCAAACCAAAATCTGATGAACACTTAAAATGAAAAGCAACAATAAGGCTTAGGAAAGTGTAATGCCAAGCAAAGGTAACTTTCAAGGTTTGGATTACGAGCATAGCAAACCCCATTTACTCAGCAAACATTCACAGAACACAGAAAGTCAAAATACGGTATAATTCATACATTTCACAAGTAAGTTCTCAATTCAATCCAGTTACTACTCCACCCCTAGACAGTACATTCATTTATTCAGTTAAAATCTCTTTTCAAATGGAGATCAGTTTCCAATAATAAACAAAATACATTCATTTGGTCAATCACAGAACACAAAAAGGCCAAATGTTTCCCACCCCTGGATTCAAAGTAATTACAATACCATCCATTAACACCAAGAACATTCTCAAAAAGGAGCAGGAAAGCACAAAAGGCCATTCATCCTTAAGCCATAGCAAGGTTAAGATACTATCTCAGTGTTGAAAACTGAAGAAAGACCCTTATTTAATCTTCGCTGAGGCAAGCCCTCAGGAATCTCGGTTCCTGGGGAGACAAGGCTCAACAAAGCCATAGCTAGTGCCCTCATCAAGTCACTCTCTGCCTGTATAATAGTCCCAGAACCACCGAAAACATCAACAAGGCCCTCTTCCAGGATTTCTGTGAATATACAACAAGAAAATCCTTCTTTAGGGCTTCTGAACCAACAGCCAAGTTCCAGGACCTCTACAACAGCAGCACTGTCCTTCACCATTAGGCAAATCTGGCAAAACAACATCAAAACAGACAGACAAAATACCAGCATTACAGCCATTCCGCCTCAGGTTTTAGCAGATCCAGGTGGCAGTTCTCAAAAGTCCTGGGCAGCTCCAAAAGGCTCTCAGCAACTCAGACTCCACAATACTGGATACTGCTCTCCCAAAAGTCCTTTTTCTGGCCTCCTCTCATCTTGGGCCTTTCTCTCAATTCACGGCTTCTCCCAGTTCAGCCCTCTATCTTCATGTCAACAAGTCCATCCCACAAGTGGGCTTCACAAGCTCCGGGTTTTAACACTCACCCCAAAACCAAGTCAATTCAGTGGCATGTCAAAATTCCATTACCATTACAGAAGTTAATATTTAATACAGTGATAATTACAGAAACATCAGTGCTGTCTCCTTGTTCACCATGTAGTACCTCCAGTTTCATGGATTTGAAATCTGGTATGCAAGTCCCATGTGGAAACCCTGGCATATACATGTGAATCATTAAATGCAGAATCTAGCAGTATTTATTTATTATTTAACTCAATATAATATATTGAGTTTAGGTGGAGATTAGTTGTAGCCCATTAATTGAATATTTCCAGTTATGCTTCTCCTACTTCTCTAGTACACAAATATGTGGGTTTGTTGTTTTTTAAGGTAGTGAGGGTTTTTATGTTTGTTGTTTTTTTTTGTTGTGGATTATTATTATTTTAGTTTAAAACTATCCTACATAGCCAACAGTTTATGTTTGTTTGTTTAAACACTTTCATTATAAGATGTTTGAAGAAACAAAGGACGGAGAAATAATACCAATCAAGATATTTCTGAAAAAAAAAAGTTTTTCTTTTTCTATCAGAAGTTATGAAATTACATACCTAATGTTTCTTCTTCAATCCTCACCCACATACCCACCTTCAGAATTCCTTTAATCAGAAGTTCTGCTGAATTCTAGAAAATAGGACACTTTCCCTCCCACATTTTCCTCATGAAAATTTCTTTCATTTCACATCTGAGAGAGGGTTCATAGTTCTCTGAGAACTCTTATGTTCTCATCCCATGAAACCATTTCTAGAAATCAGATGACACTTTTTCAAAGAAGTTCACAGTTTTAAAATATTTTTTTTAAACTTTGATTTCCAGATTCTTTCCCTTCTTCCCTCCTCACCACCCCCACTGGGAAGACAAGCAGTTCAGTAAAAGTTATCCATGTGTAGTTATGCAAAATGTTTCCATAGTAGTTCTATTATGAAAGACTAACTATATTTCCCTCTATCCTCTCCTGCCCACCATTTATTCTACCTTCTATTCTAACCCTGTACCTTTTCAAAAATGTTTGCTTCTAACTACCCTCTCTGCAATCTGCCCTCCCTTCTATCATACCCCCTTCTAACCCCTTCCCCCCTACTTTCCTGTAGGATAATATGCCCAATTGAGTTTGTTTGTTATTCCCTCTTTAAGACAAACTGAATGTTAATAAGGTTGACCAATTCCCTCTCACCTTCCTGCACTTCCCCTCCATTTGTAACAGTTTTCTCTTGCCACTTTTATATGAGATAATTTACCCCCATTCTATCTCCCCCTTTTTCCTTCACCCAATATATTCTTCTCTCACCTCTTAATTTTATTTTTAGATGTCATCCATTCATATTCAACTAATTTTGTGCCCTCTCTCTATGCATACATGTACACATATATTCACACACTGACATATATTTATATACATGTAGCTCTCCTATACAAATATTTATTTGTATGAGTGTGTGTGTATTCTCTTCAATTAGAATCTAGAATTTAAAGTTCCATAATCAAATGTTAAAAATATATGTATATGTATATGATGTATATGTATGTGTATGTGTATGTGTGTATGTGTATGTGTATGTGTGATGTGTGTATGTGTATGTATATGTATATGTGTATGTGTATGTGTGTATATGTATATGTATATGTATATGTATATTATAAACATAATGCACCTGGGAATTAATATATACAGGCACTGTAGTAGGGAGATCCATCTTGCCCTACCAGAAAGTCAGAAGGGTGAGGTGGAGAACATAGGAGAGAGCAGATTGGGGGAGAGGTTATACAGTGGGGTGAGTGTTTTGAGGTGGTAGTAGGGCAAAGATGGGGAGAAAATTTGTGACTCAAAATCTCAAGGAAATGAATGATTGCAAACAAGAAAATGAATAAACTTTTTTAAAAGGATGCTTGAAAGTCCTCCATTTCATTGAATGACCATATTTTTCCAGTGAAATATTATACTTAATTTTTATGGGGAGGTGATTCTTGGTTTTAATCCTAGCTCCTTTGATTGCCATAATATCATATTCCAGGATCTTTCATCCCTTAATATAGAAGCTTCTAGATCTTGAGTTATCCTGATTGTTTTTCCACAGTATTCAAATTGTTTCTTCTTGGAAGCTTGTAATATTTTCTCCTTGATCTGGGAACTCTGGAAGCTTCCTATAACATTCCTAGGAATTTTCCTTTGGTGATCTTTTTCAAGAGGTGATTGGTGAATTCTTTTAATTTCTATTTTGCTTTCTGGTTCTAAAATATCAGGGCAAGTTTCCTTGAGAATTTCTTGAAGAATGATTTCTAGATTTTTTTTGATCCTGGCTTTGAGGTCGTCCAATAATTTTTAAATTATCTCTCCTGGATCTGTTTTCCAGGTAAGTGGTTTTTTCAGTGAGACATTTCACATTGCCTTCTATTTTTTCATTTGTTTGGATTTGTTTAAAACTATCTCATAAAGTCCTTCAATTCCATTTGCTCCAATCCAATTTTGAAGGAATTATTCTCTTCAGTGAGCTTTTGAGATTCTTTTCCCATTTGGAAAAATCAGCTTTTTAAGGCATTCTTCTCCTCATTGGCTTTTTGGGCTCTTTTGCCATTTGAGGTAGTCTGTATTTTTAATTTATTTTCTTCAGTAAAATTGTTCACTCTCTTTTCATGATTTTCTTGCATTATTCTTATTTCTCTCCCCAACTTTCCCTCTACTTCTCTTATTTGGTTTTCAAAATCCTTCTTAAGCTCCTCTATGCCTTGTAAACAGTTCATATTTTTCTTGGAAGCTTTTGGTGCAGGAGTTCTTACTCTGTTTTCTTCCCCCTGTTCCGTGGTGTGATCCATTTTGTTCCCCAAAATGGAATCTAAAGTTGGATTGCTGTGCTTACTTTGCTTCCTTCACCTGCTCATGTTGTCAGTCAATTACTTGACTTTTAAATTCTGGGCAGCAGTGGAACTGTGCTTCCAAAGGGGAGAGCTTCTTGATAACTTTATTGGTTTCCTTCAAGCTCCTGATAAAATACTACCTTCCACAGAGAGATTTTTCTAACATATAGTAATTCTTCATTCCATCTCTTGGTTATTTCTAACTTAATCTTTAAGCTAGTGTATTTGTAAAGCCAATCAGCAGTAGATTCCTCAGAGAATGCTACTGTGAACAGCCTTTAAGATTCGGATTACACAGTATTAGTGAACATTCTGTTTATTCCATTACAAAATCAGATTAAGTACAATGTTCACAGTTTCAACAGTTCAC
>CM053599.1:56316327-56339756 GCA_028646575.1 Pseudocheirus occidentalis | reverse complement strand
TTCCCTAGATCCCCTTCCCTGGTCCCAGCTCCCTCCTGAATCTGCCAGACAATCACCTAGATTCAGGAGCTGAAAGCTTACAGGTTCTCCTCCAGTCCTCAGGAATGAACAGGGGAATTCACACCTTTTCACCAGGGTGGGAATTCACACCTTTTCACCAATGGACACAGTTCTATACTTAGCCCTTAGTTACAAGGATCTACTTAACCCTAAGTATATCAAACAAATTGATTACCATTACAATATACAACATTTTATTTTTTGAAATGTTCATGATATTGTTGTGTTGGTGATATGCTTTAGAAAGAGAAATTTCCAACTTCTCCATTAAATCTAATAATTTCCTCTTCCCTATATTTGAATCCATTTTTAATATTGTCATACATAATAAAGCATAAGCAAATGGTTGGACAAATGTCAAATGAAGAACTGGTTATTAATTTTAACCCTATAACTTCTTGGTAAAAACAGTTTTGTTCTTCAACCAATATATTGTTTGCTTGTTAGTGTTTCTAAATTTGGGGGCAGGGTAGATGATACAGGGTATGAATGATTTGAATATAGTATATAAATGTGTAATGAGACTATATTTAAGGAGTGCACAGTATTTTTTATCTTTTGGTAGTAGATATGTGATACCTTCCAAGAAAGATGGTATTATGTTTTGAGTTTGAGACAAAGGTGGAAAAGTGTTACTAACTCATAAACAACTTAAATTTTTGAGAAAATCATATGCATTTTCTGAAAAACTTCCCAGTTTTGTCACTTTCTTTCATGCAAATATTCTGTCTTTCATTATATAAGGATGTGTAGGTGCTGTACTTTACCTGTGTAGGTTACATATAATTACATGGATCAGTGCAGATGCAGCTTAAAGGTGGCATGAACAGGTATCTCTAGAGTCTCCTCTTCAACCTTTCTCCAAGAGATACTTTGTTTCCTGCCTTTAGCAAAGAAAGATGTTGGGGTCAGGGGTTCGTCATTCTTGCCTACACACATACATATGTATACATATACACACACACACACACACACATATATATATATATACATATATAAATGTATAAATATATACTAACACATAAAACTTATTTCCTCTTCCATTCCTTCACTCTCCTTGATGTTTATTCAAAATAGTCTATTTCTTATTCAAACATAATCCCTTTTTTCCTAACTCCATGTCTTTTTTTGTCTATTCTGATTCCTTGTCAGTAACGTTTTCTGCAAGAATATCTTTTAACTATAACTGTAGTGCCATCTCTTCTTAGAAAGAATGCCATAGCTCTCACATTGCACTTTGTGTCATGTTCACAAACAGTAAGGTACTTGAATCAGAGAGTTGGAAGGTCCCTTAAAATTCATACATCCTAAACTAAATCACAACAGAAATCCCTCAGCAACATCCCTGACAAGTGGTCCTCACTTTCAAGAACTAGAGAGATTTCAACAGCAGTACTAACTAAATCAATTCATCTCACCTATGGAAAACTCTAAGTACCAGAAAGTTTTACATAAAATAAAGCTAGACATTTTCCACTTTACAATCTCTACCCATAGTTCCTGGATTCATACTCTAGAGTAAAGCAGAATAAGTTTCAATTCTCTTCAGTATTGATGCCCTACAAATACTTGAGTAATGCCATTATATATACCCCCAAATCTTCTAAACATTCTCAATTCCTTCATCTAATCTCTATATAGCATGGATTGCAGTTCCTTCAGCATTGAGATACTCTTCTTGTACCCCACACCTTTTGTATTTATTACAAATTATCTAAATAGAGGAGAATATGAGTCATTTGTATAGACATATGTTGAGCAGTTAAGCAGAACAGTGGATAGAATTCTGGTCTTGGAGTCAGGAAGATTCATGTTCCTTACTTCAAATTTGGCCTCGGATATTTGATAGCTGTGTGATCCTGGGCAATGCCTCTAATATAATTTGCCTCAGTTACTCATTTATAAAATGAGCTGGAGAAGGAAATGACGAACTCTCTAGTATCTTTGCCAAAACGCCCCCCCCCCATAAACAGGGTTATAACAAGTAGGATATACCTCAAGGACAACACATATTAGGTTTGTTGCTGGCTACGTACAAATGATAGTTCAACAATGATGTAAGGCAGAGGACAAATAATTGCCTTACCTATGGGCTTTAATTTAATGCCTCTCCCTTTTTGTCTTTTACTCATTTACTTGGGAAAGGAAAAAAAAACTTTATGGGTTTAGAAAGAAAAGCCATTTAGCAGCAAGAGCCTTGATGCTTTGTTGAGAAAGTGACTTTCAGATCAGATTCTGATCATTTATAGTTCAGTGAATGCAAATTAAAAGGATAATACAGATTTTAAACTAGAAGTTAATTTGAGGCTTATAATAATAACGTAGTCTTCTATGATCACAAAATATATTTGATAACACAGAATCAGCCCAGGGAGAGTTACTTAATAAAAATCCTCTGGTTTAGAATATCTGATCTAGAAAAAATGCCCATTCTATTTTTAAGAAATATTTTCCAATTACATTAAAATTTTTCAAAATTTGTTTCCTTAAAATCTTAAATATTAAATTTTTCTCCCCACTATTTTTCTCCTCACTTTCCATGAGATGGTAGGCAATTTAATACAGGTTATACAAGTGTAATCCTGCAAAACATTTTCATATTAGTCATGTTGTCAAAGAAAACACAGAAAAAAAGAGAAAAACAGTATTCTTTGATCTATATTTGAATGACATCAGTTCTTTCTCTGGAGATGGATAGCATTTTTCATCATGAGACTTTTGGAATTATCTTGGATTAATTGTATTTTTGAGAATACCTAAGTCATTCACAGTTTATCATAATAAAATGCTGCTGTTACTGTATACAGTGTTCTGTTTCTGCTCACTTCACTTTACATCAATTAATGTGATTCTTTCTAGGATTTTGCAAAATCATCATACTCTTCTTCTTATAGCACAATAGTATTATATCACAACCATATACAAGTTTTTCAGTCTCCAATAATGGACATTCCCTTAATTTCCAATTTTTTGCCACCACTAAAAGAGCCAATAAACAAGTAATATCTATGTGTACATGTGTATATGTATGCTTAAGTGGGGAGAAATTATTTGAGTAGATTTTCCAAACCTGGGAAATTTAGAAGGAAATGAAAAATAAAAGTTACATCCCTAGATCCTCATTAGAATAGGTCCATATCTCATTGTAATATTCTTTCTCTCTCTCATTAATTATTAACCAATCTGTGTTGATTGCCACACTCAGGAACACCTACTGTTCCAAGGGCACATGAACAGTAAGCCTACCACCATGTGGGGGTCTTTGGTACTCAAAAGTGTCACTGACTCATTTTATTGATAAAATGCTAGCATTATTACTAAAATGATTAATTTTCCAGAAACTATGTCTCTTGAGCTTTGCAAATGTCACATTTCCTTTAAATCTCTGAAAGTGTTTTTGGTACACACCAGTGACTATCACTCACTTTGTCATATTTAACCATATATGATAGTCTGTAACTAAACAGCTAGGTGGCATAGTGAATAGAGGGAGTCAAGAAGAGCTAGAGATCAAATCTGGCCTCAGATATTTATCTGTGCCATTCATAGTCACTGAGTTGGGCACAACTGAAAAATGGCTGAAATGAAAGCCTCCATCTGATTATGAAACTGCCTAAATTTTTGGATGTCCCATACATACTGCAGGCATATATAACATCAATCATAGGAATTTTACTCATGCTTGTTCCTCTACATAGAATGCCATCACTCAATATCCAGAAAACATCCATCATCAAAACTCAACACAAATGTTACTTCCCTGATTTCTAATCTGAATTCTATCCCTGATTCTGTCATTCTCTTATGGTATGATCACAAGTAAAATGACTTATCTTTCCTGGGTGTCAGTGTTTTTATTTATAAAATGAGGGCCTTGGATATAGGTGGCCTCTGAGGTCCCTTCAGGCTTTCTAAACTTAAAATGATTCTAAGGACCTCACTTTCCCAGTCTCAAAAGTGTTAGGGTTGATCTAAATGCTCATAAGCTTCCTTCTAGCTCTAAATATTTTAATGTATTCATACCTATTCAATGCTCTATTCTATTTTACTTTGTACAATTCATATGTCTGTGAATATAACATTTAACACATCAAGTCAGTGTTATCTTTGCATGTGTATCATCTTCATCACTAGAGTTCAAACTCAGGCAAGAGACCATATATTTGTTTTTATGGTGCTCATCATAGTTTGAAGCATATGGTAGACACAAAATGTATGTTTATTGAATTTATTTGTGTAGGCCCCCCAAAACCAAAGAAGTTTTCCTTCAAACACTTAGGATTCAGAAAAAAAGATGAATGAAAAATGGATAACTAGGAGTAGTTGACTGAGAAAATGATCCAAATAAAATAAAGAATTTTTAGAAGAAAATATGAGGGTGCATCAAGTTCAACAAGTATTTATTTATCATCTATTGTATCCATTTTGCCAGTGAAGAAACTGAGACAAAGAGAGAGGAATAAATTTAGCTGTGGTAGGTCTAGGACAAAAATTCAGTTCCCTGATCAGTGCTTATTCCAATATGGCATAATGGTACATCCCACTGCTAGCATGAAGGAAATGAAGCCAAGAGGAAGGCAAGTTTGTTTGTGTCCCAAACCTAGAATCCATAAATGCCAACTGTTCTGTTCATAGTGTTTCCTTAATATTCTACCATGTTACCTCAGTTGTTTTGAGTTTTGTTTTTGTTGGTATTTTGTTGTTGTTTAATTAGTCACATGTTCAACATTCCATTATCTTATTTGGGGTTTTCTTTACAAAGATATTGGAGTGGTTTGCCATTTCCTTTTCTAGATCATTTTATATATGAGGAATCTGAAACAAACATGGTTAAGAAACTTGCCTAGGGTAACACAGTTAGTATCTGAGGTTAAATTTGAATGTAGGTATTCCTGAATCCTAATTCCTGAGTCCAGACCTAGTACTCTATTCAATCTACCCCCTAGTTGCCTATCTCCTTGGTAAGGAGAACTTATTGGTAAGATAATTTCCAGTTAAATAGTTCAAACCAGCACAACGGATTTTGATTATACTCTCCTAAAGCTGATATAAGGACACTATCCTTGATCATTCTTGAATGTTCATTCAACCAAGAAAATAATTATTTTAATCCCTAGGTCTTATCCATATAATCTCTTTTCCTGGCTGTCCAATGAAAGGATGAGTAAGATGCAAGTTCAAATTTGTTTACCTTTTCACTTATCATTTGCTCTAATGAGAAAATGGCTGATTGGGTTGCCAGGAAACCTCTTTCAGGCTTTGCAGAGTCCAGTAAAGTAAACACAGATTGGGTTTAAAAGAATATATAAAAGAAAAGACTACAGAGAGGTCATAACTTTCAGGGAAATTAATAACATACATTTGAAAACTGAAGAGTCTTCTCATACAAAGAGATATCTATAGCATCCTTCCCACCTCCACCCATCCTGTCACTCATTGTAAGAAGTCAATAAAATAGCTTGAATGAATTTTATTTGAATAGACACTTTATTAATCTAGCAATATTTTACAACCTGAAATACAATATCTGAATGGTTACCAAAATGGAAATTATTTACCAATAATTAGAAAGATATTTGCTTCCAAGTGATTTTACTACCTAGATGTGGAGAGTAAAGTTCAAATTTAGAATTCATATTTTCATAGAGGAAAAGAATTTATTATTAAAATGCTGTCCTAAGTTTAGGAAAGTTTATACTTCTACAGAAAATACTTGCAGAAATTTAACTTTATTTGCTTAATCCTTTGTCCAGTTCTGTAAAACTTGTAAATCGTTCCTTTTTCATAACTTACTGCTTACTTCAAAGTCAGACCCAGGGATGGGTAAATCAAGGGCAACTTGATATCTAGATAACCTTAATGATCAGAAAGCATTTTCTCCCGATGCCGTCCATGGGCCATCATCCTCCAAAGTAATTATTTTTTCCTACTTTTCTCAAATTTTCATTTCTTACCTAATTCTAGATAAATGCTTGTGAGTTTTATCTCTCATCAGCTTTTGGGGTGTATAGGAAATTAGAATGTTCAAAGTGATAGGAAGTCCTTCACCCTAGCCAGATCACTATGATCTAGGGGTCTTAGCAATCCTTCTAATAATTTGGAAAACAATTAGATCTAACTCTTTTTTGCTATATCCTAAGAATGCTAAACTTCTTCATTCACCTTCCACTGTAGCCCTGCCATATGTTTTCTCTCTCCGAATTACAGCAGAGCTCCTTGTAGGTTGTTTATGGTTCTATTTGCCTCCTTTGCAATTAGCAGAGTACTTGGCATAAAATATTTGACTTATATACCCAATTGCCTGATTTCTTGTTTGTGCTCTGCTTATATCCTCATATATTCTGCTGACTCAGTACTTCCCTCTTCTTGTTTCACTACTCAATTTGATTTCCTTGATACATGACTGATGTTTATGGCCTGCTTTCTTTCATAAATAGTTGCTATTCCTCAGCCATCAGAGATTATATAACAATTAAAATAACTGATTTAAACTCTTGCTCTCTTACTGTGCTAGGGAAAACAGTGGACTTGAACAAAACTCTTTTTACTCTAATTAAAACTTTAAAAGCCAATAGTCCTTGGGTCATTGTTATTTTAAGTTAATCTCTCCTTTGCCTTTACGTGATGATTTAGGCCAGGCTAGCATATACATTATGCATTTGACACATGATTGACTAACTAATCTGAGGCCATTTTGCTTTATACTTAACTAAGAACAAAAAGATTTGTCTAGTCTAATCTCTACTGATAACCATGCTCATACAGACACACACACACCACACACACACACACACACCTATCTATCTATCTATCTATCTATCTATCTATCTATCTATCTATCTATCTATCCATCTATGGAAAATGTCATAGACTTTAAAATTGAAAGGATCCTTTGTAAATGGGGAAAGAGACATATAGAAATCTTTAAAAGATGCTCCTTCTAAAGTAAAAGATATCAAGTACATACCATACTCTTTGTTAGACTCAAGTCATGCTCTTGGCTTTGAAAAAATTTTGTCATTGTTGTTCTTTCTCTTTGTCATCTAAACAAGTATTAATAAAAAATATGCCATCTTTATTTGAATGTATATAAATTTTAAAATGTATTGATTGTCAACTAGGGGGAATAAAATAAAAAGATTGTGGTTGGGATTAGTGAGGAGTTTCCTGGGATTCTGAGCTCTCTTTATATGTAGGCAGTGAGAGGAGATTTTGCTTCAACATTCAGTCTTCTAATTGGAGGGTCAGAGGTTACTGAAATTTCAAATAATGCATAGATACAAAGATTAAACAGATCTATCATAGGAAATGAACTGGCTAAAAACAAACTATATCATACAATAAACATTTTTCAAATGTTTGTTATGTACACATGCATGTATATCATGTGTATACATTTATAGATATATACTTATATACACATATACATACATGCATGTACATACATATATATGTATATATGTGTGTATATATATATATTTGGAACATTGAAAAAAGTAGAGTGAAAGATGACTAGAATGACAGAAGGCTTTTAGTCCATGCCAGATGGCAATCACTTTAGGAATAGTAGCTGTGACCCTTAGAAGAGAAAGGATTCAAGGGAGGATCTTTACAATCTCCTTAATGATTTAAAAGACTTTCTTATGCGAGAGGGCTTAAGATTTTCCTATGAAGGCCAAAGGGCAAAACCAAATGTATAGAAATTGAACACATGTGTGTATGTATGTGTATATGTACATATGTATATTGTGTGTATGTATACATATACAAATATATACACATTTATACATGTGTGTTTGCCTGTGTATAATACATATATATTAAAGGAAAAGTTCTTTTAAAAATGAAGTTGCCCCAGTGTGGCTGTCTTGGGAGACTGATGATTCTGGCTCACTTCAGATCTTAAAGAGAAGACTGGGTATTGTTTAAAAAGATACATTGTGGACATTTTGAAGTGTTCAAGTTAGATTAGATGATGTTTGAGATCCCTTTGAACTCAAAAATCTTTTAATATCATTCCTATTAGGAAGTAAGAATTTGAATCAGTATCTATTTTTTCTTAGTTTTTGTCTCCTGGTGTTTATATCACATTTTTTTTTTGCCCAAAGAATGACCTTCCAAAATATTGTGAGGTTGCACTAATGGAATATTGCACTGACCCAGTTCAGGTGATCCTAGTAACTAAAAAATACCAAGAATATTTGATGTAATATTGACATGGAGTCATACCCTTGATATATTTCAACTTTGGAAATTAAATTATATTTGTGATATTTGCAACCTTTACTTAACTATTTAGAGGCATCCCTCTGTTTCAACTGGTGACAGTATTTCTACCCTAAACTGTCATGAACTTATCCTGTACACTATTAAGCTGTTATTGAATTTCAGCTCAGAGGGTACATTTCAGGGTAAAATGGAATGATCCATAACCTGTTTGTAGTTTACAAAGCACTTTAGAGTCATATAAAATGAAAAGTGCCCAATAAAAAGTTATTATCATTGTTCCTCTGACGATGTTGCCATGCCTCCTCATTGTAATGTTGCTCACTTCTACTCCCTCCCATAACAGAAGAATTAGCAAGTATTAAAAAAATGATCCAAAGAGCATTCCTGTGAAGAGATTTTCTAAGTATTATTCTATTTTTTACCATATGGGGACTTTCAGATATAAAGTTTCTCCCTTCCACCTTTAGTCCACATGAAACTGAAATTTGTATTAAGTTCCCTTCTGTTTCTCCCAAATATATTTCCCCTTGAAATCATCCTAAGCCAACCACAAATCTAATCCTCTTATATTAATTAGCCTTACACTATGTGAATTTATATCACTTAATTTAATTTGGGGGCCATCAATTATCTCTTCTTTCTGTCCAATTTCTGTTAGATCAAATAAGTCATACAAGCAATTTGCTTTGCCATGGAAATCTTCATATTACTATGTATTATTTCATCTTGATTTAAAAGGAACCAAGCTCTTTTTGTGTTGGAAAACCATAATCTTCCTAAATTAATTTCTATTACTTTGGAAAACCAAGAGCTGTCCCCGACCCTTAAAAGTCAGGCATGTCATCCATAATTAAGGGGAAGCAATAGGGCTTTTCCCTAGGCATTTAAATGTAGAGGTCTCAGACATCACTTGAAGTGTTTTGATAAGATAAAATACAGATGTAATTAAATAGGAAGCTTCCAAACTTCAAGATACAGATTCACTACTACTATGCCATACTCCCATCCTTTCTGGTACCAACTTCCTACTTGCGTCTTAGAGTATTTCTTTCCAATGGAATGATGTTCTTCTGTGCCCTATGCTTTATACTACTTGACCTAAATATGTTGCTTGCATTTTAATTCTCAATTTCAGGTGTGCAGGGGCAATGATATGTTCCTTTTTTTCAAGTGGAGTTTTTATAAAGATAACAGGATCTGTAATGGTAGAAGGGAAATTTGACCTTTGCTGCAAAGTTGTAAGGAATAGTATGCAAGGGTGTTCTTGTAATGATTTGACAACCAATTCTCTGAGGATTGGGGGAATGTTCTGAGAATGCATTTTAAGTTTATTCTTTATTATTAATATTTTATCCAACACTTTCTTACATTTAAACAATCAACAAAGCAATAAATCAAGCCCCAATTTGTAGCATTTGCCAAATTTCATTGTATAAATGCTCAAATTAAACATTCAACAATTGTTTCTCTCAAGCCATCTCTAACTCACCCACTGATAAAAACACCTTTAGTCCATGTCTCTAGATTGGTTTAGTAAATTTAAAATAATTAGAATTTGGAAATTTTTATGAGATAGTGTTGTTTATTAAAAACAAATTTACATGTTAGACAATTTAGGGAACAGAGTAGGGTAAATGTAGTAGCAAATACCAAGATAAGGAGTGATACCAGAGTATCCTGCAAGCCACCATGACTAGAAAAAAGTGAACCATTTGAGAAGTTCATGAAATATATCACAAGTTTGGTCCAACCTTGTGATAGGGTCATTATGGAGGGACTTTATTCTAGCATCAGCTAGAGTTCTCTCACTAACATGATCAGAATAGCTAATAAATTCATGACTTCTCTTCCAAAGGAGAAATATCAATAAATGGAAATCCTATTCTTGGCCTGATTGTCACTAATAGGGAATAAGTGTTTGCTGTGGTGGGAATGAAGGGATGCTTGGAGTGAAATGGCATTGTCTGATAGGGTTTGAACTGTCATGGAAATGAAAGGTGCTTCAAAAAGGCTTTTTTGGTAGAGGTGGAGCTAAGATGGCCAAGTAGAAGCAAAATTAGCCCAAATTCTTCCAAATTCCCTCCAAAAAAGTTTTAAAGTAATGCCTCAAAGCAAATTTTTGAGCAGTGGAACCAATAAAAAGTTAGGGTGAAATAATTTTCCAACTCAAGAAAATTTAAGAGGTTGTCAGGAAATGTCTGTCAAACTGGGTGGTGGTCAGCCTCTAAGAAAAGTCAGAGCCACAGCAATGGAAACAGGAGACCTGGGAGCAGCATCTTCACCTGCTCTTAGCCCAAGGGAAATAAGGCCATTGAACAACTGATCAGAAAGAGATTACAGAAGACCTTTTACTGGGTCTGGGCTCCATATCCTATTGAATTGCCTACACACAGTTCTGGATCAGAGTCCCAGGGAAAATAGGAGCACAAATGCTTGTCAAAGTTCCTAGGCATAGAGGAGAGTCAGTGATTGCTCATTGCTGTGACCAGCACAGTTGGGTGGCCTAGCAACCAGTTAAGTAAAGAGAAGGGGATGTATTCAATAATCTGTTTATTACAGAATCATTTCATAGAGAGCCAAGAGACAAGAAACTCACAAGGCTTATATGCCTCTAGCAGAAATTCTTCCATAACCAGAAAGGACCATCCTTTGGTCTCAACCACTCCTGACCCCAACCTAGGGCTAATTATTCATTAAGACTTCATCCTAGGACCACTTCCAGAGGCACAAATAAACAAGGAGGAATAAATAAGACTTGCTAATTAACTACCCAGAATTTTCCTTAGTTATTCATATGACCATGGAGGCATCAACAAACAAGATTATATTCTTCCTATATATCTGCCTAGTGACTTCATAGAATTTTGTAAAGGAGAGGGGAACATTCCATTAGTGGGGCCTGAGGACCCCTGAAAGTCTACTACACCTCATGAGAAAGAAGAAGGTCTGTTCTCAGTTCCAAATCAGAAAATAGCATTAGTGCTTATGGTCCCAGGAGAGTGGGGTACCTGGTTTCAGTTCAAGGGTCAACAACAGTGCCAGCATTTGTGGCTGACAGGGAGCAAGAATATTTCTTGGGTAAAGACCAGAGCACACACTAGGAGAGAAGTGACCATTCCTTTCCTAAGATTATACCACATTGGAAGTACCAAGAACTTGCAGACCCATACAACTAACTCTGAAAACTGCAACACACACACATACACACACACACACACACACACATACACACACACACACCAAACAAACAAACAAACAAAAAAAGCAAAGTTTGGGACAGTGCTCACTTTACCTAGGGATCCAACCCCAACTTTAACATGAAGTTAAAAATCAAGAAATTGGCTGGAAAATGAACAAAAATAATCCTTGAAAATAGAAAGTAACTATGGTGACAGAGAAGATCAAAACATGAATTCAAAAGTCAACAATCAACTGCTACATCCAAAACCTCAAAGAAAAATGTTAATTGGCCTTAATCCCAAAAATAATTCATGGAAAAGCTTGAAAGGGAATTTAAACATCAAATAAGAGCAACAGGAAAAAATTTTGAAAAGAAATGAGAAGTAAAAAAATTTTTTTAAAGAGAAAAAAAGGAACAAAAAACACTGAAGATAAAAAAAATTAAAAACAGATTTAGCTAAATGATAAAAGAGGACACAAAAATACTGAAGAAAAATAACACCTCAAAAAGAGAATTGGGGGAGAGGATTGCTGCCACCATCACCAACTCTCTCTAGCTCTTCACCATTGCTGAGATGCTCTCCTACATACTACACCAAAGATGACTTCTTCTTCCTAGACTGTCAGGAGGTATTCAAGACCCCTATGTGGCATGTAGTTTTTTTTTTGTTGTTGTTGTTGTTTTGTTTTTGTAGAATGTTTTTCCTGACTGCTATGGGAGAAAGTGAAATCCACAATCCTCTCTATCCTGAAAATTTAAGAGAATGAGCATGTTCTAAATAGACCTTAGATATTAAAAATGTCACGAAGAAATTTTCTGTTGGTTGCAGATGGAGATCAAATTTTATCACATGAGATATCATTACAAATCTTGTATGAAGTATTAGAGTATGATATGTCCTCTATCATTCTAATTTTTCACATCTCCCAAGATTCAGTAGGCGATAGAAATAGGAGTGAGACATCTACATTTGATAATACAGAAACCTATCGAGAAGATGCAAATTCTACTAGACACTCCACATTTAAGTGACCCTTCTTTCTAGAAGCAAACTTTATAAGACATTGGATCGTTGTAAAAATAGTAACCTCTTTCAGATAGTCATTTGGCATGGTCTATTTGTGTGTCTCTTCCATTGGGAGTTCCTAAACAGGGCACTTGAAATTCTGTTAGCCATCTAGACCAAAGGTTTTAGTTTGATGATGGAGAATTTGTGAATCTTCAGGTTGATGAGGAAATCATATCAAACTTCTATTGAGGAGTCTTATCAAGTAACTTCTTAAAGTTGTCATCTGTATCTTCTATCTACAAGTATTATCTTTGAGGGAAAAGTTATGTGAATTCATGTTTCAGTAACCTGATATTTATATTTATAAAATGGAATTTTTTTGTCTATATTGTAAAACAGTGTAAAAACATTGTCTTTTCATCCTTAAAAATGGAAGTTATATTATTACTTTAAAAGTTTAGAAAGAAACTTCCCTGTGGTGATGGTGAAAAATATAGTCTGCTAATATGTAGTACTGTATACTTTTCTATGTTAATGTTTCTTAAATTTCTAATTTCTCAACTTGCAATTTTTGCATTTTCCCACTTTAATTGTACAGTAAATGACAGTAGAAATTTTAAATGAATAGAATTAAACACTTAAATCTGAGCCAGTTATTTTTACTATCAAAATGGAAATTTTGAGAATTAAATGGAAAGTAATCTTTTAAAAATTATATTTATAGATTTTAGTGTTTTGAAGAGTAATAAGATTCTTTAGCAATCTTAACACAACAAAAGCAAAATGAATGTCACCATTTTGTTTCCTTTTGTCAAAAACATGAAGTATTGCATGTTTACATGACTTCCTTTTTGTCATTAGGAAGAAATATATGTTATTATCAAAGGAGAAGTATTCTCATTTTTGTGGAAGATAGTTAAAAACTGGGATGCCTTAATATTTTTTTCAATTAATCAATATTTATTTATTTTTAAAATACTATTGTTTGTTTATTTTTAGTTTTCAACATTCATATCCAAAAGATTTTGAGTTACAAATTTTCTCCCTGTCTTTCCTCTACCCCCCAACACAAGATTGCAAGCTTACTGAACACCCCTTCCCCCAGTCTGCTCTCTCTTATATCCTCCCCTACCTCCCCTAACTTTCTAATAGGGCAAGATGGATTTCTATACCCCAGTGTCTATATATTTTCTTTCCCGGTAGCATGTAAAAAATTATTTTTAACTTTGTTTTCCAGATTCTTTTCCTTCTTTGCTCTACACCCAGCCCCACTAGGATAATAAGCAATTAATATAGGCTGTACATGTATAGTTATGCAAAAAATTTCCATAGTAGTCATATTGTGAAAGAATAACTATGTTTGCCTCCATCCTATCCAACCTCCCCACTTATTCTATTTTCTACTTTACCCTTGTCACTTTTCAAATGTATGTGCTTCTAACTACACTCTCCCCCAATCTGCCCTTTCTTCTATAATCCCCTTTTGATCTCCTTTCCCACTACTTTCCTGGAGGGCAAGATATCCAAATGAGTATGTATGTTATTCCCTTCTTAAGCCAAATTCAATGAGAGTAAGGTTGAACTATTCACTTTCACCTTTCTGCTCTTCTCCTTCATTGTAACAGTTTTCCCTTGCCTCTTTTGCATGAGATAATTTGCCCTATTCTATCTCTCCTTTTTCTTCTCACATTATATTTCTCTCCCACCTCTTAATTTTATTTTTTTTAATTTTTTAATTGTTAAGTTTTTAGATTATCATCCCTTCCTATTGAACTCATTCTGGGACCTCTGTCTATGTATACATGTATACATATATAGACTCACTCACATATGCATTTATATACACATACACCCTCCTATGTGTATGTATACATATATACACATACATACATATACACACATACATATACAAATAAACACATGTATATATGTGTGTATATGTGCGTGTGTGTATACAAATGTATGTATGTATGTATTTGTGTGACCTCAGACACTTAACACTTACTAGCCATGTGACCTTGGGCAAGTCCTTTAACCTCAATTGCCCTCCAAAAGATAAAAAAGTAACAAAAAAATTTACACAAACAAAATGATTGTTGCCAAGATTAGAAGCAGAAACAAAGTTAATTGTGGGGAAAAAATAAAGAGAAAGTATTTCTCATAAAGGTCTCATTTCTCAAATATATAGAGAACTACAAACTAAAACAACTCAGAGATACCATTTCACATCTATCAGATTGACTAATATAACAGAAAAGGAAAATGAGAAAGGTCGGATATAGTGTGAAAAAATTAGAGCCCTAATATATTGTGGAGTTGTGAAATGATCCAACCACTCCATAGAGCAATTTGAAATTATGCTCAAAGGGCTATAAAAACACACATAACCTCTCACACAATAATGCCACTCTTAATATTGTATCCTAAAGAGATGGAATTAAATAAAGACTAGATGTGTGTATGCACGTGTATGTATGTATATGTATGCCTATGTGTCTATATACATACACGTATATTTATGTATGCCTACATATGCAAACATGTGATCAAAATATTACATATTAAATAATGTAGCATTTTGTCTTAAAATTGTTTCTATTTGAAATCCGGAAAGAAATTAGAACAAGACAATAGCAAACAGTGACATTAGCAACAACAATGATAGCTGTGACAACAGAAACTACGGTAAAAAAAAATCAATACCTGATGAGTAAATAATATTACAAAATTTCACCTTGTATAAAAATTGATAACACAAGCATATGCATGAGAAGACATGGGACTACTACTGGCCTTGCTGTTAATTAGTTATGTAGGTTTAAATAAATCATATAAACTCTTGAGATGGTTCTCTCATATGTTTCTGACACATGGAGAATAATATCTGCCCAGTTGACATCAAAGACTGTTACCATTTGATTGGCATTATTCTATATGAAAACTGATCAACAGAGCAACAATTTCATGTGTCCAGTAAAGCAGTTTGCAAGCAGTGATTAAAGTTTAAATTTAACATACATACAAATAGATATTCTGCTTGTCCTATAATACAAGTTCCTTTCAGATTCACAAGTATTACATAAAATGTGAAATAATAATAATGAAATTCATTGAACAAATGCAGAACTTGACAGATGCTAAGTTGTAAAAGAAATCTTGTTCTTCCCCACAAGCAGCTGGTATTCTCTTACCAAACAGCTGGACTGTGACATACCTCTCTCTTTAGCACCATGTGATATGCCTACCACTAAATATCCTGATTCCTTCTTCCATCTCCATTCAGTTGTAAAATTCAGATTCTTTCAATTCCCAAACTCTTCCCTATTTCACTTGGAAGAGGTTTTTAACTCTTTCAAGTCCTTAGCCTATTATTGGATAAAATTAAAAAAAATCTCATAATTAAATGCAAATGTGTTTCACAAGTTGAACTTGATTGACCAAATATAGTCACTAATAAGGGAAATCATTATCATCTAAAGATAGTTTATTCTCTTCCATTGTCTCTGTAATTTTAATTTTATTCATAGATGATGGATCATGAATTTAGAGCTATAACTGACTTCTAGTTTGACACCCTCATTTTGCAATTGAAGCAACAGAGGCTTCTAAAGTTTAAATGGTTTGCATTTGGTCATATAGCATCAAAGGTGGGATTTGAATCCAACTTTTCCTGACTACAAATACAACACTCTAGCTTCACTAAATATGCTATGATGCCTCCATGGTTTTTTGCATCTTTGACTATTTTTCCTTTGAAATATACATTCCATCTCTTGGGATGGCTTTCTTCTTCTCACTAACTACTTCTTCCTTTTATTATTTTGGGTAATAACTTGATTTAGGTTCTTTACCTTATTTTCTCTTTTTTTGGTGTTAGAGACCCATTTGGCAGGCTGTTGAAATCCATGAATTTTTTTTTCAAAATATTTTAGATGAATAAAACAAAATGCATAGGATTGTAAAGGAAATAAATTTTATTAAAATACGGGCATCTAAATATTAAAAATAAAGAAGTTCATGGACCCCAGGATAATAACCCACTTTAAATTAAATTTTGAGATATTGTATATACTCACCATCCTTAAGATCAGGAATCAAGAAGTTCTACTGTATTGCAATTTTTTTTTCACCTATGAACAAATACTTATAGCAACCACATCTAGTGCACTGTTAGGTTTATTTGGGCACTATAACTCTATTAATGTGTACTCCAAGGAAACAGCTTAACTTGGACCTTTATAACATTTCTTTACTGAAGATTAAAGAAATTCAAACTAAGAAAAGTCATCTGAAAAGACCCATAAATACTTTGCTAACAAAATATATGTGTAGCTATTAAATTTGGGATTCTACTGTCATAAAGAACAGTGATTAATCTCTGGTCAAGGATATTTGGATAGAATATAAATATATTAAAACACTTTGAAAATACTAATGAAAAAAGTTAACTATATACTCATAATACAAATGTTTTCATTTCTGTATCTATCTGAATCAAGGCACTACATGTCATTATTTTCTCTTTGCCTTATTGCTTTATTATACATAAGGTCCATGACCTCTGGACTCTGTCTCATCTCAAATTTCTATGTCCCTAAGCAGGTACCTTAGCACCTTATATGAAAATGGTGTTTAACAAGCATACAGAATAAAACTAAAATAGTTAAAAAGTTGCTTCAAATTAAAAGTGTCTTTTGTTAGGTTTTAAGCACTATAAACAAATTAGTTCCAAAAGGAGCAAAAATTGGAAACTTTTAAAAATATTAAAACCAAAATGAAGATCATCTTCTATACTGACCGAATATCCCATTCTTTAGTGTAAGGAGGCATGAGACTAATACACATATCATACTTATTCTCACTTGTAAAACTGAAAATATGGTAATAGACAGATAATACCTGCTTGTTAATATGGAAGTCATTTGTTAATTAGCTATCTCTGAAGAATCAGATCATTTATTTATTATAAGAGAGCAGAAAATCAATACCAAAACTAAGTTGGAAGGAATTGAAAGGAAATAGTGCATCAAGGAAGCATAGGTATTTATAAAACATTATAGTGAAGGAAACATTTTTTGACCAAGTGCCAGAAAAAGAGAGGAGAGTTAGAATAGTAACTGGGTGGGTTATAAGATTCTAGGACTCTAGGTCATACCTTGTGAATGGTTGGGAAGACCTTATTATGTTTAAAGGTAAATGTTAAGTTAAATGACTTCTCTATGTTCACAGTGCTGATAGCATCACAGGTGCTATTTAAGCTTAGTTCTTTCCTGACTACTCTACCATAGATATAGTCTCTTCTATGTCCAAATAGAAAGGTTATTGTAAAGTTAGTGTTATCAATGTGTGATGAATGGAACTAGGTCATTGTCTATAAATTTGGAGTGTGAGGAATAGGTCTGTGGTTGGTGAAAATTATAGAGGAAAAATATTGAGAGCAATTGCTTTGTGGGAAGAGATAAGGTGAGGATAAAATATTTTTATTGAGGGTAGAATAGTATTATTGATCGACTGAAAATAGATGAAGTATGTATGTGTAGTTTGTATACTCTAAAATATTTGTGCAAGTCTATATTGTGGTACTCAAAGATATTTTTTAAATCAGTTCAGTGCTTTCAACAAAAAACAAATAAATAAGATTATTATTTTCCAAATTCAGGGGATGCATTAATGAAAAGAGGCACAAATTTATCCCTTTGGAAGCTCCCACTAATTTTCCACTTAAAGTTGCCTCTATCTTCATGCTTTCACAAGTTTTACCCAACTCAGAGCATTGTGAGCTATATAGCTAATTTACATTAAATATACCAATTTACACCTTACCATGGTATGCTCTTACAAATCTTTGCCTTTTTAAAATGGTGTGTGAGGGATTATAAAGCTTCACCAGGAATACTAAACATCCAATTATGGATTTTAAAATATCTGTTAATGTTTATTTAGGACCCCTTCAATGAGGAAATTAGGGTCATTGGAAGGGACCTTAAAGGACATGTAGTTCAAACATTTTGTTTTACAAATAATGAAACCATGGCCCAGAGAGATGATAACACTAGTCATAGGTCTTTAGATCAGATAAGAAATGAACAGTTACCTGATTAAGGATTGGAAACCAGGTCCTCGAACTCTAAAGTCTGTAGTTTGATACAGTTTGGGGTTAAGTTTAACATCAAGAGTGGGGACTTCTGAGGTAGAGTGCATAGTTTTCTGGGCTTGGATATGATTAATTTAAAGGGCATATATGGGAGACAGCATGACATAGTAAATAAAATCTCAAATGTTGAAATCAGGAAAACCTGGGTTGAGGTTCTTCATCTCATTGATAAATAATGTGTGAGCCCGTACAAGTCACTTACTTTATCATTGCCCATGACACCTCTCTAAGGATCATCAGTTTAAAGCTAGAATAAGTGATATCTTAGATAGGTCACATAACTGGTAAACATCTGGTGTCTGTGAGTATAAGTCCAACAGACAATGCTTGCTAATTTGCATTAGTTAAAGGGAATTTCATTACCAAAAATATGTACCAATGTCATGAAAGAATGTTATTCAGAACATAAATGTAAGAAGTAGAGTCATTTAGAAATTTAGGTTCTCCCGATTTTCTAATTTATAGACATATTGTGTCATTAAGTTCTAAAATCCAAAAAGCTCCTTCATTGAGACCTACGGCTACCCAAAAGAAAACAAAGTGTCAAAATACTTGAGACAAGCAAAGCCAACAAAAACTATTAATTGGTCAGAATTTGACGTGGTTTGATGCACAGTTTATTGATTTAACTCATCGGTACATATGTATTTGGATCATAGGCTTGATTTCATTTGGGAGCAAAACATATTTTAATGATCCCAAGTTGTTTCCTGCTGCAAATCATTATTTTTTCCCCAACATCATTATCCTTACAGTAGTTGGTAATCATGTGTAATGTTAATGGAATCAGAAGATCTTCCATGCCCCTTTCTATTGGCACTTACCAAACAGGCACTCAGCACCTTACTTTAAGTTAAGCACTTAGTAAATAGGCACTTAGCACCTCACTTCAAGTTAACTCCTTGGGAGTAGTTAACACCTTAACAGGAAGGAGCAGAACAGGGAGGAGCTATACTGTATATAAGGAAGAGAACCAGCAGGACAGTCAGATTTTCTCTCAATCACCACCTGGAGACTGCACCTTTTTGCTGAGATCCTCCTTCTGCAGCTTCTATCGCAAACTTCCAAGAACCAGGCTGAGGAACTATTGTGAGTCTGAGAGGGATCCCTACTTGAGGGAACCTGTTTTATTGTGAAGGCTTGGGAATGTGGGTATTCACTGCCTTAACCATGTGTATCAACTTTGTGACTACTATAATGACTTTGGCTTTCTGGTTCTGGGACTCCATTTTCTGGTATCTGAATAAAGACTTTGGTTCTGCCCTCCATGTGGAGAGTTTGCTACATTTTGTGTTTCACAACTATACCAGCATGTTCATAACCACCATGGGTGTTGTGAATATTGCGTTATTGATACATCAAGAAACACAGTGATCTCAGAAGAACCAAAGCTATAAGTTACCCAAAATGTAGTTGAAATAATAGTTCAAATCCAACCCCATTCACTTACTAGCAATAGTAATTAAACTTCCTCAGCTTTACTTAACTCTTATCTATAGGGTGAAGCTAAAATCACCTCCATACCAATGATTAGCTTTATAGATAGATATAGATATATAAACACCACTAGTCCTGGGGGCAGAAAATTGGGGTTTAAGTTATGGTCCTGAAGACAAATAGCTTGGAGATTAATTTTTTATTATTTCTTGCAGATCTCTTAGATTTACTTTCTTTTTCTGTAAATTAGGGGGGAAATAATACTTACATTAATGATAATACAATATTCCTTGGAGAAAAATTTGTAAATATCTCAAGAGGTGTATGAATATGAACCGTTATTTTTGTTATTACCAGAGATTCTTGCACATTGAAGACACACACAGATATGAGTTCTGTCTCTGCCACATGCAACAAGTGAGACATTATGCAAAACCTTTCATATTTTTGGTTTTTGATTTCTTCATAATTCAAATGGGGCTGTTACATGAGACAATCTTAAAGATTTCTTCCAGCTAGAGATGCTATCCTCCTGAAGTGTAAATATAAATATGATTTTCAGATGACACACAGTTTCTGCTTTTGTTTCTACCCAGACTTTGGATTTCTATAGGACAAAAAGATGTTCAAGAATTAAAGGGTATTTGAATAGACTGGATATTTGGAGAATGTGAATGGCACCTAGGCAGTATATAGGAGATGGGCAGGCAAGGAGATATTTGTTTTTCCGGTAACCTTCTTTGAACTTCAGCTCCATAGATTAATGTAGTATTGGTCAATCTTTCTCACATGTTATTTTTATTTATCTTTCCTAAGAGAACTTAAATTAATGTGAGAACAGCTGAAAAAGAGATTCTGGGTTTTTTTCAATTTTTTTCTTGTTATTAATTGGGCTTAGCAGTCTTTGGGGTAGAGCAAAATCTCAGAAATGCCCTAGAAAGAAAACACTATAAATTTTCACAAGCTTAAAATGAGACACAAGCACTTTAATTTTGAATAGAATTTCAATTAATTTTAGATGTTTTGACTTTTTCCATAAAAAGTATTATTAAATAAAAAAATCATTAAAATTGTCAGGTAACCAGGGTATGATTATAAAAATTAGTTTTGTACTTCAATAAGTATATGCCTTTAAAAATTTCTACATTTTGAAAATGTGTATTAGGATTTTAAATATTTCTTTTTAGGCCAGCTGATTAAATGTTTGAATTAATGAAAAGTCTATAGTCTCACTTTCTTATAAAATTCAGAACAAAAATAGTAACACTCAATTAGTGATGGGTTTATTTAAGATTAATAATTCCCTAAAAGTCAGTGCCACTATCTGTCATGCCATGTTTCTCTCTAATTGTATTCCATCATTTCCATGCTGTTTACCTATAAAGCAAGCAGGGGGGGAAGGGAAAAAAGTCTCATTTATACTATCTGCATATCATTAATAACATATTTTGGAATAACAAACGCTACAATGTGTTTTCCTGTGGTATTCTTTGGGGTCAATTAATATTCCTTAGAAGTGTTTTTTTTTAATACTTAAAAAAACAAGAATAATAGAGATGGTATATTGTATGACAGGTTTTACAAAGCAAGATATTTTTTAAAAGCTTGTAGGACAAAGAAGTAGACTGAAAATATGTAATCTTCTTAAGCAATAATAAATTGACCATATAGAAGTAATGATTTTCAGACATGTCTTTTAAAAGAACTGCAAAGAACTAATTAATGGCCATATTTTCAGCTAAGCAAATTGCAATGATAAATGGAATTACTAGGAGCTATAAATGCAACTCATAACTGAAGGAAAAGAGTAAAACATCACTCAGAACATTAAAAAATGCAATTAAACAAAACATTTGGAACCACTTAATTACATCTGCAGAGCATAGTTACGTGAGATGTGGTGCCTTGCTGTCATGGCAAACTCAAATTTTATAATAATCATCAAGATATCAGGACACTTGAGGTCATTTGTCACATTTGATGCATGAGAAAAATTGCCTACAATGATGAATGCCTGAAAGGATTCAGCTCAATGTACATCAAGAGGTCACTTAGTTATGCCTTGAAAATATAGTAATATTGAAAATTACCTAGGTCACATAATTTAAATTGGTATATGATGAACACTTTCACAAAAGAAAAAATCTTGGCATTCTTAGTTCCATATTCAAGGTTGCTTATTGTATTTATTTCTGTTTCTCTGGATTATAATGCCTAGTGAATTACTTCTTCAAAGAATATATTGATAAGCACCATTCTGAAATCATTCACAAATAGCAATAGACTTTATGGTAATAAATTCAATAGGTTGCTATTTATTGAATGATTTCTTTTTTTTTTAATGTGTCATGCATTTTTCAGGGATTGAATCTATATTTTCTAGAACAAGAATAATTTCAACTGCCCAGAATATCTTAACCACTTGCTGAATAAGTTCCCACGTAAAACACAACTTACTGGTCAAATATAAATCCATCTCTTTAAAAGAAAGCAGAGAATTCACCATTATGGGCCTACTAAACAATGCTTCTCTAGATGATTGATGGCTAAGTGACTCAGAGGGCTGTCCTGAAAATGCTAATAAAGGCAAATTACAATGAGAGAGTTAATTTACAATGCATCCTGTCTGTTCTTATAATGACTCAGGCTGAAAGATAGTGGAGAGGTTTCTTATAAGTCTACAAGTATTCATCAAAACAATATTTAGATGTACATTATTTATAGAATGTTGCTTTTAAAGTTGTGTGCATGCATGCATGTGTGCTTCTGTGTGTGTGTGTGTGTGTGTGTGTGTGGTTATTGGTGTTTAAGTCAAAATAACTGTTTTGAACTTCAGTAAATCCATTGCTATTATCTGCTAAGTAAACACATATATACACACATACATAATATTTGTATGTGAATACCTAGACATGTTATCCTGAATTGTACTGAGTGCCAGTAAACAAGTAGGGGACAAATAGGCTGCAACATAACTGTACTTTATTGGGACAGAAATTATTCTAGAAATTCTTGCAACAACTGTTAAAAAGCAAAGGGTGCAGAACACCAAGGAATTTTAAGTTTATAAAATCAACACAGTGCCCCCTGGCTTTCACAGGCAAATAATTACTTGTAGAACTTTGCTCTATTTAATAAACTCTCCAACCTATATGTATTGGTGAAATTTCAAGTTCAAATTGGTAATTCTATAGGCACAATTAGCAACTTTAAATTATATTGAAATTATATCTAAACATCCTATTAATGTGAATAGACTGTTCAAATAATATCTTCTTTTCAATCATCTGAGCAGTGGGGGGAGGGGAGAGGAAGAGAATGGAGAGGAGAAAAAAGAGGGGGAGGGGGGAGAGGGAGAG
>CM053599.1:56295381-56315827 GCA_028646575.1 Pseudocheirus occidentalis | reverse complement strand
CCTGTGGGTCCAGAAATTTTAAAAGGGGAGGTTACCGTCCCTAGAGGTGCCGATTTTTGCACCCAGGGGGCCCCAGAAAGGCTTTAGGGCTTTTGCAAAGGGGGCCCTTGATACAGCCATTATGAATCCTCCCCCCCTTAAACAGATGGAACAGAAAACCATTTGGGGGTCGGCACGTTTCAAAACTGACCAGAATGAATTTAATTTCTTTACAGTTGCATTCTAAAGATTAATAATTACTAACCTGCCTGCCTCTTTAAAAACTAGGGCCAGACTGGAATGCAGTGGGAAGTTTCCTGGCTATTTCAAAAACATGTACTAACAAATTATATCATTCTTTATTGGCATAAAAGCATTATCTGGCCTACTAGTTGAATGAGATAGCTTCTGAAATTATTTCCAGTTCATATTGCCTAGTTTATAGAGTTCTTTAGGTCTTTTTATAGACTGGTCGTAAATGGAATAAACCCTATGAAACTAACAGAGAACCACAAGTCCAGAATCCCTTGCAATATCCTCTCCCCTCCTCCAGAGTCAAAGCCATTGGCTTTTCCTATATAAAGTTCAGTTACTGGAAGTCTCCTTCACCTTTAAAAATCCATTGACCAAAGGAAAAATCTGTCCTATAAAGAGAAAATTGCTTCATTTTAGTAGTTTTTAATGACCTCTCCCCTAAATTCCTGTCATACCTATCCATTTAATTTCTTGACATAAGAATCTTTTCCTTCTCTTACTCCCCAGACTATTTTCTAAATTCATTTATACTCTCTGTTGGTTTACTGATTTGCCCCATCTGCTAACTCTTCTGTTTTTGCAGTTTGTAATTTCTTCCCTATCATAAACACCCCATTTAGCCTTTAAGTTTCTTATTTTTTCTTCCTATCCCCTAACATTAATTTAAAACAAAATTTCTCCTGAGAATGCTACCACATTTATTTCTCTCCTCTAATCATGACTCAGTCATTTTTTGCTTGTTCAAAATTGTGCAAATAGTCTCAATTCCTCACTTTTGAATTATAGGGTTGTTATAGATATTCTAAGACTTTCTAGTGCTAAATCTATGATCCTTTATAACATTTAACACCACTATTTATCAGGGCCATCTCTCCAATATTCCTTCTTCAATGAATGCAATTAGTTTACATTCTTCCCCCTTACCTTATCTTCTGCTATTATATATGACAATACAATCATTCACACTGATATAAACACCCTAATATCTTAATACTTCAAACTCAACTTCTATGACCTCCAGTATACGTTTATTACCTAACTTGATGATCATATCATAAATTCACTATTACTCAAAAATATTCCTGCTTTCCCATGACGGACTTCACTCCTTCTAAATATGATCTTCATTTTCCCAATTATCTAGATCATCAATCCAGTTATGTACACAATCAGCAATATAGGAGGTTATTAGAGGCATTTCTCCATCAATCTGATGTTCTTACAAAGGAAAAAAATTGTGCTGATTTTTGAAAGCATCCCCCTTAAAAGTGCATGGAACTGTCCCTTGGTACTGATGAAATCATAATAAAGCTGTCCCCAGTCCCAATATTCTAACTTCATTATAAGCCTGACCATACTGAAAAGCAGGCCCGCTGGCACCTACTTAGCACCACCTCCACCAATGTCCTGACTTCTTTGTATATGCCTCACTGCTCACTGGATCAACAGGTGTGTCTGAATTCTTAGTTCCCACAGAAACAACAGGTGTGTTCTTGTGATTGGAACCCAGCTACAGCCTCTACCCATTCACTGCCCCCCCAGACCCATTCCCACAGATATAAGTGTGCTCTTGTATTCAATCACAATAACAACATACATCAAGCCCAATACAGGACCACAATACGTAACTATCTGTCTTAACCATACAGGACCACAATAGCTAGTCAGTTAGAGGGCAGAATGATCAGAATGTTTAACCACTGAACTATGGATGGGACCCTTTCTCCATTACCTAATCTCTTAAGGAACTCCTTCTGCCTATTTAATATTAATTATATTCCTCTATTGTATGTACATTTCTGTTATGTAATTGCATCTTTACCCTAGAAAAATCCATCGTGCTTTCTTTAAAGTTGTTGATTCCACTTAGAATTTAGCCCACTTCATGAAAGGTGTCAATCTCAATAAATCCCTATACTTTGATTAGAGGTGGTCTGACTCTGAATTCTTTGAGACAGTTCCTCCACAAGTCATCATGAAACCACAACAGTTTTTGGGTGGTCAGAGACCCACCTCTGCAGTTTTTGCTGCCGCTGGGGTTAAATCACAGCAGTACCTTGTTGAAAGAAATAAAAATCAGCGATTGGAATTACCTTCAAAATAGACAAATTGTCTCAGAGTTTTGAGAAACAAGAATTCTGTGGGAGAATCCATTACATTTGTGCTGACCTATATAAGGCAGCAAAAACACTGGTATAATAACTTTCTTTTTCTTTCAGACTTTCTTCCAGAGAAATCTTGAGGTGAACACTCCATTTATTCCATAACAAATCTAGGCAAACTTTCACAGCAAATCACAATACAATATTCACAACATTACATCTTATCATAGAAAATCACAGTGTAGTGTTCACAACAGCTTAATATTAGAATGGCCACATAGTTTTCACCAAAGTGGTCATAGTATTTAGAACAAAGAAAAAAAGGATAACCATTTGGTTTCCCTAAGGGGGAAACCCTCCTTCCTTAATCATTCAATCATTGCACAATACAAGTCAGTCTTCCACTCATAGGACAATCATAGGTTAACTTAATCAGTCACTTATCCAGATTCACAATTGCTAAGTATCATGGATCACTAAATACAGTCATTAGAAAATTACACAAACCCTCCACCCCTTGGTGTCTAGTAAACTTCAATTTCATCACACATTCAATATCCAAGGAGAGGCCTTTTCTTCATCCTGACTCAGAGTGGTCTGTCAGATTCCCTGGATCTGCTTCCATGGTCCCGGCTCCTACCTGAATCCACCAAACAGTCACCTGGATTCAGAGGCAGACAGCTCCCAGGTTCTTGTCCAGTCCTCTGGGAAGTTCTTGTTACATGCTGAAGTTCACAGGGTGCAGTGTTATGCAGAAAACAAGAGCAAGCCAAGACCTGGGTTCAAGATAAATTTAGGTGTGGATTTATTAAGCAAGCATGCAACTACCAAAGTGTTCATTACTCAAATCAGTAATGCTCTTTGAGGGTACAGATTTTGATTATAAAGGCTAAAACCATAAAAACCACAATTGGGTAGGGGAGATAGCAGAAGCTATGATGTACAAGAGTAAAGAGTGGCCACTGGTTAGATCTATAGTTTAGGGCTAATTTGGGAATATAGTGCAATGGTACAAGGGTGCAACCTTCCTGTGATATGGTGGTCACTCCTAGAACAGGGTGGAGAGCACAGGGTGTAGGATCATAGTGCATTCTAGAATAGAGTGGAGGGTGATCTCCATATTACACCAAAACCCTGAGCTGCACTTTGTACACTCATACTGATTCAAGGAAAATATAAAATGCTGATTAGGGAAGAAGGGTGCAGAAAACTACAACTCAAGCAATTCCCAGACATGCCTTAAGCAGTTTCAAGCAAAGACAGAAATATAAAAGGTGCCTAATGGTGGGCAACAAATCAGGTGGTGAGTAGTGAACTGGTATTTGGGTTTCTGTAGAATACCAGCACATCTCAAAACCTTCACAACTTCTATTCCTGAGAACTCAAGGATCAAACAAGCCACAAACAAAGTCTTAGCATCCCTGTCATGCTTCCTCAGTCATCTTGCAGTTACAGTAGCCCTAGGACCCAGAAGAAAACTCTGCCTTCCAGGCGGCCTTCTCGATAGCAGCTTTAGCCTTCACCAGATTCTGGTCTCATAGAAAACTCCAACTCAGTTCTCAGTCCAGTAAGTGGCAGCCCAGCTTCCAGATGCTGTGAAAATTCTGCTCTCTCCACCAGGAACCACCAGGAGGAAAATTCCTGATTCTGACTGTCTCTTCTCTGGGCTCTTCTTAAATACATACAAACACATTGGCTTTCTGTCTGAGCCAACCCCTCGTTATGTCAGCAACAGGAGACAGAGTTCCCAACTTCTGTTTCGTTCACAGAGGTACTTATACCTTAGTTATTAAGGGCTAAGTACCTGCTTACTTCACATAACAAAAAAGGGGTCTTCAAATTTAAATTAATTACCATTACATTAAGTGGACATGGGATAGGATGATAAGCAATTTATAACAAGACATAGAGGAAGCTGAGGAAATAAAACAGTGTAAAGGTTTCTAGGCTATTAAGAAATACCATAACCTTATCTTAATAGTAGTTTTATTCAAAAAAGGGACTTGGAAGACATTGGACATAAATCACGAACATTATGGAAAAAATAAATCAACTACTATTTACATTGATTAAAAGGAAATGACCAATTACGGATATATGTCATATTAGAATAAGCTGTCTGTGTGCTGTCAGACAATCAAGTGCTTAAAGTTAAAATCAGTTTCCAAAGAGTTGAAAATATAAAGATGGGAAGACACTGGCTGTAATTACAATAAACGAAAACTGATTTATTTTGCCAAGGTTCAAATCTAGCTCTGAAATATACTGAGTATATGACTTTGGGGCACTCACAATATGAGTTACAGAGTCATCAGCAAACATTTATTAAATGTGTTCTATGTTCCAAGCACTGTGTTGTGTTGAAGGCAAGAAGATTCCAACCTGTACTGGTAGAAAAAGCCGTTTACTGAAACCTTCCTATGCAAATGAAATCCTAGTTCCAGTCCCTTTCTTTATATTAGTTCTATATGAGATATCTTCTTGGGTACAGTTCTAGACATAATTTTGCTCAAAGGTCCCAACTATGCCGACTATGTAAGATGGATTTTGTTATCATGTGTAGGAAAAACAGAGATCTTAGAATGCCTGGGGCTGTGGTTCCAAATAAGCATAAAATGAAATAAATAAATAAATGTGAAAAAATAAGAGAGACAGACAGAGAGACAGAGACATAAAGAGAGACAGACAGACAAACAGATAGACATAGAAAGAGAGAGACAGAGAGAGAAGATGTAGAAGGAGTGAGTTAGGAAGAAGAATGAGTCAAAAAGAAGGGATATGGGTAGTAGCACATGGTTTAATAATCTCGAGGCCCTTCATATAAATATATGATTCATTTAAAAAGAGAAAGAAGATGCTGAATGTCTGCCTCCAACTTCCCCATTCAGGTGAGGTGGTTGCAACTCCCACTCCTTCCAGTCCTCAATGAGTACTATTGGTTTGAGAGGGTCAAAAGGCCTTTTAATTCCTACTTGGTATTCAGAAGAGTGAAAAACTTCTGAAGCCATCAATCTATCATTGCAACTGTTGGGATTTTCTCAAAATTTCCTGGACCTAAGATGGCCTACAATGAGGAAACTGCCTTTTTTAAAAACAATTTAATTGTAATGAATTTCCATTAAAAATAATTCCTTCCCCAAATTTAATAAGACTTCTTTAATTTTTTTCCAGATAACTAATTAATCAAGATAACACACTGTCTAAATGAAACTGCATTTTTTCTAACTCTCATTCACTTCTATTATGAAATCAACCTTCTATTTTATTAGATAATAGCAGTAGGGCAGAGACTTTTCTGCCTTCAAATAGAGGTTGATCCCTAGAACATCATCATGATAGATTTCTCTCAGTAAGAAATTGTCATATTTCAAATTAAATTAATGGCTCAACCTTAATACTTCATATTCTTTCGCCCATATCTGAAATTACTTACAAGCAGTTTTTTGAAGAAGAGATATCACCAAGTTTCTGAATGGTATTCCTAAACTGAACGTTCTATTACAGAGCTGACTTTGTTTATGTGCCCCCAGGTGAGACCTCTTAATGGACAAGTAGAACAGAAGGCCAGCAAATTAATTGATTTTCCCAGGATAGCTATGGTATTTTTGTTTTGCTGTGCTATATGTAACTCTGGGAAGTGTCTCCCAAATTACATTTTCTGGAAGTCGTCCAAGGTTGAAAGGTATAGAATGTACTAAATAGTGAACATGAGTAATGACAAGACTTCACAATGCCAGTGACAACTGAATCCTTGACAAAACCTTCAGAATTCTCCACTGTAATCTCGGATATAGAAGAATAGTTGGGGAATTTTGGCAGATGACAATACTATCAAAATATAGACTGATTTAAGTTTGAATATTTGAATTTATCTCTTATATTTTGTATCCTCAAACTCAAAATATATGTAAATGAGATTGATTGTCAGCACTAAGCTCTGATGCAGGCTTCCTTTTAGAATGACACATTTTGAAAGCATTGAACTGATTTATCACATTGCATACATTAGCAATAAAAGGTTTGGGTTGGGGTTAAATTGACTGACAGTAGGCAGCACAAATTTACATACAAAAATCCATTTGAAATTTAAAACAAGTTTTATCAATGTCTTTTAATTTTGCGTAATTGTCTTTTCTAGATATATATTCTCCCCTCCTTCCACTTTCATATGTAATGCTTTCTAACAAAGTTAATTTTTTTTGAAAAAAATGAAACCAACAATTTTCATCAAATAGTTAATGCAACATCACACACCTTTAGTCTCCTACCTTGTCAAAGAAATAAAAGAAGTCCACAAAATTATATTTTTATCATTCCATAGACGTACATGGATAAGATGGGGAATGGACCTGTAATTTCAGAAATGTTATGAAACTCTGTTACCAGTTCAGGCTGTGCCTATATCCACACTATTGATGAAAACAGCATCGAGCCAAGTAGGATTTCCCAGGCTTCTCTACGAGGGCAGCCTTCCAAACTGAACATCACATTGCTAATGACTACTCTTCTGGAATAACTTTTGCATTGTTCTTAATCCCCATAATTATACTACCATTTTACTCACATCTCTGTATTTTTTTTCATAAGAATAACATGAGACTTTTTCAAATGCTTTGGTAAATTTTACTAAATACTCTCCACAGAATTTCCCAGATCTAATACCTTGGTGACTTTCAAAAGAGAAAAATTGCAAATGATGTTATTATGGTATTTTTCTCATTCCCCTCAAATCCTTCTGTCTCATCTTGAATCTCTGCATCCTTAATTACCTTACCTGTTTTTGAATCTGCAAACATCCTTGGCCCAGTGTTACGGTTTGGGTGGTCAGGCTGTATAGGTTTCACTTATACCCTTCCTCAACAGGCTTCGGTCGTCCCTGGCTCCCAGCTTCCACTTACTCCGGGAGAAACAGCTGCCCAGAAAACTTAAGACACAGGACTTGCTTCTAGCTTCATTCTCTAAGCTTGGCGTGGCTGGAACATTCTCTTCTTCTCTAAGCTTGGTGCGGCTGGAACTCTCTCTTCTTTAGAACACAACACTTGCCTCTAGCTACGTTCTCTAAACTTGGCATGGCTGGACTTCCTTCTGCCTCTGGGTAGTCTGTATTTAAGTCCTTTCTTCAGAGCCCCTTAGGGCCCCTCCCCTGGCCTTTCCCTCACCACAGCAAGCCAATCGTGCATCACTCCAAAGGCAGAGAGATAATCCTGCTTATCGCAAACAGGTGCAACCTTCGCATTCTGCCCCCAGGTGATCACGGGCCTCCTGTTAGCTGAGGACCAATACAACCCATTACCAACAAGAGCCCCAACAGCCCAGATCTTTCATTAGTTTTCCCAAATACATTCTCTTTTCGTGACTGCATAGTAGCACATCTTATCTAATCTTTTCCAATCTCTTCTTTAATGCTTTTCTGAATATAGTTCATCTGACAATTTGCCATTCTCAAGAAATGTTCTACTAGTGACACATATTTTGGTCGTATAAAGATCTTGCTTATATTTTTCCCCTTTTGAAAAATCAATAGATGGCACTGAGGTTGGCATTATGAGTTGGCATTACATACAATTTTAATTAATCATTAACAATTATTCTCTGTAAGTCCATTAAATACTCTAATATGTTATACAATTGCACCATTATGTGTTTCTGAAATAAAACTGATGAGGGGAAATGTATTCATTGAGAAAAATAGTCAAATTTTTCATGCCTCCGTTACCATCTGTTTTCTGGTATCAACTTACCAGGCTGTACATACCCTCCACTGATGAAATTTTGAACTGACCATTCTTTCTTCCTAGCCAATATTTGCAGAAGAGAATAATGTGAACATACATATTTCAATTAAGCTAAAACATGGGCATCTCCTGATGTATGGCATTGGTCCATATCTGGTGCTTTCCCAGTAAGTGTGAATACTGCCTCAGCTACAACAGCTGCTATCTGCTCTAAACAAGGAGGAATTTTATTCAGAAAAGGAAACTTAGAAGGAATTAAGTTTATTTTCAATTTTACCCACTTAATGAAGTTGATTCTTCTTTTCATATCTTAGGAAATTATAGCAGTGCTTCGTTTGTAACAGCTAGTAGGTAGGAAAAAGTGTGAGAGAGTGGTAGGAAAGACATAGGAATTCAGTATTTTTAGTTTCACACAGATCTGTCCACCAATACTTATGGCTATTTACCTTAGAGAATAATGCAAGCAATAAAAACAAAATGTGGACTCTAGCAACAAATTTAGATAGGGCTGGTGGATTGCATCATCATTATGCTACCTCATTTGCCTGGGCATAAAAACACCCTGGGGACCAAAGAAAGCTAAATGCATTCAATTGTGCATGCTCTTTTTGTAATGCAGAACCTTTTTTTTATCTCAGAAAAGAGCCCTGCAGCCTGACCCAAGACTATTATTTTTTTTTACCCTCAGAACACACCATAATCATTATGAAGTAGAATCTCAGACTAAGCATTTCATCGGAAATGTATCCAAAACTATCTCTTGGACATCTCATCTTAGGCTCTGAGCCTAGAATAATGACCTCACTCCACACCAAAATAATACCAAGGACAAGAGGGGAATATAAACTTAGGTGTTCAAATTACTTGATCTACTTCCAGTCTAGTGGTGCACAGAAGTAAAAACACAGACATATCCATGTCAAGTAAATTCTTTCTTGGGAAACTCAGAAAATGTTATGTCACCTTAACCAAACTCATATAGGTATTTTATTTTCTATGGTCTTTAAACATAACATATTTTCCCTACTCATCTCCTTCAATCATGTCTATTTTTATTTCTATAAAAGATAAGAGGGTACAGACGATAGTTTAAAAAAAAAACAGGAAGCCTTGGATTCAAGTCTTACTTCTGACATATACTACCTATATGACCCAGGACAAGTCACTTGACCTTTCAATTCTATAAGAAATTCTCTTAGATATTAAGTCACAGAAAAATATGTCAACTTGCATTTGTACAAGGTATTTTTTCATGGGGCACACCCTATCACAAATATATTACACATCCATTCTGTATCCCTAACTCAGATTTCTTGAATAGTATCCCAGATTCTCTGAATTCATCTGAAGCATAATTAAGTTTGTTTTAGAAGCACATAGTTAATCTTTTTGAATAATTAAATCTCAAGCATGTTTCCTTCAAACATCATGTTATTAGAGTCTCTTTTCTCATCCATTATACTCTCTTCTTTTCTTTTGTGGTTGTTTTATGCTATTCATATAAGCAGTTATGATTGGTAATCATGTACTTCCTTCCAACATGTCACAGAATACTTATTTGTGAGCATGTGTTTCCCCAATCAATCCTCTTTACAAAGAAGATGGTGTTGAAAGAGACAATATACAATGATCACTATTGCTTCCAGGGGTCAGAGCCAAGATGGTGGAATGAAAGTAGGAATTTGCTTAAGCTCCCACACCAGCCACCTTGAAAACCTGTAAAATACGATTCTAAAAAAACTTTTAGAGCAACTGAAACCACAAAATGACGCAGAAAAAGAAATTTCCAACTAGAAGGCAGCCTTGCAGGCCAACAGGAAGGGTGTATCACAATGAGGTAGTAGCCAAGTGCAGAACCATGTGAACCACATAGGGCCCAGAATCGGGGTGGCCCTAACTAGTGGAAAAGACTGATCAGAGCAGATTTCAGGAAATGGAATCACCAGTAGCTGAAGTGGTTTCCAGACTTCTCAAACCATAAATATCAAAGAGTAAATAAAAGGTCAGTAGACAACTTTGTTGGAACTAGATAGCAGAAGAGAGTGGTTCCACCCTGGGGTTAGAGGTTGTAGACACATGGGCACTACAACTGCTGCAACATGGCTGCCTCAGGAGCTCCTGGCTGGCAGGTCACAGGGGGACCAAATGACCATTCAGAGGGTAACTGCTCTTGCTTTGACTTACTTGGATCTGGGTCACAGTCTTGGCTGGTAGTGCTGTGGTGAGGAAACCCAGTGTTCCAGAGCTTGTGGGCACCCTCCTCATCACTCTGACAACATTGGTGAAAACCCCAAAGACTTGTGACACAGCTCTCTCCACTCAGGAAGCAAAGTTCTACTGTTACAAAGAGCTCAAAAGTCAAGTAATTTGCTGGCAAGACAAGCAAGCAGAGGAAGTGAAATCAAACCATAGAATCCTTTTTGGGGGTATGAAAAGGATCAAAATATGGAACCAGAAGAAGACAACAAAGTCAAAATTCCTGCATCCCAAGCTTTAAAGAATAAATATGAACTGGTTACAGGACATGGAGGGGCACAAGAAGGATTTTGAAAGTCAAGTAAGAGAAATGCTGGAAAAAATGTGAAGAGAAATGACAATGATTAAAGAAAATCATGAAAAGCAAAGTCAAGACCCTGTTAAAGGAAACCCAAATATACCAAATAAAATAACACCTTAATAAATAGACTAACTCAAATACCAAAGAGTCCCAAAAAGCCAATGAAGGGAAGGATGGCTTAAAAAGCTAAATTGCCCAGATGGAAAAGTAATTTCAAGAACTCACTAAAGAGAATAATTCCTACAAAATTAGATTGCATCAAAATGGAAGCTAATGACTTTATGAGATATCAAGCTACTACAGAGCAGATCCAAACAAATGAAAAGAAATAGAGAAGGCAATGTGAAATATCTAATTGAAAAAACCACTGACATGAAAAACAGATCCAGGAGAGATCATTTAAAAATTAGTGGACTACCTGAAAGCCATGATCAAAATAAGAGCCTAGATATCATCCTTCAAGACATTCTCAAGGAAAATTGTCTTGATATTCTAGAACCAGAGGGCAAAATAGGAATTGAAAGAATTCATCAATTGCTTCTTGAAAAAGATCCCAAAAAGAAAACTTCTAGGAATATTATAGCCAAATTCCATAGTTATGAAGTCAGGGAGAAAATACTGCATGTCAGGAAGAAACAATATGAGTATTGTGAAAACACCATCAGGATAACAGAAGACCTAGCAGCTTCTACATTAAGGGATCAAAGGGCTTGGAATATGATATTCTGGAGGTCAAAGGAGCTAGGATTAAAACCAAGAGTCACCTACTCAGCAACACTGAGTATGTTTCATGGAACAATATGGTCATTCAATGAAATAGAAGACTTTCAAGTATTTCAAGTATTCTTTCAAGTATTTATTTTCACTTATTCAAGGATTTCAACTATTCAATTTTTCAAGTGCATATACACACACATATATACACATATATGTATGTTTGTGTGATATGTGTGTGTGCGCATATGTGTGGTGGTTTCCAGACTTCTCAACCCATAAAAACCAAAGAGAAAGTAATGTATATGTACAATATATGTGTGCGTGTATGCATGTATGTATGTACAAATACATATGTGTATGTATAGGAGGGTATATGTGTGTATAAATATGTATGTGAGTGTGTGTATATGTGTACAAATTTATACATAGACAGAGGGCATGGGATCAGTTGAATAGGAAGGGATGATATCTACAAAATAAAATTAAGAGGTGCAAGAGGAACATAACGAGAGAAGGAGAAAGGAAGAGATAGAATAGGGCAAATTATCTCACATAAAAGGGGCAAGAGAAAACTGTTACAATGGAGGGGAAGAGCAAGAAGGTGAAAGGGAATAGGTCAACGTTACTCTCATTGAATTTGACTTAAGGAGGGAATAACATTCACACTCAATTGGGTATCTAATCCTGCTGGAAAGTAGGCAAGAAGGGGATAAGAGTGGGGATGATAGAAGGGAAGACAGATTAGGAGAGACACATACACTTTTGAAAAGGCACAGGGTCAAAGTAGAAAACAGAATTAGCGAGGGGCAGTATAGGATAAAGGGAAATAGAGTTAGTCTTTCACTTTAAATTACAATGGAAACATTTTGAATAACTACATATGTACAAACTATACTTAATTGTTTGTCTTCCCAGTGGGGGTGGGTGAGGAGGGAAAAAGGGAAAGAATCTGGAAATCGAAATTTTAAAAAAAGTTTTTATTTTTTTTTACATACAAGTGGTAATATATATATATACAGGCACTAGGTATAGAAATCTATCTTGATCTACTAGAAAGTTAGGGAGGATGGTGGAAAATATAAGAGAGAGCAGATTGTAAGAAGGGGTATTCAGTAGACTCACTATCTTGGGATGGGAGGTAGGGGAAAGATGGGGAGAAAATCTGCAACTCAAACTCTTGTGGAAATGAATGTTGAAACTAAAATAAATAAATAAAAGTGTTTGTTCATTTATTTTTTTAATGAAAGCCTGGAGGGAAAGGAGGAGGAACAAGTTTGAAGACTCTTCATTACTTGAAAGAGGGGAGTATCAACTCTACATGAGAGCTGAAGTGTTCTGTGTGTTGTGCTATGTGCTCTGGTCAACCAATCTATCAATTAACTAATACTAAGAACTTAATATGTTCCAGGCAGTGTGCTAAATGCTGGAGATATAATGAAGGACAAAGCATGTTCTCTGTTCTCCAGGATCGAGAGTCAGAGGACACAATTCACCCCACTGCTCCCATATTCTTTAGAGAAAAGACCTGGAAGAAGGTCCTCCAAGAGCTAGAGACTTTCAAGAACCATTCAAAGGAGCTGTATAGTCAACAGCATTATCACAGAACCCTATATCTTTCCCAGAGCATTGGTATGGAAGAAGACTGGTAAGATTTGTATGAAAGTGGGCTATCAGATTTTGAAGAGACTAATAATAATAACAGCTAGCATTCATATAATACTTTAGGGTTTGCCAAGGGTTTACAGATATTTCATTGTAACCTCACAACTAACCCTTAGAGAAAGTTGCTATTATTATCATCATTTAAAAAATATTGACTTGTTTGTTTACTTTTAGTTTACAATATTCAGTTCCAGAATCACTTGAATTTCAGATTTTTCCCCCCTTCCTCCCCACCCCCACTCCCACCATGGTGGCATACAATCATGTATAAGATCTGCACACTGTATCACATTGTATAATAGTCTGGTTGAATAGGTGTTATAGCCAATGGAGTGAACAGTGAGAAAAGAGAAATAAAAACCAAGCATTGAAAAGAGTGATAGCATGCATTGCTTCAGTCTCCATTTAACCTCTGGACCTTCTTGATCTTTCTCTGAATGTAGAAATCTCCTTCCTTCCTGAGACTTGTAGAGTTGTCTTTTAACTGTGCATTGCTGAGAGGAGTCCAGTTTTTCAAATTTGGTCGTCACACATATGATGTATCTGTGACTGTGCCAAGAATGCAGGGGTCTGGGCTCTCTGTAGTGCTGGGTTTGCTCAGTGCTTTCTATCAGATCACCCAAAAGACAGAAGTGAAAAGACAACTTGTATTTATCCACTGGAAGACAACAATTTAAATACACATTCCAAGGAACTCATGGCATTCTCTACACTTCTCAGGGACTCTTCTCTCTACACAAAAAGCATGTCCCATCTCTGTGCCTTCTTCTATGCCTAAATGCACTCACTGCTCTTATGCCTCTTAAACGATCACTTCAAGATTCAGATCAAGTATTATTTTCTACATGCCTATCCTGTACCCCTGCCTCCTTGAGAGTATCTTCCTCTTCACAATTATTTCATATTTACTGTGTTTATATGTATTTGTTTATCTCCTTATACATTCATTCACTTATTTATTTATTTGCCTCCTTATATAACTCTATGTTCCCAGTAGAATGTAATCTCCTTGTGGACAGACTTTTGTCTGCTTCTCCAGTGCCTAGCACACAGTAGATACCTAACATTAATTAATTAATTAACTTATTAATTAAGGAAATGACTTATTATTGTAAATTATTTAAACAAGCTATTTATTTAAAAAATTTTGCTTCCACTTTACTATTTCTTCTCTATTTTTTCCCAGATCTTGATAGCCAGTTCTTACACTTTCTTTTACATCTCTCCTTATCATCTTTCCAAAGTAGAAATGTGTTCTGTTTTGCACTGTTTTCTACTTGATTCTACCCTCACTGTCTCTTTTCACATTGTATCCATCTAGGTTGGAGTTCTGATTTCACCAAGTGGGTGATGGGAAAATCACTTAGCCTCTTAATTTGATGATTACATGTTATAATAATAAGTAACATTTATATAGCAATTTCAAGTTTATAAAGCACTTGTATGCACTGCTCATTTGAATCTCACAACAAACATGTGAAATGGATACTACTATTTTTGGTTGTTTGTGGGAGTTTTTAGAATGAGGTAATTGATATTCTAAGAGGTGATGTGATTTATTCATTGTTACACAATAAGTCTGAGGGGTTAGATTTATATGCAGACCCTTCCTGACTTCAGGTCTAGTGCTTCATTTTTTTTCCACTATGATAATCCTCCTTTCTATGATAATGCATTTCAAAACACTGTTAAACTATAAATCCCTAAAGACACATCAAGTTATTTTGATCACTAAAAGAGAAAGGAGGGCAGGGCCTGTTAGGGAGGGCTTATGCAGTTTTATAAGCTTTTAACATGACCTAGCAAGCAAGCCAGTTAGGATAATTTCTTACCCCTTCCTGGAAGCTTATTTTAATAGGTCTAATGGGGGAACCCCTTCCTCTAGGAATCAGTTTGTTCAGCATCATAAAACCTCTCAGCCTCTCTCCAATTACACCACTGAGAGCACATGTAAGCAAAGGCTAGAAGTAGGAAAAGTATGGATAGTTGTGTCTTATTGTGGAGTTAACTGCAGCTTTATCCTTTCAGTTTTATGCTGTATGTTAAAAGGTTTTATTTTTTCCATTGCTATTCTTTTTGTCTCTTTCCTAAATTTAAAATTAACTTATTTTCTCTATTACGATCATAGCAGCTGATTGGGTATTATATAAGTATATAATTTAGCTTATTCTTCAATTTTTTTTGTATTATCCTCCTGACACACTCAGTAACTAGGAAAGAGAGTGTAATTCTTCTTTTTTAAAATTTATATTTTAATTTATTACTACTAATCTCATGCATTATCACATTCTAATTGACATAAAAGTTCTCTGGGTGCCACAAGGCATCTAAATAATCCATGAAAAAGAAAGAGACCCACATTGTGCATGGACAAACACAGTTGCTATCAATTCAACTATTTAAATTACAAGAAGGAAATGTCATCTGTAGGTCAGAGGAGCTTTGAATCTTGACTGGCATTATTCTTAAGTGAAGTCCACAGAATATAAGCTTCTTGATTGCAGAAACTATTTCATGTTTTCTTTGTATGCCCAGAGAATAGTACAGTGATAGGCATGTAGTAGATAATAATAAATAAGTGGTCATTGATGGATAGCAATCAATTGATGGATAGCAATCACCCTCCCACAGTAACCAAATATCTGCTTGATGATGAAAGGCAGATGACCATCTGGATATCAGAGAGAAGCCTCCAGCTGGTACAGACTTATTGTTCAAAGATTTACACAATCCAGGGGTCTCAGTCTCTAATACCCAGAAATTCTCAGATTCTTAATATAATCACAGACAAAGCTGGATTACATGTTGACCAGTTGATTTTCACCTTTCAGTACATTTATCACCAAGGATTATTCCAAAATGTCTAGCCATATTGCAATAAATATTAAAGACACAATTTATTCATGGTTATGTGAGCCTTGTGACCCACAAAATAATAGGCAGTCCTAACCATCTTACACCAGCAGACAAATATTTTATTTCTTCATACCAGAACATAAGAACACTGAGCACAATAAGGACATCTTCCTCAGAGTCAAGCACTTTACATTGTATGTAGTAGGTGGTGATACAAGATTATGGAATGTAGACCCTTTTTTCTAGGTAAACCATAGAAAACAGAAAAAGATATTTAGATATTGAATGTGACTGCTCCAAAACATCAAGTGTTAAGAATTCCCTGCTAATATACATCACATTTCCTGAGAACTTCATTTAGGACCATAGGCTTGACAGGAAGAAAGTCAAAATGGTAGATTATACATCACAAGCAGCTGACCTCTCCCAACATTCCCCTCCAAGCAATTTTAAAATAATTTCTAAAATCACATTTTTTTAGAGAAAAATTCCAATTGGACCCAATCCCAACAAGTATTCTTGACAAAAACTTCTGGGAAAATTGGAACATAGTATGGCAGAAACTGACCATTATCTAACGCCATACACCAAAGTCGTCTAAATGGATGCATGATCTAGATATAAAGGCTGATACTGTAAGTAATCTGGAGAAGCAAGGAATAGTTTACCTGTCAGATTTATGGAGCAGGGAAGACTTTATGACCAAAGAAGAGTTGGAGAGCATTATAAAATGCAAAATAGATAATCCTGCTTACATCAAATGGAAAAGTTTCTGTACAAACAAAGCCAATGTAACCAAGATTAAGAGGGAAGTGGGAAATTGGGAAACAATATTTACAACTAGTGTCTCTGATAAAGGCCTCATTTCTAAAATGTACAGGCAATTAAATAAAATTTACAAGAATGCCAGTCATTCCACAATTGATAAGTGATCAAAGGATATGAACAGGCAATTTGCAGAGGTAGAAATTAAAGATATATTTAAGCACATGGAAAAATGCTCTAAATCACTATTGATTCGTGAGTTGCAAATCAAAACAACCTTGAGTTACCACATCTCACCAGTTAGATTGGCTAAGATGACAAAACAGGAAAATGGCACGTGCTGGAGAGGATGTGGAAAAATTGTAACTCTAATGCATTGTTGTTGGAGCTGTGAACTGATACCATTCTGGATGGCAATTTGGAACTATGCCCAAAGGGCTATAAATAATTGCATACCCTTTGCTCCAGTAATACAGCTTTGGGAGTTGTATCCCAAAGAAATCATAGAAGTGGGAAACAGTCCTATATATACAAAAGTATTTATTGCAGCTCTCTTTGTGGTGGCAAAAAAACTGGAAATTTAAGGAATGCCCATCAATTGGGGAATGGCCAAACAAGTTAGGGTATATGAATGTGATGGAATATTATTGTGCTAGAAGAAATGGGAAGGAGATTGACTTCATAATTACCTTGAGAGGCTTATACAAATTGATGCTGAGTGAGAAGAGCAGAACCAGGAAAAATCTGTACACAATCACAGATACATCATATGTTTGACAACCAATTTTGAAAAACTGGACTCTTCTCAGCATCGCACAGTTAAAAGACAACTCTACAAGTCTCAGAATGGAAGGAGATTGTACATTCAGAAAAAGATCCAGAAAGATCAGAGTTTAAAGGGAGACTTAAGCAATGCATGCTGTCACTCTTTTCAATGTTTGGTTTTTATTTCTCTTTTCTCATTGTTCTCTCCATTGGCTATAACATCTATACAACCAGACTACTCTGCAATGTGAAAGAGTTTGCAGATCCTATACATGATTGTATGCCACCATGGCTGGGTGGGGGATGGGAAGGAAGGGGAGAAAATTCTGAAACTCAAGTGACTCTGGAACTGAATCTTGTAATCTAAAAGTAAACAAACAAGTCAATAAAATAAATTTTAAAAAAAGAGTTAGAGACACAGAAAAGAGTGATAAAGGAAAAAAATAAAAAATAAGTGATAGTGTTATAATAATAATTTTTAGAAAGAGAATTAATTTCATAAAAGAGACAGAAAAAATATTGAAGGAAATAAGTGTAAAAAAACAGAATATGGCTAATAGAAAAAAGCACATAAATTAACTGAAGAAAGGAATTCTTCAAAAAATAAAATAGTACAAATGGAAAAAAGGAAGTGGTACCAAAATTTACTGGAAAAAGTACTTCTTAAAAAAAAGAATTATGCAAGTGGAAGCAAATGAGTCCATAAAAATCAAGAAAAAATAAAACACAGTCAAATGAAAGAAGAAAAAGAAGAAAAGGTAGAATATACCTTGGGAAAAACAACTGACCTGGAAAATAAATTGAGGAGAAATAATATAAGACTTATTGGACTATTTAAAAGCCATTATCAGAGAATTTAAATATTGTATTTTAGATAATTTTCAAGAAAAGCAACTCCCTCCAGTCTTAGCTCCAGAGTTTAAAATATAAACTGAAAGAATGTATCACCTTCCGAAAGAGATGCGAAAACAAAAACTCCCAGAATTATTATAGCCAATTTCCTGAGTTATCAGGCCAAGGAGAAGATATTACACGCAACCAGAAAGAAACAATTGAGATATCATCGGGCCACAGTCAGGATCACATAATATTTATCAACATTCACATTAAAAGATAACAGGGCTTGGAATATGGTATCTCGAAGTCAAAAGAGCTATGATTACAAACAAGAATAATCTACCTAAGAAAATTGAGTATAATCTTTTAAGAGAAAATATGATTATTTAATGAAATAGGGGCCTTCCAAATATTCCTTTGAAAAAAAGATGAGAACTGCATAGAAAACTTGATATTTGGAAACAAATCTTAAGAGAAGCATGAAAAATTAGAGAAGACAGAGTGATCATATGGGACTCAATAAAATTAAGCTGTTTGCATTCCTATATTAGAAGATGACAGGCAGCTACGTGGCGCAGTGGATAGAGCACCAGTCCTGGAGTCACTTACGTGGGTTCAAATCTGACCTTAGACACTTACTAGCATAGTGATCGTGGAGAAGTCAATTAACTGAGTTTGCCTCAGTTTCCTCTTCTGCAAAATAAGCTAGAGAAGGAAATGAAAAATACTTCAATATCTTTGCCAAGAAAATCTCAAATGATTTCATGAAGAGCCAGACATGACTGAAATGACTAAACAACAAAAACATGGGAAGATGATATGTGTAACTCCTAAGTCCTTCATTATTAGGACAGTTAGAAGGAGTCTACATAGATAGAGGCATAGGAGTCAGTCAATCATGTTGAAATTATCTCAAAAACAAAATGTAAGTGTGAGAAAGAGAGATGTACCGGGAGAAGAGAAAAGGAAGACACAGAATGGGGAATATATTTTTTTATATATAAAAAGAAAAGTTGTTGTTGTTGTTGTTGTTTTTTACACTGAAAGGGAAAATGGATGCGGTTACAAGCAATGCTTGAATCTCATTCTCATCAGAATTGTTTCAAAAAAGGAAGGACACACGTATACACATATGTCTGTGTGTGTGCATGTGTGTGTATATACATACATATATACACATATATACAATATATATAAGTATATATAACATATATATGAAGAGAGAGAGAGACAGAGAAAGGCATAGAGAGAGACACAGAGAGAGAGGAGAAAGAGAGAGAGGAGACAGAGAGACTAATCCACTATTTTTTTCTTGTTTAATTTTTTTATTTGTTTTCTTGTTTACATCATTCATTTTCATGACATTTTTGAATTACAAATTTTCACCCCATCTTTCCCCTACCACAAACCTAAAACAGCAATCCCACTGTAAAGCCACTCCCCTGCTCTGCTCTCTTCCTTTCTGGTAGGGCAGGGAGGGTCTCCCTATCCCAGCCCCTGTAAATCTTAATTCCTAGTTGCAGGTATTGCAGAACTTTAAATTCTAGATTCATTCGATTCCTCCCTTGTCACCCACCCCCACTGGAAGGACAGTCAATTCAATACAGGCTGTGGATGTGTGATTATACAGGACATCTTCATAGTGGACATATTGTGACAGGGATCATCTGTCTCATCTTGTATCCCTCCCCCCTTGTTCTGTTCTCTATGGTGTCCCTGTCCCTTTACTGAAGTGTGCTTCCAGCATCCCTCCTCCAGACCCTGCCGTCGCTTTCATCATCCCCTCTCTCATCCCTATGCCCCCTACTCTCCTGTGTGGCGTGATGACCAGATTAGAGTTTATGCCATTTCTTCCCTAAGCCAAATTCAATGAGAGTAAATGAAAGTGAAGTTGTAACAGTTATCCCTTGCCTCTTCTATATGGGATGATTAAATCCATTTCGTCTCTCGCTGTCTCCTATATATACATTTGTATTCCCTTCACCTATCCTAAAGCTAAGAAAAGTTTCATAAGTTACTTTTATCATTTTTCCATATTAGCATGTAAATAATTCAAATTTGATAAGTTCCTTATGATTTGTTTCCCATGTTTACCTTCTCATGCTTCTTGTGTTTGTCAAATTTTCTGTTCGGTTCTGTTTTTTTCAGCAAGAATGCTTGAAAGTCCTCCACCTCATTGAATGACCATATTTTCCTCTGGAATAATATACTCAATT
>CM053599.1:56260007-56294881 GCA_028646575.1 Pseudocheirus occidentalis | reverse complement strand
CACAGGTACAGCCTGTATTGAATTGCTGCTCCTCCCAGTGGGAGTGGATGACAGGGGAGGAATTGCAAGAATCTAGTATTTAAAGCTATACAATTAAATGCAACTGGGAAATAATACATACAGGGACAGGGGCAGGGAGGAGCTCCCTGCCCTGCTAGAAAGCTAGAGTGGTGTTGGAGGCAGGCATAAAAGGGAACAGATTGTGGGAGGGGTCTTACAGGGGGATCAATGTTCTGGGCTGGGGGGTAGGGACAAAAAGGGGAGAAAATTTGTAACTCAAAACCTTCTGGAAATGAATGATGTAACCAAGAAAATAAATTTAAAAAAAAAAGAAATCTACTGCTGATTGGCAGTAACCTACTTAATAATCAGCAACCTACTTAATAAATGGCCCTTGCTTGATTAACTTGAATAAGAGGGTCTTAATACATCCCAATGGAACTCCTTACATTTTGTAACTCTTTAATTATTTGGTGGCGTTTCCTTAGTCTGAACCAAAATCTGCTTGTTTGTACCTCATTCATTGTAGTATCTACCTAATGGTTCCAAGCAGAATCCAAGCAGAATAAGTTCTCTCTGTCTCTCTCTGTCTCCGTCTCTATCTCTGTCTCTGTCTTTATCTCTCTCTGTCTCTCATGACAGCCTTTACAATACCTAAATAAGGCTATCATTCCTCCTACCAATATCTTGTCTTCTCCAGCCTAACCAGCTCCAAATCATTAAAGGACCCCTTATGACATATGCTTCTGAGTTCCCTCACTAGCATCCTTATCCTCCACTGGATGTTTTCTAAGTAATATGTAAAAATCTTATGCTCAGAACTGAAAATGATGTTCCAGGACTGATCTGACTAAGGAAGAGTATACTGGAACACCTCTCTAGCATTGAATACTACTCCTATCAATACAAATGAAAATCAAATGAACTGTTTTAACTGTTCTTCCTCTGGTCTTCATTTTCATAATAGTAATGTAATCTAGAGATGCCTCTGTATTGGCTTGGCTTTTGGGTTGAATGTTAAAACCCAGAGCTTATGAATCCCACATGTGGGATGGACTTGTTGACATGAAGAGAGAGTGCTGAACTGAGAAGAGCCATGAATTGAGAGAGAGGCCAGAAGGACTTTTGGGAAGAGCAATATCAAGTATTGTGGAGCCTGAGCTGCTGAGAGAAAGATTACTGAGAGCCTACTGGAGCTGCCCTGGACTTTTGAGAACTGCCACCCAGAGCTGCTAAGAACTGAGGAGGCATGGCTGTGATGCTGGTATTTTGTCTGTCTGTTTTGATGTTGTTTTGCCAGATTCACCTGATGATGACGGACACTGCTGCTGTTGTAGAGGTTCTGGAACCTGGCTGTTGGTTCAGAAGCCCTAAAGGAGGATTTTCTTGTAGTTCATTCACAGAAATCCTGGAAAAATGGTCTTTCTGATGTTTTCAGGAATTCTGGGACTGTTCTACAGGCAGAGAGTGACTTGATGAGGATACTGGCTATGTCTTTGTTGAGCCTTGTCTCCCCAGGAACTGAGATTGCTGAGGGCTTGCCTTGAGTGAAGATGAAACAGAGGCCTTTCCATGCGTTTTCAATGCTGAGATGATATCTTGACCTTGTTATACTTTAAGGGTAGATGGCCTTTTCTGCTCTCCTGCCCCCTTTTGAGAAAGTGCTGGTATTAATGGATGGTATTGTAATTACTTTGTGTCCAGGGATGGGAAACCTTTGGCCTTTTTGTGATCTGTGATTGGCCAAATGAATGTACTTTCTTTATGACTGGAAAATGATCTCCATTTGAGAAGAGACTTTGACTGATTAAATGAATATACTGTCTAGGGGTGGAGTAGTACCTGGATTGAATTGAGAACTTACTTGATAAATGAATGAGTTATACTGTATTTTGACTTTCTCTGTTCTGTGAATGTTTGCTGAATAAATAGGGTTTGCTATGCTGGTAATCTGCACCTTGGAAGTTGCCTTTGCTTGGCTTTACAATGAGAAGCTTTGTAAGGTGGCAAAATCAAATTGAAAATTATATGCCAAAATACATATTGTTTTAGAAAACCACAAATTATCATTATCTTTTATTTGCATTTTTTGTTATTTCATTAAGCATTTCCCAATTACATTTTAGTATACTTTGAGCTACACTTGAATAGCTAAGAGTTTTACTCCTCTGGACTAGATTATTTTTATCACCTTCCTTGTTAGCCTTCTATGAAAAAGTCCAATAGCATTTTGGTTATAAAGTCATTGCCAGAACTAACATGTTATGAGTAGAAAAAAATGACTTTTTGAACAGATTAAGGAACATCTACATACCTACCAATAATTTGATTGTTCTAATAAAAATATACTCAATTTAATACCTATTTAGCATACATTGAACTTAACAGACAAGATCATATACTGATGAAGGGAAATTGTCGAATAAAGGAAGCAAACATAGTTATTAAAACAAAGATAAGGAATAAAAATGAATTATTTGATGGAACTTATAAAGTGACTTTTTTGGAAAATCAAAATGATATTCAAGTCTTGCACATTACTTGCCATAAACTTGCTATAAGATAAATAAGACTTCTGGTAATTTATACATATCATAGTGCTCCATAGGCAAGTAGAGGTTTGTTGAGCTAAATTAAATGAATTCCAGGCAATATGATGCTATATTGGATAGAGACTCACCAACTTTCAGCAAGTCAGCTAATGCTTTTTCTTGGTTATTTTACACTTTCCATGTTGTCAGGGAGACACGATTAAGATTTTGTCCTTACAAATGGATATAGGTCATCAGAATAAAGGCAAAGCTAATAATTACACAACCCAGGACCCTTACCCCCTTCCCTAGCTGTCAATCAGCTTTAAGCCCTTCAGGAATTTTAGGAATCCCTTAGCCCCTCCCCCTTAAGGTTGGCATATGCCAAAAAAGGACATGAACTGGTTTCCTGGTTTTCTGTACTACTTCCCAATGAGTAGGAGATAGTGGTAGGCTTCTTTGTCATATGTCATTGGGTTAGGTTTAGTGCCAAGACTGAGAGCCCACTTCCCAACCAATGGGAGATGGGATATACTGGGTTAAGGGGCTTGACTACATTAGGATATACATTCTTGCTCTGTCTTTTGTAACATGCCTCCTCTCCTTGATCCCTGCCGCAGAAAGGATGAACCTCTTCCTGCAGAGGAAGAGAATAAAACTTCCTGTTCCTTCTTCAAGATACCTTTGACTTTTGATTTTCCTTGGGTAGGGGATTTTGGGGTCCCCATACCCTACACGCTCTTTCTGTTTTCTTTGGGTCTTGGGGGCCTATGCTGCCTGAGCTGCTGCTACTGATGAGGCTGTTGCTGCAACTACTAGGACTCCTGCTGATGTTGCCACCACCACTGTCTCTTATTCCAAGGAAGATTTATCTGTGCATGAATGGAGCTAATATGGAGCTGGGGCTAAGATGGAGCAGGAGCAGAAAGCATGAGGACAAAAGGGCAGCAGGCCTGAGAGGGCTGCATAGGAGAGGTCCCAGGTGGAATCCAAGCTCTGCTGCCCCCATTCCTGTGAATGCTGCCAGCTGCCAGAATATGGTGCAACCAAGAGGCCTGGATTTGAAAACAGCTTTATGAACTTGTACAAACCACATATACTATTGAAACTTCAGTTTTCTCATCTGCAAAGTCAAGTTACTTACCTTGTAGGGCTACACAAGGATGTTCTTGTCCATCTTTCATATTCAAAGAAAACCAATGACATCACAAGGTAAAAGCTTGACTAATTGGATTTAAATGGCAGCAGAGTTACACAAAGTCATCAGCCTCACTCTCCCAGAATTATCAAAGCCCAGTGTCGGATAAAATCAGGACAATTGACAATGGTTCTTGATGCTGTGAAAGAAAGACTTTGGTATCTTCTATGTATGACCAGGCTCTAAGTGCTCCAGAACTCTTGCTTCAGTTGGCATCATACCCATTGCAACAAATTGTTGTGATTTACCCATTCTGCTGAGGGAAGTCTTCACATACTGAGGATAGACAGTATCCTACTCACTGATGGTTTTGAGACCTGTCAGTTACTCTTAGCCTTAGGACTAGCACACTTAAATGTAGTACATACATTGAAAAGTTGTAAAGTTAAATTAAAAATAATAGAGAGATGACACGATAGCAGTAGTAAGCTTTAAAATTAATATTTCATTCAATACAACAATATTGAGAGGTAGGTACTACTTTGTCTTCATTTTATAAATGGAAACTGAGGAAAGTTAAGAGAGGTTAATTCAGTTGCTCAGGGTCAGACAGCTAGAAAGAATCTGAGGTTGGATTTTAATTCAAGCCTTCCTGGCTCCAGGCCTGGCACTTTATCCACTGCTTGAACTAACTGCCACTAGATTGATAAAAAACAATAGACTCTTAGATAGATAAAAATATTTTTTTTTAAATCTATAAAAAATTGTAAAAGTTTTAGTTGTTCCTCTTTAGTACCCCTCAGTTGTTACTGAGTATTTTAATACAGTGCATAGAGAATCAATTTGGAAGACTGGAAAAACTGAGTTCAAGTACCTTCATCATCTTTCTGGATATATCCCATCTTGCCAATGGACATAGTAAAATGTGACAAACAGTAGTTCTTCAGTCTATGTACTCTGTAGGACGAAATGATACTTCCATTTGCCCCAAACCCACTTTGTCACCTAGTCTTCAGGCCATCTCATATTAAGCTTCTACCTGTATTCCTTGAAACATCCCCTGGTACCTTATTCTTTCCCATGAATACTTGTGTCCTATAAAAAGGTTTCTCTTTTCTGGAAGCCAATATAGCAATTGTTTCTTATCACTGCATTTTATTGAAGGTCCATTGATTTACCTACAGTTTTAGCTTAGTGTTAATCTTATTTGTAGCCATAATGGCCACATGAATAGGTATTATCATCTGTAGAAGTTGAGCAAAATCAACAGTCAGCTTCAGTCTACTGTCTCTTACAACACTTGTTGAGTTTCTCACTAAGTTCTTATAGTCTTTCACAAGGATCTCACCACTGTTTATAGCTTATTGCTAAATCAGAGATGTGTGAAAGTTCCACAGTTTGATTAATGCTGAAGTTGTCTCTCTTTCCTATTTTTTTTCTGTGATGAACTTTCCTATTCATTTCTTTAATTTTCTCCCCAGATTCCTAATTATACAATGCTAATGTATATGTATACACACATATATGTACACACACACAAATATATATATATATATATATATATATATCATAATTATAACAAATAATTCCTACTTGGTGTAAGTAAAGCTTCTTCAAAGAAGTAGACTATCAGAGAAGGGGACATCCAACCCAAGAGCCTTATTTTAAATATTTAGAAATTAATGTCCCTAAGTGTAAAATTACAAATAAAATAACTAGACTAGATTAACGACTAGATTCTAGGTCTCTTACTCACATGCTTAAGATTTTTTTAATTCCCAATTTAGTTCCTGTTCTGAAATAATGCAATTGCCTTTATTATCAAAATCTTTGCCCTCACCAAAGATATGATTATCTTTTATACTATCAGTAGGTAAATTGACTTTTAAGATTTCATGTCATCAAAAGTAATCTTAGACTGTGAAAAAGTTATTTAGTTTCAGTTTAAATTTGAACCTTTATGGACTTCATCTAACTCCTCTCCTCTGGATTCCTATTATCAACTGTCTGACATTCAGGGACTCTCTAACAAGACTAGGCATCTCATCTTCAATATATCTGAAATGGAGCTCAAAGTTCAACCCTCCTCCAAACAATCTCATTTTTCTTAAGATTGACACCATCAATACAATCTCCTAGGTTTATAGTATTGAAATAATATTTTCCTTTTCACTCTGACTCATAATTTCATTTCAGTTGTCAAGTGTTCCTAGTTCTACCATTGCAGTAATTCTCAAATTCATTCTGTTTTCTCAACTCCTATTTTCTTTATGAATTGAAGCCTTCATAAGCACTCTCCTAGACTATTGCATCAGCCTCATACTTAATATTCTTGCCCCTGGATTTTGCTGCCTTCCTTCAATCCTCGATATTGATCAAAGGTATCTAATTCAAATAGAAATTGGGACCATTAAGCTTTACATAAAGATCCTTGTGGTACATATATCGACTTAGAAAATCACAAATTAACATTAACTCTGTATTATTTTATTTTTGTGGATTTTGTTAGATATATGCCAAAATTAGTTTAAACTAGTTTGGGCTGCACTACTGTTATGGGCTAAGTGCTTGACACTTTTGACATAGATAAAAAAATTCTTAAAGTACATGTAAAAAAAACCCTCTCTGACACAAACACATACATGTACACTCAATAATTTCCAATGACTCTCTTTTGCTGCCTGTGCAAAGTGGAAAATTTTCAGCCTGACATTTAAAGATTTCCACATTTTACATACTATTTATATTTTTTTAAGTTATTGAGTACTATTCCCTTTCACGAACCCTTTATTCCAATAAACCTGTCCTTCTAGTTCCCCATTCATGAATTATATTTCTCACCTCCATATATTTACTTGGATTTTGTGATATATTTGAAACACAATCCATACTCAGGTCAAGTTGCCTCTTGCAACTTGAAGGAAATCTCGTTTCCTTCAAGAAGGTTTTTCAGATGTGACCAGCCAAATGAGGATTTTTCTGAAACTCCCAGGTATTAATCATTTCATTTTTTAAATTATATTTGTAAAATACTGTGAACTTTTTGTATTTACTTATATTTATGTGCATATGGCACAGAAGCCCAACTAAGTCAAATGCAAATTACTTAAAAGCAAGGAATTATTTTGTTTTTAATCTTTGTTTTTGCAGATAATAGGCAATCAGTAAATGTTTGTTGAATTGTATTGAATTCCCTATTCTGACCAAAGCCTTCCTATTCCTTGACTACCTTACAACCAGACACACCCCAAACACACAAGCAGTTCCAATTGCCTATGAACTCAGATTCTAGTCAAAACTTTGAATAAGTTTCTGAGCCTAGTGTGTGGTAAACTGTTTCATTCCTCTCCCAGATGCCTGCTTTCTGCTTCATCCCTTTCAACCATAATTCAGAAGTAAACAGGATTTGCAAGTATAAGCATTAGCCACCCATCCATGTTTTCTAATAAGATTGAGAGAAGCATACATAATCTTGGTGATTTAAATTTTATATTCTGAGAAAAAAATTAAGGTTTAAGCCGAGTTGTGGATAACACTGCTCACCATAAATCTATGCAGGAACCAGGGAAAACAAGCTTCCAAAGAAAGACAGATGATTAGCAAAATTAAGTAATGGAATAAAAATAAAAGTGGTAGCTTCTATAGTAGGATGTAAATGTCACATAAGAGTAGAGTCTATACTGTCAAATTTTTCCAGGTAGTTTCTTTCCCTTCTCCTTCTGAGGAGTCTTCAGAAAGGTGAAAAGAGTCAACCCCACTGAAGAGCCCTCACAGACTCCAGCATGGTGGATGAAAACAAACAGAGCAAACAAAGCAAACAGTAGCAGTTGAAAAAGATACTTAAAGAATATGTGGCTGTGGCTGTTTCATTGCATATTGGGATCTCTAATATCTTTGGGAATATTCTACTTGGTTGTTTTAAGCAGGGTGAACCTATCTTCCTTTCTCTTCAAAGTCAGTTTTGCAGAATCACTCCACAGTTCAATGATAGTCTCCTGCACTAATACATTTTTGATGGCCCATGCTATTCACAAGCTGTTTGCTCCAGTAAGAATTAGCATCACATAATTTTCTCTGCCCCTGGTGGTTAGAGACTTTTGGAAGGTAAGTTTTTTTTAAGGCTCCAGGGAGCAAGATTTGATGCATAAACACAGCATAAAAAACCTGACACAAGACACACACACACACACACACACACACACACAGAAAGACAGAGACAGAGAGAGACAGACTGAGAGAAATGAGAATGAGAATTACTATCACTCATTATCACTCCTGGCTTTAAGCAGATGTACTTGAAAAACAAATCTTCCCTTGACAGTGCCTACTTCTGAGTTTGGTATATAACAGAAACACACGTACCCAAAGATTGCCAGACTGGGATTCAGTGGTACAGCTGAGTTGAGTATGTAGGTTGTAACCTAGAAGAAATCAAGGTCTCTCCTGACTCATGGGCCAGCATTTTATACTACAATACACTCCTGGAGGAAATGTGACAGGGAGTCAATAAGAGATGATTAAATGATATGGAGTCAAGTAGGGAGGATCCAATTGTTATATGGAATGAATTTGCTGTGGGCTCAGTCAGCACTGTTTAGCACTATATGCCTTTAAACTATAAATGTTTGTCCATTTGAGCCTTGCTATACTGGAGATACAAAGTGCAGCTTAATGTCAGTATTCTTTGCCAGAGACAGAGACAGATGTCTTTTGAAATCACATTTGTGTGGTGCTATCCTTCTGCAGTCTATAACACAGCATTGTTATCTGGGGATAAAACTATACACACATCATGTCAGTGTTTCCTTTATTGAGTCAGAGAAAATACTGAACAAATATAATATTTAGATTCCAAAATATATTCATGAATCTATGATCTGTTGTATGCATACCATGGCCAAAAATAATTTACTTTTATTATCTATTCCAAATTCTGTGGTTGAAAGCCATATTCTTTTATTTCAGTATGTTCAAGGACATAGTTCAGGATATTGAATGGCCATTGAATTGACAGAATTTTGCAGTATAATACCCCAAACTTTTCTTGCCATAACAATTATATTAAATGATTTTTAAGTAATAGCATGTACATATGCTTTTCTGAGATCTGTCCATAATTTAATGCAAGAAGGTATGTTAAGACATGCATAGCAATTTTGGTATGAGTTAGAACATTTTAGGAAAGATGTTGGCAAGTTGAAAAACTTCCAAAAAACAGCAGCCATACTTGTGAGGTGTATGGACCAATATTCCTTAGGATGAATTGTTAAAAGACCTGGGGTTGTTAAACCTGTAGAAGAAAAGACTTAGGAGAGATGTGATAGTTTAATTAAAATATTTGAACAGTTCATATATATAAGGCAAAGTAGCTGTTTTGGTGCAGTATTTATTTCTTTGTTTTGTTTTGTTTTGTTTTTCCTAAAAAGATAGAATCATTAAGGTGCAATGGGTCAAAAGTGTAGGGAGGCAAATTTAGGCACAATGAAAAGAAAACAACCACAACACACACACACACACACACACACACACACACACGATGACAACTCTACTCTTAGAATTGTCTGAAGTAGTATGAGCTGACTCAGTAAATAGTGGAATCAGTTCCCTAGAAGTCAGCAAACACAAGTTTGAGGGCTACTTGGTGATGATGTTGCAAAAGGTTACAGCTTGAACTAGATGGTATTCATGAAATTCTGTAATTTCGATTCTGTGTGGTTCAGAAAGACATTGAAAAAGAAAGTTAAAAAAGATGAGAAGATTGAATATATATTTTCTATAACAGAAAAAATAATCAAAAAAAATTGTTAAGCATCTATATGTACCAGGTAACTGTGCTAAGCTCTGGGTCTACAAAAAGAGAAGATAGTTCTTGACTTCAACAAACTTACAAATACACAATAAAACAAACTGAGCATTTCCACCTACTACTAGAATTCCCCTTCCTGGAGGTCATCTCCTGGAAGAGATGTCCTCCCATTGTCCCCAATATTTTCTGCATATTTCTCTGATGGCTACTATGTTAGCAAAGAGAAAGCATTGAAAATTTCAAGTCCAGTGAGTTTTGTCAAAATTCTAACTCTCTTACTCTCTATTTGTGTAGCCATAAGCAAATTACTCAGCATTACTAGGTCTTAATTTTCTCATTTGTAAAATAAAGGAATTAGAGTAGATAAGACTCTAAAGGGTCTTTGATTTCAGCTCTTAATGATCTGTTGAAATTTGCTTCTGTTTCTCTAAATATAGAGAAGCTTCCTTTCTGGAACCCCTTAAATATTTATTCTATATGCCCTGATTAGAAAGCCAGACTTCCCAAATCTAGACATAAGTTTAGTGGAAAATAACCATCTTTTTCAAAAGAAGAGAGGTTTATCTGCTCTCATTGTATTAACTGTAAAGGCTAAGCTGTTTAAGATTGCCATTAAACTAATAAGAGGGAAAAGGCATGGGGTTAGTAGTTTGGGCTTATTTTCTCTTCTGGATAGGATCAAAGACCCTTTCCCAAGCTTTTATCTGACCTATAGTTGGAAAATCCCATTTAACTCCAGTATATTCTCGATTGTCAACCAGCATTCCATACTGAGTCATTTTTTTTGAGGGGGAGTCACTTTATTATAAAATTCCAAGGGGTTTTCTGGATCTAAGGCACAGAGGTTTATTTCAGTCTTCAATATCTTTCAAGGCAAATCAATGGTTGAGGGAAGGCAAGAATTAAAAAATAAAATGAAAAGATTAGGTGGAACTACAGTAAAGTATCAGCTTCCATGGCAAATCTTTCCTATGCAAATGTGGACATAAATAAAACTCCCAGGCTTTGAGTTGTGTGATTTAGGTAGTGACTGAGGAATTCATAAGATCTTTTCTAGAAGAGAAACAAAGATAAACATAGGAGGTCTTGTATGTCTCTGTAAGTAACTGAGTGGCCTAGGGACTTTGCTGGTAACAGTCCCTTTTATCCTCAAAACCAAAATATACTGGGGTAATCTGCTTAGATTTGCCCTGCCATGTAAGCAAACCATTTTTTAATATCCTCATATAATTATATATGTATAAAATTATATATATATATATATATTTGTGTGTGTATGCATGTGTGTATGTATTTGTACTCTTAATTTAATTTGTTGAGATTACTTCTAATAAGGAAATCCCTTCTACTAAAGAATATTGATATGTTCTGCAATTTAAAGTCTTAGAAGATTTCTAAAACTTGAAAGGCTAAATGACTTGCCCAGGGTCACACAGTAACCATGTGTCAGAACTTCATGGTTCTCCATGGTTCCTTGCTTTTTTAGGTGAAAAGACAGTCTCACTATCCACATCAGTGAATAAAATTATACATGGAATATAGAAAAAGTTCTCAGGGGTCGTTAAGTCTACCAAGTCAGGGAGGCCAAAGAATGGGGAAATAAGGAAAGAATGGCCAGATTTCCAGGGAAGATTTCATACAATAGTAAGATATAGAATCTACCTTCTTTTCCTGAATGAAGCAGTGGCTTATCTTAAGGAATCTTGACAATGTTCTTAAAAAACTTTGGACCTCTATGAAAAGGTTTAAGACTAAGAAATGTTAAGGGGGGAAAAGAAGGCTTTTTTTATGTACTTGATTCACTCCCTGTACACACATTTATGCAGTGGAAAACGAATCTTGTTTATGTGTTGTATTAAGGTTGTTGTCTGTATGGTTTCCCCTTAGGATTGCACCTGAATAAATTCTGAATTTAAAAAAAGTTAATACTGAAGTGCAGTATTTATATAACTATTATTTCTATATGTATAGAAATATTTTATACATTAACACAGAAGAAAAGAAGTCCAAATTGTGAGAGAAAGGAGGAAGGGTTAAATAGGATTTAAAATTTTTTGGCTTTCTTACTTGGAGTCCTTTCTTTTTAGAAAAAAAGAAGAAATTTTGAAATCAAGTGGAAGTTTAAATATCTCAATCTTTAAGACAGGAAAGTAATGACCTGTTTCACTATTTTTTTTTATTTTTCAAATTCTGGGCCTGTCTTCTTGAAAGATCCAATGTTAGTAAATTAACATGAATTCCTTGTGGTTCCAAGTGTGTATGACACATCTCCCATTGCTTCAACATTGTAGGATATTGATTCTTGGGAAATGCCATGACCATTTAATGTCAGCTGTCAGAGCCATGGTTCAGAAAGATTATGACAGCACTTCAGTGAAAATGAAAAAGCCTTCAAGATTCTGGGTCAAAAAAAAATTAGAACAGCGTGCTGATATGGTTCCTGAGATTTGTAGAAGAAAAAGGAGTCTATCCCCCCTTTTTGTACAGAAATCATGGTTATTGATGATTATATCTTGGTTTCCCTCAGTAAATGAGGTATTGGCTAATTGGAATAGTGTTTTAGTAGGTAATAATACTAATGCTACTTACTGAAGCATTTATGCCTTGCATATTATATGTCAAGAACTGTGCTAAGGACTTTATCAATATTGTCTCGTCCCATGCTTAGGACAACCCTGAGAGGTAGATGGTAGAAGACTAGGTAAAAAAAATTAAAGGTAGAAAATTATTCCCATTTTACAGATGAGGAAACTGAGGCAAAAAGAAATTAAAATCACCCAAGATCACACAGTCAGTAATTATCTGACACAAGGAACAAGAGAATTAGCAAAAGATTTAGTGTCACAGTCATAGCTACATGTTTTCATGGGAATTACTGATCATATCCACATCACAACACTCAATATTGGTATAGCTTCTCAGTAGGAAAGACCTGGGTTGAAGTTCTACTTCTAACACATTCTGGTAGTGCAACCCTGGACAGGTACATTAATCTCTCCATATTTCCAACAACTTTCTAAGACTTTAAGTTGTATGGCTGTGCCGCTTAGCACTGGTAAAGGGAGTTTCCTTTTTGGTATTTCTCTATGGTCATGAAATCACAGAAGCAATTTAAAAATAATTAATAAAACCAAACTATGCATTTAAAGATAAAAATAACTCAACAACCTATGCCTTTTATTGCCCAGTCATTCCTTTTGTTTCGTTCTGAGGTTTATGTTCTTGGTTTTGTTTTTTTTAATGAAAATGTCTTGGAAACTCTTCAATTTATTATACTTTGTTCAGCTTAATGTAGAAAAGTGGTCTGATTTCAATAGTTTTACCTAATATCATCACCAGTGTAACCTTTTTTTTTTGCACTTAATCACTTTCATCCTCCTAGTAGGAAAATAGAGCTTCCTCTTTGTTCCCATCCTATTCTCAGGTTGTGTTTACTAGCACGGGGCAAAAACCAAAAGAGAGAGGAAAAAGTTAGTGCCAATAAAAAGTTACCCCCCAAAGAAAGCTATAGCCCCAATAATAATGTGTTCTAAGAATCATGTAATTTTTGGACCACCAATAAATAATCATTTAGTCAATGATCATCTAAAACAGAGCTTCTTAAATTTATTTTTGGTATCCTGGAGGCCTTTTTTAATCTAAGGAAACTTGTTGGTTCATTCTCAAACTAATTAATTTTTTAATGAATAAAACAAAACATGATTACAAAACAAACAAAGTGTATAGATTTTTTTTTTACAAAGGAATAAGGTCAAAATTTGTACGTGGACACAAGGAGACACCTAGGGATTCTGGCAAGGGCAGCGCCCTACATAACTGATTGAAAGCAGCTGTGTTAATTCTGTACATATTACAAAAGGAACGATACTATCTGGGCTTTAACATTCTATCCAAGTAGTGCCAGTGCTACTAGTCTAGCAACTAGTAGTAGTACAAAGGCCAACACCACAGATTAGGACTTAAGATATGAGTAAACTAAAGGAAACACTTAACACCATGAAGAGATACTTCTCATAATGAAAAATCCATGTACTCAATCTAGAAGAATATAGAAATGACAAAAGAGATGCAGAAAATAAAATCTTTACAACAAGTACTCCAAGAGTAGAATGAAGAAATGAAGAATGAGATTAAAAGTTAAATTATAAATGAAACTAAAGTCATTGAGAGAAAAAAGATGAAACAATAAATAGCTTAGATTTGAAGGAAGAAAACCTTACTTAAATCATAGACGTCATGAAACAAAATGGGGGAAAAGCTTAATAAGTCCTTAGGCAACAAGAAATATTAACATAAATTCAAGATTCAAATACAGACTTAAAATGTTTTTACCTAAATCAAAATAACTGATCTGAAAAGAAGATAAAGGGAAAGTAATTTAAGAATAATCAGACTCACAGAAAACCATAACGCAAATATTTATCTGGATAGGTCAGGATTGGGAAGTTGAACCTAAACAACATACTAAGAAATTATGAAAGAACGCTAGCAAATATGTTAGAAGCAGAGAACAAAGTAAAAGTAAAAGGAATCTTCCTATAGGCTAATGAAAGAACCAATGTGAAAACATCTAGGAAGTAATTAGCCAAATACATAACTTCCACATTAATTAAGCAATACTGCAAGGAGAGACAAGACACACATGGCCTGTACAAATGCTCAAATGCACCCAAAACATGTATGTACACACACACACACACATGCACAGCTAAGGCAGAGAGAACAATTTCCATCAATTAGGATCTATGACTTACCCCTAAAACACTCTGATTAAATTTAAGCATCATTTTTCTATATACGCTTGTGAGATATGCCACCTAATAGTCTAAGGAAATGAAGAGACAGTTCCCATAGGAAAAATGCAAACTATCAACAAACATATAAAAGAAAGTTTTCTAAGTAACTAATAACCAGATTAGTCAAATTTAAATCTGAACTTTTACTTTATACTTGTGGAATTGGGAAAGATAGATGACTATGAAGAAAAAGAGTTACAGGAGTGACTATGAGAGAACAAACAAATTGATGCAGTATAGTTAAAAGTTGTAATTTGGTACAACCAGTCTTCTAGCACTTTTGAATTATGTAACAAATATCTGTAAATTATGCATAACATCTGGCCCAGAGATACCACTACTAGATATACAAAACAAAGGCCAAAAAAAGGGGGGCCTATAATTGCAATGAACAAACAATCAAATGAACAAATGACTGAACTTTTTTATTACATTAAATGACTGGGGGGAGGTAAAGAACACTTTTCAGTGATGGAATATCTGAAAAATTTGTGAATATAAAAAATATTATTACAGTGCAGAAAAACGAAAAAGAGACAGAATCAGAGAAACTTGAGAAGATTTGCATGAACTGACACAGACAAAAATGAATAGAACCAAATTAGTCTATGTAATAACCACGACATTGTCAAAGAAAAACAATGAATGACTTGGGAACTTCTGGACCTATTCCAGAGTCTGGTAAAGAATCATGCATTTTACTTCTTGGTGTAGAGGTGGTAGAATTTTGATGCAAAATGAAACAGTTTCCCCATACATTAGCAACACAACATTCATGTTTTATTTGCCATATTTATTTGTTATAACATTGGGTGGGTGGTTTTTTTAAGGAAGTTGGAGTTGAGAAGACACCAATTAATTCAGCAAAAACACATAAAGAAAAACATCACTGAAATATTTTAAAATAAAGAGGAAATAGACAAGGAATACAATGTTACCCATTAAATTAAATTTCTTTTGTTAAAAGTTATATGTAATGGAGTCTTGGCTTCATTTTTAATCCTCTTTGTTCTGCATTCTTTGTATATAAAAATTTCATGTAAGTTGATCATTTTCTAGTTCATAATTGAAAATGATAAATTTATATATTTTTGTACTTCTATTTTTCTATAAGAGAAAATTCAGATTTGATTCAGTCATTCATCAATTCTCAATCAAAAACACACAATCTTATGTCCCCACAGGAGTTCATATTGGGAGCACTAGACACAGAAATTACCCCTGTTCCCTACACCTGTGGTGGTGTATCTGTTGTTCAGAAGTGAGTAAATTGAAGACTGTACACTTAAGCTAACATCATATAAGAGCTACTTACAGGTTTAAGAGAATAGTGTACTATTCTAGAAAGCATTTTTGGAAGTTGACTGAAGAATATAATTTAAACAATTTGAAATTCTTCCTTTATTAATCAGACACTGAATTTGCACTTAAATTATTTGAGTACTAAGCATACAAGGAAAAACAATAATCTAATGAAGTTGAAATAATCATGCTGATTGTTGCAGCTGAGCATTTTCATCAAGCAGTCATTATGTTCCCTTCCTTTCGTCATCTCTCAATAAACATGTTAAATATGTTAATCAGTCTGCACATGGATTTCATAAAAATTGCTTCATTATCTGTTCTATTAATAGATGACAGAATTTTTGAATATCAAGCTGCATGATATGTGGGAAAAACTTAATACCTCAAATATCTTATTCAAGGTTAAGGCAATTGGAATTGTTAATGAGTAAAATGAAAAAAATACACAGAGGATGTCATATTTGTTAATAATTTCTAGGTCTTTTGCTGCTTTTACACCTAAATAGATAATTTTATCCACTTAGAAGTACTTCCCAAGAAGCCTTCCTTAAGGTTTCTGCTTTTAAGGGGTGATCTTCCCCCCCTTTTTTTCTTCCTTAGGGAGCAGTTGTTGCTTCTACTGATAAAAATCAGAAAATAATGAAAAGCGGGGACATCCAAGAGTCAGAAGAAATCATATATTTGAGGTAATCTTACTGCAGAACTGCAATCTTTGTGGTCTTTGGTCTCAAGCACTATATAGAAAAGTTACTTGACATACAGTTTCTACATTGTTGCAAGTTTCTTTTTTTCCTTGAACAGCACCTCACTAAGCATAATATTTCAACCAATCTAGTTATTTTCATAAATAACCTTTTTGATACTCCTCCATCAATCTCACCCTTTGCTTAGCTAGATTTGTTTCACTACAGTTGCAATATCCAGGACTTGCTACTTCAGGAGCAGCTGTAGAGTTCAGCTAAATTAAAGTTCTTTTCTTTTTCCTGTTTTAAAGTCAACAAATGTTATCCTATGATTAACACACAGTTCTCCAACTTTACTGCTTTGTAGAATTCTTCTCCTTTTTCACTCCTCAAGTGTAACAGATGATAGTGCTAAGATGTGTGTATGTGTTTATTATATGTGTATATACATATAATACACACACATATACAACATACACATATACGCTATTTCTCTTCTCTAAATAGAAAATCATAATTGAAGGCAGAGGACATATGTACATTGTTTTACTACATTCTCCTTCTCCTCATCATATTTTCCCTTACTCTTCTAGCAGCAAGAGACAATCAATCTGCTTGGTTCTTTATTTTAACCACCTTTCTGAAATCTTCCCTACAATCTTTTTTCTTATCTGTCTGGGTTCAGACTGTCTCTTTTCTTCAAACACTCCAAATTTAGTTTGTATTAGGTAACCAAAATCTCATTTTCTGTCTATCATCAGGTAAATTGTTTAGTTCCATAATCATAGAACACTTGTAGTGTCTATATTATTTCAATTATTTACCAAAATGTTATCTGATAATTAAATCAATACATCACTGAAGAAAACTGCATTTTTTAGTCAGCATCCTACAGTTTATCATATTCTATGAGCAATTCCTTTCTTAGAATGCTGAGTCATATTTATTTCAGTTACTACTTCTTATAAAACTCTGAACAAACTTATGATTTTGACATGTGAAATGTCAAGTAAGGGGTGGCTAGGTGGTGCAGTGAATAGAGTACCCTGGATTCAGGAGTACCAGAGTTCAAATCGGACCTCAGACACTTAACACTTACAAGCTGTGGGACTTTGTGCAAGTCACTTAACCCCAATTGCCCTCCCCCCAAAAGAAGAAGAAATAAAAAGAAATGTTATTACTTAACATTAGTTTAGCAGCTGTTTTCCTTAGAAGCATACTTATCCTGCAGACAAATGAATTGTCAAAATTCATTGTTTTTTGCTGTCCTTGAGTTGTTTCAATCATGTTTGACTCTTTGTGATCCCGTTTGGGGTTTTCTTGGAAGTGAAACTGAAGTGGTTTGCCATTCCCTTCTCTAGATAATTTTATACATAAGGAAACTCAGGGAAACAGAGTCAAATACCTTGCCCACCATCACACTGTTAGTAAGTGACTGAGTAGATCTGAACTCAAGAAGATTGGTCTTTCTGACTGCAGGGCCAGCAAACTATCCACTGCACTACCTAGCTACCAATATAAAAGTTCGATTTGGAAAATACAAGTCTATAGGTACATATACTAAGATGTTATTTTTCTTTTGCCTAAACTTATGATTTTATCAGAAGAGGAAACTCTGTGAAGAAACTTCCTTTACCAATGTAGAGAATGCAATTCTTCTATATCATGTAGCCTTAAGGGGTAGCTTGTTGCACTGAGGCCTTTTGTGACTTGCTTGGTTCTCATAGTCAATATTCATTAGGAGTAGGTGAGACCATTGTGGTTTAAACCCAGGGACATCAAAAACCTGTTGAGATGGGGGCTCTGCCCACCCAAAAAGTGTTGTGGTTTCATTATGACTTGTGGTGCAACTGTCTCAAAGAATTCAGAGTCAAACCACCTCTAATCCAAGTATAGGCAATTATTGAGATTGAAGCCTCTCATGAAGTGGGCCAAATTCCAAGAGGAACCAGCCACTTTTGAGAAAGCAAGATGGATTTTCTATGATAAAGATTCGATTACATTACAGAAATTTACATAGAATAAAAGAATATCTTTAATATTAAAAAGGCAGGAGGACTTTGTTAAGGGATTAGGTAATGGAAGAGGGATTTGTTAAGGGATTAGGTAATGGAGGAGGGATCCCATCTATGGTTCAGTGGTTAAACATACTTGTCATTCTGCCCTCCAACTGGCTAGTTATTGTGGTCCTATCTAGTCAAGATGGATGATGTGATTTTAATTGAATACAAGAACACACCTGTTTCTGTGGGAATGCGTCTGTGGGAAGTGACCAGGTAGAGGATATAGCTAGGTTCCCATCACTTAGACACATCTACTGTTTCTGTGGGAACTAAGAGTTCAGGGACATAGCTGTTGTTCCAGTGAGCAGTGAGGCATATATGGAGAAGTTAGGATATTGGTTGAGGGAAGGGGGTGTTATGTAGGTACAGTGGGCCTGCTGTTCATTGGGGCCAGGCCTACAATGAAGTTAGAATATTGGGGCTGGGGGCAGCGTTATTAGGATTCCATCAAGGCTTTTCAACCCTCATCTAATTCTGAAAGCAGTTTTTTTTCTTTTATTTTTGTACCACATTGCTTCCATAAGTAATAAATTTGGAAACAATACAAAAGGCAACGTGTCATAAAGAAAACACATAATTTGGAGGCAAAAACAGTTTAATTTTGCAACTTTACTTATGAGGCTTTGGTCAAGTCATTTCAATTTTTGGAGCCTCAATTGATATATGTATAAAATGAAGGGTTTGAATTAAATAAACTATGGATGACTTATGAGAGCTCAAAATCTTTAGATCACAATAAAAAAATTCCATTTATACTTTGGATGTTAGAATCAAATCACAAATACATAAAATTATTCTCTTTAATTTGCATGCTTTATAGATATTCATAAATATCTCTTAACTGACTTGGGTGTTGACATTTGCATCTGTCATTTAATTTGGCATATAAAGTTGTATATGGGTACATATATATACATATATACATATATATATATATGGAATGTTCATTTTTTAAAATTATCTTTTTCCATATGTGGATAAGAATACAAAACATTTATCTTTTAATATGTGTTGCACTGAAATAAAAAGTATTCCAAAAATGCCTACTTTTCACCATTTTTGTTATTGTTGTAACAACCATAATTACTGCCATGTGAATCTAATAATAAACTAGAAACAGACAATTAAAAAGAGGAAGGTAGGGATGGCTAAGTGGAGTAGTGAATAGGGCACTGTCCCTGGAGTCAGTATGACCTGAGTTCAAATGGAGGCTCAGACACTTAACACTTACTAGTGGTGCGACCTTGGGCAAATCACTTAACCCCAATTGCCATGCCCTCCAAACCCCCCCCCCCAAATTAGAGGAAGGTAGGTTGAGGTTGGATTTATCAGGACTTCTGGCAGATTTAAATGCCTAGTGGCTTCCATTATGTGTGGATATTGGTTCTAATTTTCATCATTGAAAAACTAGAAATGTGCTTTATAAACAAATAGTTTGTTTCACAAAATATAGTTATATACTGCAAAATGGAAATGTTTCATAGAAACTTACAATCCAGTTTACCATTTTACCCCCAAGTTAAGAAGAGTATATGCTTAAGTTTATGAAAGTTATGTCATTTGTTGGGAGTCCATTGTTTAATACATAGATGTTTTATCAGAATAACATATCTCAATGGCTCAAGAGGGCAAACTGAAAACTACTGGATTTGATGTAGTAACCCCAAAATAAGGGCAAGGAGAATAAAGATATGTGACCTACTTTACATAGGATCACAGAATTACTGAATTTTGGTATAAAAAAAGAAAGAATTATCTAATTCAACTTAGTCCTGAAGAGAATTAGTAAAATTTACTCAGTAATTTATTTTCCCAGTTACATGTAAATAAAATTTTAATATTTGTTTTTAAAATTCTTGATTTCCATATTTTCTCCTTTCTTCTCTCCCTACCCCTACTCAGTGAGAAAGCAATCAAGTCGATATATGTAGTTATGCAAAACATTTTCATTAGTCATGTTATGAAAGAAAAGATTAGACCTTTCCCCCACACCCCAAAAAAATTCAAGAAAAATAAAATTTTAAAAAAGTATGTTTCAATCTGTATTCAGACACTATCAGTACACCCCCATCCCTGGGATAGACAACATTTTTTCCTTTATAATATTCTATATTTTCAATTACATGCTAAATATACTTTTCAACATTCATTTTTAAAAAAATTTTAGTTCCAATTTTTTTTCTCCCCTTATCCTTCCCCAAGACAGCAAGCAATATATGTAATACATGTAAAATCATGTTAAACGTATTTCCATATTAGCTGCATTGTGAGAAAAAAAGGATTAGAACAAAAGTGAAAAATCACAATAAAAAAAAGTGAAAATAGTATGCTTTCATCTCCATTCAAACTCTACAGTTCTTTCTCCAGATATGGATAGCATTTTTCATCATGAGTGTTTTGGAATTGTCTTGGATCATTGTATTGCTGAGAAGAACTAAGTCTGTCATAGGTAGGCATCACACAATATTGCTGTTGCTGTGTACATTGTTCTACTGGTTCTTCTCACTTCATTCAGCATCAGTTCATGTAAGTCTTTTAGGTTTTTTTTTCTGAAATTTACCTGTTTATCATTTCTTATACCTCAATATTTCATTACATTTATATATCACAGATTATTCACCCATTCCCCAACCAATGGGCATCCCCTAAATTTATAATTCTTTGCCACCACAAAAAGAGCTGCTATGGTTTTGCACATGTGTTTCTTTACCCTCTTTTATGATCTTTTTGGCATACAGACCCAGTAGTGGTATTACTGGATCAAGGGGCATGCACAGTTTGATTACCCTATGGGAATTGTTAAAAATCATCCTCCACAATTACTGGATCAGCTCACAATTCCATCAACAATGCATTCATGTTCCAATTCTCCCACCTCTTCTAAAATATTTATCATTTTCTTTTTCTGTCATATTAGCCAATCTAATGGGTGGGGGTGATATGTCAGTTATTTTAATTTTTATTTATCTAATCAATAGTGACTTACAACATATATTTTTCATATGATTATAGATACCTTTAATTTCTTCATCTGAAAACTGAATTGACATTCATCAATTAAGGGCAGTCTTGTATTCTTATAAATTTGACTCATGTTTGACTCACTCATATTTTAGAAATGAAGCCTTACTTAGAAATACTGACTGTAAAAATGATCTCCCAGCTTATTGTTCTTCTTCTTATCTTGGTTGCATTAGTTTTGTTTCTGCAAAAAAATTAATTTAATGTAATCAAAATTATACATTTTGCACATCATTATGTTCACTATTGCTTGGTTAATCATAAATTCTCCCATTCTCCATAGATCTGAGAGGTAAACTATTCCTTGCCCTACCAATTTTCTTATACTATCCCTTCTGTGTAAATGATGTACCCATTTCAACTTTATTTTGGTAAATTGTGTTAGATGTTGGTTTGTGCCTAGTTTCTGCCATACTATTGAACAATCTTCCCAGAAATTTGTGTCAAACAGTGCATTTGTATTCTGAAAGCAGAAGTCTTTGGGTTCATCAAACAGTAGATTCTTATATTCATTGACTACTGGGTCTTATATACCTGACCTATTCCAGTGATCCACCACTCTATTTCTTAGTCAGTACCTAATAGTTTTGATGTTTATTATTTTATAATATAATTTTAGATCCAGTAGGAATTGGCCACCTTCCTTTGCATTTTTTTCATTAACTCTCTTGTTATTCTTAATCGTTTGTTCTTCCAGATAAATTTTTTATGACTTTTTTCTAGTTCTATATTTTTTGTTAGCTTCATTGGTATGGTACTGAATAGGTAAATTATTTTAGGTAGAATTATCATTTTTATTATGTTAGTTTAGCCTACCCATTAGCAATTGATTTTTTCCCGCAGTTGTTTAGATCTGGCTCTATTTTTCTGAAAAGTGTTTTATAATTTTGCTCCTTGGTTTTTGTCAGGTTAAGTTATTTTTAAATGGAATTTCTGCTTCTTTCTCTTGCTTTTGGGCTTTGTTGGTAATATATAGGAATAATAATGATTTATGGATATTTATTTTATATCCTGTAATTTTGCTAAAGCTGTTGTTTGGAGCTTTTTAATTGATTCTCTGAAATTCTCTATGTATATCGTCATATCATTTGCAAAGAGTGACAGTTTTGCCACCTCATTGTCTATTCTAATTCCTTCACATTCTTTTTATTCTCTTCTTCTTAAATCTAAATTTTCCTAGTAAAATACTGAATAGTAGGGGTAACAATGGGCATTCTTGTTTCACTCAGGTTCTTGATGGGAAAGATTATAGAATTAAATAGACTGGATAATGTTTATAATTTTAAGGAAAACTACATTTGTTCCTATGTTGTCTAATGTTTTAAATAAGAATGGATGTTGCAGTTTGTCAAAAGTTTATTTTTGTGCAGTTATTGAGATAATCATATGAGTTCTGTTAGTTTTGTCATTAATAATATAAATTATGCTGAACATTTGCTAATATTGAATGAGCCCTGGAGTCCTGGTATAAATTCCACCTAGTCACAGTGTATTATCCTCATGACAAATTACTATAATAGCTTTGCTAATATTTTATTTATATTTTTGCATCAATATTTTTCTGCAATTTTCTTTTTCTGTTTTGGCCTTTCCTGGTTTAGGTATCAGAATCATATTTTTGTTAAAAAAGGAATTTGGTAGGACTCCTTTGTCTTTTAAAAAAAGTTTATTCATTATTGGAATCAAGTGTTCTTTAAATGCTTGGCAAAATTCAATTGTGAATGCCTCTGGGCCTGAAAATTTTTACTTAGGGAATTAGTTCATTAATTGCTTGTTCAATTACTTTTTCTAAGGTGGTGTTATTTAGGCATTCTATTTCTTAATATGTTAATTCAGATTTATATATAATATATGTAAATATTCATACATTTTATTCAGATTTCCATATTTGTTGGAATATGATTGGGCAAAAATATTTCCTTATGTTGGCTTAATTTTTTTTTCCATTGATGGTGATTTCCCCCCTTTCACTTCTGATACCTAGATATTTGATTTTTTCCTATATCTTTTTTTAATTCAAATTAATCAATGGCTTATATGTGTTACTGTGTTTCTCCAAACACCCCCCCCAACAAAACAAGCTCCTAGATTTATTTATTTAGCTAAACACTTGCTGTTTTATTTTTTAAATTTTCAATCTTTTTAATCTCATCTTTGGTTTCAGAATTTCTCATTGATGCTCAATTGGAGAATTATAATTTGAGTTTTTTATAGGTGTAATATTAATGAAATCAGAAGTTCTTCCATGACCCTTTCTAATGCACCTAGTAAAGGCACTTAGCATCTTACATCAAGTAAAGCACTTAGTAAACAGCCACTTAGCTCCTTACTTCAAGTTAACTCCTTGGGAGTAGTTCAGACCTTAACAGGAAGGGGCAGAACAGGGAGGAGCTATACTGTATATAAGGAAGAGAATCAGCAGGGCAGTCAGATTTTCTCTCAGTCATCACCTGGAGACTGCACCTTTTGCTGATATCCTCCTTCTGTAGCTTCTACCAAGAAATTCCAAGAACCAGGGGAACTATTGTGAGTCTGAGAGGGATTCCTGCTTGAGGGAGCCTGTTCTATTTGTGAAGGCTTGGGAATGTGGGTGTTCACTGCATTATCCATGTGTATCAACTTTGTGACCACTATAATGACTTTAGCTTTCTGGTTCTGGGCCTTGGTGTTCTGGTTTCTGAATAAAGACCTTGGTTCTGCCATTCATGTGGAGAGTTTGCTACATTTTTTTGTTTTTTGTTTTGTTTTTGGAGAGTAGTTCGGGTTAAGTGACTTGCCCAAGGTCACACGGCTACTTTTTTGTGTTAAGTGTCTGAGGCTGGATTTGAACTCAGGGACTCCTTACTCTAGGGTCAGTGCTTTATTCACTGTGCCACCTAGCCGCCCCAAGTTTGCTACTTTTTGTGATTCACAACTATACCAGCATATTCATAACCACCATGGGTATTGTGAATATTTCATTATTGATACAATAGGGTTTTTTTAGTTGAAATTTCACTTCTAGATTTGTATCCCAAAAGAGATGAAAACAGTATAGGAACTACATGTACAAATATATTTCTAAAAGTTCTTTTAGGGGCAAAGAATTGGAAATTGAGGTCATTCCCATCAACTGGAGAATGGCTATACAAGTTGTGGTATGTTATTGTGAAAGAATAATATTATGCTAAGGGAAGTGATGAGATGGTTACTCTTGGAAATATCTGGAGAGGTTTGCATGAACTGATACAAACTGACAGTACTGTATAAAAATTAATAGCAATATTGTAAGATGATCAGCTTTGAAGGAATCAGTTATTCTTAGGAATATAATGATTAAAGACAACAATGAAGGACATATGAAAAATGTTATCCATCCCAAGAGAAAGAATTGATACTGTCTGAATACAGAGTGAAGCATAGTTGCAGTTTATTTTGGCTTTCTTTAATTTTCTTAAGGGCTTTTTGGTGTATCCTTTCTTTCACAATATGACAATTATGGACATGTTTTGCCTGACTACATATATGTAATCTATATTGACTTGCTTGCCTTCTCAATGTTGTGGGGAGGTAGGAAAAGAGAAAAACTGGAACTCAAAGTTTTAAAAATGAATGTTAATGTATATAATATGTAATACATATATTATATGTATATGTATATTATATATATATGTAATTGGGTCAAAATAAAATACTAACTAAAAAAATGTTTCTTACAACTTGTAGGCATATAATAACCACCACCACCCAATTCATTTTCTTCTTTGTCATTCTAAGGAGTCCCTATGAGCTATACATCCATTTAGCCACAGTTTACTTCTTTTTTCTGCTTTTACTTATAGAAGGAATGTCAAAACTGCTATGATTCAGCTCCTCCAGCAATCTGTCCACTTGTTGGTACTTGGACAAAAATGTCAAATTTAGAGCTCCAACAGGCAAAATGAAGTTTGTTGACAGCATAAAAACTATGCTAATTAATGGACTCTGTTCCCTCTCCTGACACTCTGCCATCAGCATTTCAAAAGCACAAGAAAGTTACACAGAATTACAATGTATTTTAGTTTTTAAAAATCATAGATTGTTATGCCCCCCCAAACCTTTCTCCAGAAAAAAAACAACACCAGATGGTCAACTTTCTACTCCTGTGCCTTTTCTGAATGTGTGTGTGTGTGTATCTGATACACAAACATACGTGTATAAATTATTATATATTTATTACATTTGCCAAACCAAGGAATTCTACAATGACAGTGTTTGTACTTGGACTCATGCTTCTCAATCAACCTTTCCCACTGAGAACTAGCAGCACCCAAATGCTTTTCAATTTGGGCCTTCCAGAGTGTCAGTAAAAAAAAAGGGCAAGTAGGAAGTAGGAAGGGGAGCCAAGATTGTAGAATAGGGATAGCAATTAAACCTAACTATATTTGCCTCCAAATAAGGACAAAAATGAGTCATATTAAAATTCAGAGAAACAGATATAACTAATGCCTGGGTTGAGACATTAATTCACCACAAGACTACAGAGGAGGTCAGCAGAAGAGGTCTATGACACTAACTGGGGCCCAATCCAGAGAATACTGGGGAGCAGTATGAGCTATAGACCTAAAAGGCAGTTCTGACAGTAGTATCATCAGCTTCAGGAATTTATAGCCTGGAGATGTTAAGAAAATTGGACAACTGGTCAAAAAATAGATTATAGGGGACACTGAGTTGAAACTGGTTGCGGGACTAGGCACTCTTTAGCCACTCAATTGCCTCTATGTAGTTATGATTTGCAGCTCTGTTATAGGAATCTGATGATTTTCCTTGCCCCTAGGCCCTTTGTTTAAGTGGCTTAAGTGGTTTAAGTGGCTCTGAGAACCTTCCCTGATTTGTAAATATACTTTGCCCTCTAATAGGCTGAATATGGTCACATGGAGCCTGTGGCAGGAAGCTTGTTCTTCATGATGGCCCAAACCTTATTTCTTTGTCATTGGGCAGTAGTTCAAGAGGGCTGTGCCATTCTCTGATCCAGAGAATGCTATATAAACCCTGATGTGAGCTTTGGGTTTGGGGCTCATTTTGGAAACAGTTGTGTGATTTGTCCATACAAGACTCTGGGAAGCCGTTGAGCCCTCCAGCTTTTGAAAAAACCCAGAAATGTACTCTGTTCATTGTGTCTACCAGATCATTTTACATCAATTGGTATACAATATAATAAATGTATATTGCAATGCTTAAATAGACTATTAGATAGCATTTATTTTATGATTTGATTCACACAATTGCATATGTCTATTAGCTAATATGTAGACATATTTGAAGATGCATATGTATGCATACACATAAATAACTATATGTATTAAAGAGTTATCTGAATTCTGTGTTGCTCCTCCAATGAACAAGAAGCATGGGTAAGCAAACAGGATAGAATATGATGTCCCAGTAAATGATAGAGATGTGACCAAGGAAAAGATACTAAAGAAATAATTCACATCCCATCCTGCATGGTCATTCAGATAGAAAAAAAATGATGTCACCTACTATTTGCCAGGTGCTGAAATAAGGCCTTTTTCAGATATCTCATTTCATCTCAGTTGGCTGGGTATTAACACTTTGAAAGGTCATGAATTGGTTAGCACTGGGGATATTTTTATTTTTTAAGAACAAATAGGTTTAAAAAGTAGTAAGAGAAGTTGATAACTTCATTGTTACAATAAGTCTGCCAATTAATATTTAAAAATCATTAGAACATGAAGATGTTTTACAAGACTACCAATCAAGTATTTTATATTTCTTGACAATTCTGTGCTGTCCAACTACTCTCAGCACTTATTTGCTGATGATATGAGCCAGTCCTTTTTTTGGTGGTCATAAAGGAAGCTGAGATGGGGTGGCTTAAAAGGATTCCCAAGTCCCAGCAACTGAAATTGGTTACAGGAATTCCTAGGTCTAAATCATGCTCATAGACTTCCTCATTCTGATTGGAGTCACAGGCATGAACCACATGGGATTTTTGATGAATAGATTTTTATCATATTCCTTTTCTCTGTATATAAATAAAAACATGCATACACATACACCTATTCGTATTTACCTTAATTTGTTATTTCACCCATATCTGATACTCCAGTTGTGTAAAATGCCTCTACTGCATCCAATGCAAATTTGTAAATTGTAATTAAATTATAGTCTTTTAAACTGATTTTCCTATTACTCACATCAGAGGTGATACGTGAACTCAAGTCTAATTAATATCAAGTTCTCCTAATTTTAAAATGCCTCTAACTTTATATACATATATCTGTATTTCAGTTTATGAGTATATATGTGGGTCATGATCCCTTTGGGGGTTGAATGACCCTTTCACAAGGGTTGCAGGTGTCTCCTAAGATCATTGGAAAACACATAGTTCTGATGGTCTTAGGAACTGAGACACAGCTCCTCTATCTGTCTCTAGGCGGGTCCACCCACATGCAGATTTGCCCACATACGAGTATTAAAGGGTCACGGCATTAGGAAGGTTGAAAACCACTGATATAGATGGATATTTACATAGTATCATATATTCATATATACACATTTATGCATGCATAAAACACATATACACACACAATTTTAATAAAGCAGTTTCATCTCCTTCAAGATAGCATGACATTTGAGGTATTTTTTAAGTGTCTGCTCTTTATTTAAATGGAATTTACTTGGTACAGATATAATCCAAAATACATCTTAACCAGATGTATTCCCCTGTGTTGCTTTTGTAATTTTACTTGAGTTCAAAACTAATTGCAGGTCAATTCCAACGTTCTTCTAGCTTATATCTTTCACAGAAACTAAATATATTGACTGCTTTTAAAATCATTACAATCAGTTCCTAAGTAATTTAATTTTCATTTAGCACAAGATTTCTCTCTCAATTAAGTGTTTAAGGATCCTGGTCAAGGGCCTATTTCTTCATCTTCCTTGAAGTTTGCTAGGTAAGCAAACATTTCTTAGTGCTGTTAAATTATGGTCAAGTACATTCTCATCTTTTCAAAGACATGCCTAATTACTCAGAGAAAATATGTGCCCTTTCCCTGCTTTCCAGAAGTCTAGTACAATCTGAGAATTCCAGGTTCTTATTTTTACTCAACTGAAGAACAAATGTTATTTTCTTTATATCACCTGATTTTCTTCCTATAAACGTCTTGCTACTTTCCTACATATTTCAGCCTTGTCAAAACTTATTTTTGTATTAGTGAATCTGTGACCAAAAGACAAAAATGAGAAAAGTGGTGACATGGAAGAAATGAAAGGGATTAAAATAAGGAAAATTTAAAGAAATGTAAAATTAAATTAATTTGCTATAATTCATAACTGTCAAAAATTTTGTCAAGGATTAGGTTGTAGGTCAAAGGAAAAAGAGGAATCACAATTATGTTGGAATGAAATCAGAAGACCTGCTCCTACGTGCTGGTCCTGTCACTTATTAGATATGTGATTGTATAATTAATTCACCTCTATCAGTCCCAGTTTCTCCATACATAAAGAGGGCCAACAAAATCTATTGTATCTACCCCACAGTACTGTTGTGAAAAAACAACTTTATAAAATATAAAGTAAAACATAAACTTAGTAAGTATTAATATTATTAAAGGCATTTTTTAATACTTTGATTTAATCAATAAACATTGATTAAATGCCTGGTATGTGCAAGAAACCATGCTAAATATTGGGGATACAAAAACACCCCAAAATAGTCACTTCCTTCAAGGAACTTGCAATCTGATGGGAGAAAGAAAATGTAAGTAAACATGTACAAAGCAAACAATGTAAGAAGTTTGGGGAAGTTTCCTGTAGAATGTAGAATTTTAGCTAGGACTTAAAGGGAAGCAAACTATATCAATAGTAAAAATGGAAGAGGAAGAGCATCTTACATTTGGAGGAAAGTCAGAGAAAATACTGAGGGGTAAAAGCTAGCATGTCTTATTTGTGGAGTGGAAAAGAAGTCAGTGTCACTTGATCTAAGAATAAAATTTGGGAGTTAGGTGTAAGAAGATTAGAGACATAGAAGGGATCTTAATAACAAATAGAGATAATCACTTGTTCTTGAAGTCTATGGCAGAAACAAAAAAAATAAATTAAATTAAATTAAAATATAGAAGAAAATGGGAAATAACTCATCAGAAAAAAATAACAACTGCCCTGGAAAACAGATGAAGGAGAGACAATTTAAATATTGCTGGATTATCTGAACCATGATCAAAGAAAGAGCTAAAACATAATATTTCAAGAAATTATCAAGTAAAACTTCCCTGATGTCTTATAACTAGAGGATAAAATTGAAATGTAAAAAATCCACCAATCACCTTCTGAAAGAGATCCAAAAATAAAAACTACCAGGAATATTATTGCCAAACTTCAGATATTCCAGGTCAAGAAAAAAACACTACAAGCAGCCAGAAAGAAACAATTCAAAGATTATGGACTCAAACTCAGGATGTAATGCGATTTAGCAGCTTCAACATTAAAGAATCAGAGATCTTGGAATATGATGTTCCAGAAGGAAAAGAAACTAGGATTACAACCAGAAAAACTGATTATAATCCTTCAGGGGCAAAGGCATATTTAATGAGGCAGAGAACTTCCAAAAATTTCTGATGAAAAGATAACAGAACAGAAAAACAGAACAGAACAGAAAATTTGATTTTCAATTGCAAAACTCAAGAGAAGAATAACAAGGTAAATGGGGGGAAAGCATAAGGGATTCAATAAGGTTAGACTGTTTACATTTTACATAGGAAAATTATACTTGTGACTCATAAGAAGTTTTTTTTCACTTTTAGGGGAATTAGAAATTGTATACATAGACAGATGGCACTGGTGTGAGTTGACTGTGAAGAGATAACATACAAACAAAAAATTAAGTGATGGGAAAGTAGACTGCACTGGAAGAAGAGAGAACAGATGAGGATAATGGGATATATAATCACACATAAAAGAGATACAAAAGAGTTATACTTTAGGGGAAGATGGAGTAGGAGTGAGCAATGCTTGAAACTTACCTCATCAGAATTAGCTCAAAGAAGAAGTAACATGCACACTGAGCTGTGTATAGAAATCTATCTTGATATATAGGTAAATAGGAAATGAGCTGCATAAAAGAAGGGGAAATAACAGAAGGGAGAGTGGATTGGGGGAGATAGTAATCAGAAGCAAAATGAGAAGAAGAAGAAGAAGAAGAAGAAGAAGAGGAGGAGGAGGAGGAGGAGGAAGAAGAAGAAGAGGAAGAAGAAGAACAAGAACAAGAACAAGAAGAACAAGAAGAACAAGAACAAGAAGAACAAGAACAAGAAAAAAAGAATAAGAACAAAAACAACAAGAAGAACAAGAAAAAGAACAATAACAAGAAAAACAATAACAAGAAGAAAAAGAAGAAGAAGAAGAAGAAGAAGAAGAAGAAGAAGAAGAAGAAGAAGAAGAAGAAGAAGCCCATAAGTTTGGCAGTCTTAGGGAAATGGATGAATATTTACAAAAATATAAATTACCTAGATTAACCAAAGAAGAAGCAAAATACATAACTCCATATCAGAAAAATAACTTGAATAAGTCATCAATGAATTCCCTAAGCAAAATCTCTAGGGTCAGATGGGTTTACAAAATGAATTCTATCAAACGTTGAAAAAACTATTCATTTAAATACTATATAAAGTTTTTTGGGAATCAATGAAAAAGGAAGCCCACCAAATATTGTATTGATACCTAAATCAGGAAGAGCCAAAAAGGAGAAGGAAAATTGTACACAATTTCCCCAATGAATGTAGATGAAAAAAAATAAATTAAATGTTAGCAAAAGAGATTACAACAACTTATCACAAAAATATTACAATTTGATCGGGTAGGATTTATATCAATAACGCAGGGCAGATAAAACATTAGGAAAATGATCAGCATAGTTGATCATATTCAGAAAAAAGTAACAGAAATCATATGGCTATCACAATAGATGAAGAAAATGCTTATATCAAAACACAACATCATTTCTATTGAGAACACTGGAGAAAAAAAAATCGAACCTTTCTTTTTTGAATTTATTTATTTATTTACTTTTTGTCCACAAGATTCAGTTATACAATCTCTTGAGTTTCAGATTTTCTCCCCTCCCTCTCCCTCCCCCCATGGTGTCATTTAGTCAAGTATAGGATCAGCAAATACTTTAACATTTGACATTAGTCTGGTTGTATGGAAAGATTGTATCCAAAGGAGTGAACAATGGGAGAAAAGAAACAAAACCAAACATGGAAAAGAACGATAGCATGTAGATTGCTTAAATCTTCTTTTGAACTCTGTTCTTTCTAGATCTTTCTCTGAATGCAGACATCTCTTTCCATCCTGACACTTGTAGAGTTGTCTTACAACTGTGTGTTGCTGAGAAGAGTCCAGTTTATCAAAGTTGGTCATCACACATATGATGTGTCTGTGATTGTGAACAAATATTTTGTCCTCGTTCTGCTCTTCTCACTTAGCATCAGTTTGTATATGCCTCTCCAGGTAAATATGAAGCCCATCTCCTGCCCATTTCTTATAGCACACTAGTATTCCATTACATTCATGCACCACAACTTGTTTCACCATTCCCCAATTGATGGGCATCTCCTTAATTTTCAGGTTTTTTGCCACCACAAAAAGAGATGCAATAAATATTTTTGTACATATTGGTCTTTCTCCCACTTCTATTACCTCTTTGTGATACAACCCCAGAAGTGGTATTATTGGATCAAAGCAATTATTTATAGCCCTTTCGGCATAGTTCCAGAGTGCTCTCCACAATGGTTGTATCAGTTCACAGCTCCATCAACAATGCATTAGTGTTCCAATTTTTCTACATCCTCTCCAGCATTTGTGATTTTCCTGTTTTGTCATGTTAGCCAATCTGGCTGAAGAGATTTGGTATCTCAGAGTTGTTTGGATTTGCATTTCTTGAATCATTAGTGATTTAGAGCATTTTTTCAAATGCTTTTAGGTATCGTTAATTCTACATCTGCAAATCGCCTATTCATATCCTTTGCCCATTTATCATTTGGTGAATGACTTGTATTCTCATAGATTTTACTTAATTCCCTGCATGTTTTAGAAATTAGCTCTTTATCATGGATACTGCTTGTAAAAATTTTTCCCAATTTCCCACTTTCCTCTTAATCTTGGTCTTGTTGGTTTTGTTTGTACAGAAACTTTTCAATTTAATGTAATCAAGATTATCCCTTTTGCATTTTACAGTACCCTCTACCTCTTCTTTCATCATAAAGTCTTCCCTACCCCATGAATCTGACAGGTTCATTCTTCTTCTTCTTCTTCTTCTTCTTCTTCTTCTTATTATTATTATTATTATTATTATTATTATTATTATTATTCCTTGTTCCCCAGATTACTTAAAAGTATCAGCCTTTATACCTAGATTGTGCCCATATTTAGACTTGATTTTGGTGTATGGTGTTAGATGATGGCCTACACCCAGTCTCTGCCATACTATATTCCAGTTTTCCCAGGAGTTTTTGTCAAATAGTGAGTTCTTATCCCCAAAACTGGGGTCTTTGGGCTTATCAAACAATGTATTACTAAAATGGCTGACAACTGAGTCTTCTGTGCCCCATCTATTCCATTGACCTACTACTCTATTCCTCAGGCTGTACCAAGTAGTTTTGATGAGTGCTCCTTCATAATACAAATAAAAATCTGATACAGGTAGGCCACCTTCCCTAGCATTTCTTTTTCCTAATTGCCTTGATATTCTGGACCTTTTCTTCTTCCAATTTTTTTTCTAGCTCTATAAAGTATTTTTCGTAGATTGATATTGCACTAAATATGTAATTTAATTTAGGTAAAATTGCCAATTTTATTATATAAGCTCGACCCAGCCATGAGCAATTGATGCTTTTCCTAATTAGTTAAATCTGATTTTTGGAGCCTTTCTTAAAATGATAAGTAGCATCTACCTAAAACCATCAGCATGCATTGTATGCAATGGGGATAAACTAGATGCATTTCCAATAAGACCAGGGAGGGAAAAAAGTATCTACATTTTCATCACTGTTATTCAATATGGTACTGGAAATGTTAGCTTTAGTGAATAAGAAAAGAAAAGGAAATTGAAGGAAACAGAATAGGCAAAGAAGAAACTAAGTTTCAACTATTTGTAGATGATATGTTGATATACTAAAAGAATCCTAGATAATCAAGCAAAAATGCTTGAAATAATAAACAACTTTAGCAAAGTTGCAGGATATTGAATAAAACTTTGTAAATCTTTTGCCATTTCTCTATATTACTCACAAAGCCCAGCAGCAAGAGATACAAAGATAATTTCCATTTAAAGTTACTGTAGACATAATAAAATAATTGGTAATATACGTGCCAAAACAAAGACAGAATCTATATGAAGACAGTTTCAAAATGCTTTTCAGAAAAATGAAATGAGATCTAAATAATTGGAAGAGACATCAGTTGCTCATGGGTAAACTGAGATAATGAAAAACTTGCAATTCTACCTAAATTAATTTACTTACTCAGTGCCATACCAATCAAACTACCAAAAATTATTTTTAGAGCTAGAAAAAAAATAATTTCAAAATTCATCTGGAAGAAAAGATCTAGAATATCATGGGAATTAATGAAAAGAAATATGAAGGAAGGTGGCCTAGTCATACCATATCTTAAATTGTGTTATAAAGCAGCAATCATCAAAACCACTTATTACTGGCTAGTAAATAGAGGGGTAGATCAGTGGAATAGGCTAGGTTCATAAGATATAGTAGTCTATGATTATAGTAATCTACTCTTTGATAAACCCAAAGACTACAGTTTCTAGCATAAGAACTCACTGTTTCACAAAAACTGCTAGGAAAACTGGAAAATAGCATGGCAGAAACTGGGCATAAACAAATGTCTGACACTGTATACCAGAATAAAGTCCAAATGGGTACACAATCTAGGTATAAAGGCTGATACTAAAAACAAATTAAGGGAGCAAGGAACAGATTTATGTAGAATGGAGGAATTTATGACCAAAAAAGAGAGAACATTATCAAATGCAAAATGGATAATTTTGAATATCTTAAATTAAAAAGTTTTTATGCAAACAAAGCCAATGCAACCATGATTAGGAAGGAAGCAGAAAACTTGGAAAGAATTTTTCAGCCAGCATCTCTTATAAAGGTCTCATTTCTAAAATATGTAGAGCACTAATTCCAATTTAGAAGAATGCAAGTCATTCCCCAATTGATAAATGGTCAAAGGATATAGTAACAGTAATTAAATCTGAAGATCTTCCATGCCCTTAATTGGTGAGTAAGCAGGTACTTAGCACTTAGATTGAAATTAAGTCTCTGATAAGAAACAGAAGGTAAGAACCCCTGTCACTTACGTAACAGGAAAGGGCTCAACAGGGAAGAGCTAGCATCTTATATAAGGAAAAGCCCCAGCTGGGAGAGTCAGAACTTCTTGGGACAAGCATCATAGAGGCAGAGCAGCTATTGCCAGAGGGAGAGAGGGAAATATACATACATATATACATTGATACATACATACATATATA
>CM053599.1:56241275-56259507 GCA_028646575.1 Pseudocheirus occidentalis | reverse complement strand
AGAGAGAGAGAGAGAGAAAGAGAGAGAGAAAATTTCTCAGCAAGCACCTGGAGGCTGGGCAGCTACTGCTGGACTAAAGACTTAGCTGAGAATTGATAAGAACTGGTAGGAGAAGTCAGAAGTGAGAAATGAGACAGAATTTCTTAGAGCAAGGCACATAGAGGCTGGAGGAAATTATTTTGATTTTGAGAATGGAGCTTCTGCTGAGACTTTTTTCTGGGATCTTTGGCAGACAGCTTCTGAGAACCAGGCTGAGGGGCTACCAACTTCTTCTGGGAGCTGCCAAAGACTTCCAAGGGCCAGCTGGAGCTGCCCAAGATTGGGGAAGCATGACTGTGGTGCCAGTATTTTGTATGTATGTTGTTGTGGTTTTTTAATGTGTTTGAATGTTATTGTGGCTTTGTTAAGCCTTGCCTTCCCAGGAACAGAGATTCTGAGAGATTTGAGGTGGACTGGACACTGCGGGCTTCAATGTGAAGCAGAAACTGCATGGAGAGCTGGACAAGGAAGTGGGAGCTGTCTGCTTTTGAACTCAAATGTCAGTTGGTTACATTCAGATGGGAGCTGGGAATATGGAAGAAGAGCCACGGAAGCTAAGAGCCTGCTTCAAGTCAAGATGAAAAGATCTCTCCATGAGTAGTGAGTAGCAACTGATGAAATTGTAATTTGCTTGTGACCTAGGGGTGGATGATCTTTGTATTTTGCTCTACCCCTTAAGAGGATACTGAGTAGTGACTGATGAAATTGTAACTTAATTGCACCCCATGGGAGGAGGACTTTCACTTTTGTACTTTGTGATTGAATTAAAGACTTCATGATTGACTAAATGGATGTACTTTGTTTAAAATTATGTGACTACTCTGGTGAAAACTATATGGCCATTTTAGTGTTTGTTGAGTTGTGACATGGTCAATGCTGTACCTTGATTTCTGTGAATATTTTGTCTTAGTTTGTTACTATATAAATAGAGAGTTTATTATCCTGTGTAATCAGAATCTTGAAGCTGTTCACAGCATCAGTCCTTTGGAAAGCTATTCATGCTTGGCTTTACAGATATGAAAAAGGAATTTTAAGAGTAAGAAATTAAAGCTACCTACAGTCAATCATTATTGATTAGATAGATGCAAATAAAAATAACTCTGAGGTACAACATCATGCTTATGATATTGGCTAACATGGCAAAATAGCAAAATGATAAATTTTGGAAATGATGAGGGAATGTTGGAACACTAATTCATTGTTGACGGAGCTGTGAACTTATCTAACCCTTATGGAGAGCAATTTCTAACTATGCCCAAAGGGCTATAAAATTGTACATACCCTTTGACCTAGCAATACAACTTCCAGGGCTATATCCCAAAGAGATCACAACAATTGGGAAAAGGACCCATTTGTACAAAAATATTTATAGTAGCTCTTTTTGTCATAACCAACACCTGGACATTTAAGGGATGCCCATCAATTGGTGAATGACTAAACACATTGTGGTATATGAATGTAATGGAATATTATTGTTCTATAAGAAATGATGAACAAGCAGAGTTCAGAGAAACCTGGAAAGATTTAAATGAATTGATGCTGAATAAGGGGAGCAGAACCAGGAGAGTGTTGAACACAGTAAGAGCTACAATGTGTACAGACTGATTTTGATAGACTTAGCCCTTCTCAGTAATTCAAATAACTAAAACAATTCCAAAAGACACATGATGGAAAATGCCAGCCAAATGCAGAGAATGTAGAAAGAAGCAGATTATTTTTTGTTTTGTTTGTTTTATTTTTTACCCTTTCTTGTGGTTTTTCACCTTTGTTAAAATTCTTCTATGCAAGATGACTAATGTGAAAATGTGTTTAATAAGAATGTATGTATAGAGCCTGTATCAGATTGCAAATCATCTTGGAGAGGAAGAGGGGAGGGAAGGGGAGAAAACTGATAATTTATGAGAATGAATATTGAAAACTAAAAATAAGTAATTTAATAAATTGGGAAACATTTTTACAAAGTGGTGGCTGTATCCCACACCTGGAAGATGATAATGGCTTTTCTATTGATCACTAGCTTTCCATTCTCAGCCTTTACAGTGCCCTTAAACTTGCCATGGGTGGAATCATATTGAAATGTATAAACCATGCATTTGAGTTCAATGAAGAGGGCATTGATAGCCACAATATCTACTCTGCCTGAGTTGAATGAAGCCCTGCTCACCTCTGTTTCTGAACAAATAGTCTTTCTGCTACAAATATGTTTTTTTCAACAGATACTTTAAATTGAACTTACTTGAATCAGGAAAGTGAAGTATTAATATTTAATATTTCAAGCAGGACTCATACCCTGTGTGTAGTAGTTAAATAAGCCTATATTTGATTACAAAATATACATTTGTTGATAGCAGGGAGAATTACATTCCTTATATTACTTCTAAACTAAAATTATCACAGTGCCAAATGAAGATTCATTAATCAATTTGATGTTATTCAAACCTATTGATTGCCTTAAGATATTAAAGGTCATTAGTCAGAGGTTCATGTTGACTCACCCTGCTGACTATCAGAGAATATGAACACAGATTGATGAAGTATGACTTAAAGCTATGCTAAGGGAAACAAACAAAAAACAAAACAAAACTACTGACCTCTAAGTATGAAAGGAAAGTGATTTGTTCAGAGAGAATAGGTATCATACTATAACAAGTTTGTTGGGTTTTTTTTGCTTTTTTTTTTGGAGGGCAGTTGGGGTTAAGTGACTTGCCCAAGGTCGCATGGCTAGTTTTTGTGTGTGTTTGTTTTTGTTATTGTTTTGTGTGTGTGTGTGTGTGTGTGTGTGTGTGTGTGTGTGTGTGTGTTAAGTGTCTGAGACCGGATTTGAACTCAGGTACTCCTGACTCCAGGGCCGGTGCTCTATTCACTGTGCCACCTAGCTGCCCCTATTACAAGTTTTTAAAGAAAATTCAGTAACTCTTTCAAACCTCCAGAGGATCTCCATGCATTTCAAGGCTGGATTTTGCTACTAAATAAATAATAAATTCAAACACTGTGAACATTTCTTTTACATCTAACTTGATTATCAGTAATAAAATTAATGTTGGCAATTAATAACTTCAAAAAGTATGACCATGGAGTCCCATCAAAGCAGCATGCATTATTTTTGAATAATAATGCTCTGTGACTAATTTCAATATAATTGTGTATAAAAAGTTTGAGTTAGAAAAGCCATTCAATTGGACCAGTCTGAGATGAATATGATTTAAAGAAGTTCATTCACTCTTCAACACATTCATATTGTTCCAATTAATGATAATAACAGTTATGCTATACATGGGGTAAAGAATAGACCCTCTAGAATGGCGTGTTTGCCAAGCTTCATTTAAATATAAATTGGTATAAGCTTTTATGTCTGAGGATGCTGAGAAGGAAAAAAAGAGGGTTGATTGAAGAAATGACTGAGTTAAATATAATCCATATGCAGAAGACAATGAAAAATAAAAAAATTTCTAATATAAATAGCATTGGAAAGCTGAATTGATATTCCCCTTCCCTCAGGAAACACTAAACAAATCATCACTTGCATTATGTACCTTCCCCCGACCCAACACCACCCTAAAAAATGACATTCTGTTATGCTTAGGAAAAGTAGGATCAGGGTTTGTTATGACCTGTTAATAGGTCTAATTGCCATGTTAGCCGAATGTTTCTGTGCAGAACTGCCCTAAGATGCTGTCCTTTCAGCAAGTGCAAAAAAATAGCAGCTAAAATATTGGACCAGTGAAAATAAAAGTCCTTGTGTAGCACACCTCATTGATGTGTAACATCTACAAATGATATAAGTAGAAATAATATGTCTGCAATTTAAAGACTTCAATTGGAATGTTCAACAAATTGTGTTTCCCAAACTGAAAACGTGGATCTATAATATCTGTTTACCAGGCTCCGAGGATGACTTATTTAGAGGTAGCAGTCACTAATGAGTTTTCCTGAGCTACTGGAATACAGGACAGGAAAGTTGATTTCTTGGTTGCTGTTGTTAACTGGGTACACATCATTTGTTAGGCACTATATTTCTTTTAATACACCTCTATTTCTTAATAAACTCAAAGTTTTACAAATAAAATTTTTACACATTTTGCACTGAAAAAAGTGATTTAATCCACATTGACTGAGAAAGCTAGTGATCATCAACAAAGAAGTAGAGATATTTCTTGAGGTCTGTAATAGCAAGCACCCTAGCATACCTATAGCTGCTAGCATAGATTCTTTGATCTGCTTTTAAGGAAAGGCACTCAAAAGAGGGCTAACAATTTTCCTTTAATTAAGCACACACACATATTATTCATTTAATTCAGAGCAAAAAGTCAACACTCTAATCTTCAGAAAATACAAATAGAAATGACAAGAAGTAAAAAAATAAAAAGGAACACAACTTAATTCAGCAGACCAACAGACAGGGTTTCTAGCCATCTGACCATTACATACATACAGTGTTAGCTACCAGAGAGAAAAGCTCCGACATCTGAACCTTTCTGACCCCCTGCCTAATTACAAAATAATAACAGGTAGGAATTTCTGAAAAAACAAACCTCCACTAAGCAAGCTTCTTTTGTTGGACTCCAAGTTAGGCCCATTATGAAGCAAGTAGGACCTTTAAATTCCCTAAGTCTATTAAGGGACAGGGAAGACATTCAAATTCCCTTATCATTACAAGGTCCAAAATTAAAATTATTTTTTTCAGGAACTTTAATGCAGCATTATTTTTTTAACAACTTAAAAACAAAAACAGTTTATAATTTGACATTTCTTCTCATCTGAAGTTGACCTAATAGTCAAGTGTTGATGTGTTTCATGTCCCTCAGTGGTCTCCACCCATGTGATGTAAGTTATTAAAAGAACATTTATTGGTATGTTTTAGCCAATAAAATGTTGGTCAAAGGATAAGGTAAATTCAGAAATTAAGAATAAAACAATCTATTCATAGATTTTGCCTTTCTGTTTGCGGAAGACAGATTATTACGGTCACAAATATTTATTACATACCCAATCCAGAGGAAACTAAATGAACTTTGCCCATTCACAAGCAGTAGTTGTTACAGGTCCTATATGAAGAAAACACCCTTTTCTGTTTTCTTCCTGTTTTTCCTCATTTGAACCATGTTTATGTTAGTTTAAAGGAAAGCATCAATCCATCCTGTCTAATGGTTTGCAAAAAATAGCAGCATGGGAACTATTAGAAGAGGACATAAATGATAATAGCAATCTGATAAACCCACCAATCAGTGCTTTGGGGGCAAGAAGTCATCACTGGGCAAATATTTCCAAGAAAACTGGTAAGCAATTAGGCAGAAACTAGGTATATACCAACATTCCCCACTGTAAACCAAGATAAGGTCAAAATGGGCACATGAAATAAACCAAGCAAGTAATATAAGAAGTAAATTAGAGAGCATGAAAAATTTTACTTTTACATTGACAATTTCTCTCAGATCTACTTTAGATGAAGGAAGAGTTTATGATGAAACAAGATAAAGTAGATCAGAAGAAGCAAAATGATTTTGGTTTTGTGTTTGCGCAAAGAAAAACAAGGCAACAAAAATTAGAAGGAAAGAAGCAAAATGGAGGGGTATGATAGCTAGTTCTTCTAATGAAGGCTTCACTTCTTAAATGTACATGGAACTAATACAAATTTATATACAAATGCTATTTCCCATTTAATAAATGGTCAATTAATATGAACAGGTATTTTTTTCAGAAAAGAATTAAAGTTATCCATAGTTCCAAGAAAAATCCTCTAACTCACTATTGATTAGTAAAATTCAAATTTAGACAACTCAGCTACAAGTTCACACTCAATCAGATTGGATAACATGATAAAAAAGAAAAATAATGAAAGCTGTAGGGAAAGTGAAAAAAAGCACACAATACATTGTTGGTGGAGTAAAAAAAACTGGTACAATCATTCTGGAGAATAGTTTCGAACCATTCCCAAAGGCCTATAAATCCAGACATATCCTTTAACCCAGAAAATTCACTATTAGGTGTATATCCCAAAAAGATCAAACAAAAAGGAAAATGACCATACATTCAAAAATATTTATAGCAAATCTTTCTTTGTGGCTACAGAAAATTGGAAATTGAGGGGTGTACATGTTGTAGTATATAATTGTGATGGAATTCTATTGTACCAAAACAAATGACATCCAGGATTGTTTCAGAAAAAACAATGTCAAGATGTATATAAACTGTAGCAAAGTAAAGTGAACATAACAAAGAGAAATTGTACCTTCTACATAGTAACAACAATATGATAACAATAGCAACTGTGAAAGATTTAGCAACTGTAATATTTTTAATTGACTTGTTTATTTACTTTTAGTTTACAAGATTCAGCTCCAGAATTACTTGAGATTCAGATTTTTCTCCCCTTCCTTCCCTCCCACCCCCACTGCCATGGTGGCATACAATCATGTATAAGATCTGCAAACAATTTCACCTTGAACAGTAGTCTGGTTATATAGATGCATTGTAACCAATGGAGTTAACAATGGGAAAAAGAGAAACAAAACCAAACACAGAAAAGAATGATAGCATATATTGCTTCAGTCTGCATTTAAACTTTAGTCTTTCTAGATCTTTTTCTGAATGTAGATATCCCCTTACATTCTGAGACTTGTAGAGCTGTCTTTTAACTGTGTGTTGCTGAGAAGAGTCCGGCTTATCAAGGTTGGTCATCACACATATAATGTGTCTGTGACTGTGAACAAATTTTTCCTGGTTCTGCTCTTTTCACTTAGCATCAATTTGTATAAGTCTCTCCAGGTAATTACGAAGTCCATCTCTTCTCTTTCCCATTTCTTATGTCACAATAGTACTCCATTTCATTCATATACTGTAACTTGTTCAGCCATTCCCCAATTGATGGGCATCCCCTTGATTTCCAGTTTTTTGCCACCACAAAGAGAGGGGCAATAAATATTTTTATACATATGGATACTTTTCCCACTTCATTGATCTCTTTGGGATACAACCCCAAAAGTGGCATAACTGGGTCAAAGGGTATGCAATTATTTATAGCCCTTTGGGTATAGTTCCAGATTGCTTTCCAAAATAGTTATAACAGTTCATAGCTCCAAAAACAATACATTAGAGTTCCAATTTTTCCACCTCCTCTCCAGCACTTGTCATTGTCCTGTTTTGTCATCTTAGCCAATCTGACAGGTGAGATGTGGTACATAAAAGTTGTTTTGATTGGCATGTCTCGAATCAATACTGATTTAGAGCTTTTTTCCATATGCTTAAAGATGGCTTTAATTTCTACCTCTGAAAATTGCCTGTTCATATCCTTTGACCATTTATCTATTGGGGAATGACTTGTATTCTTATAAATTTTACTTAATTCCCTGCATATTTTAGAAATTAGGCCTTTATCAGAGACACTTGTTGTAAAAATTCTTTCCCAATTTCCCACTTCCTTCTGAATCTTGGTTACATTGGCTTTGTTTTTACCGAAACTTTTCAATTTAATGTAATCAAGATTATCTTATAATGCTCTCCAATTCTTCTTTGGTGACAAAGTCTTCCCGACTCCATAAATCTGACAGATAAACTATTCCTTGCTTCCCCAAATTATTTACAGCATCAGCTTTTATACCTACATTTTGCACCCATTTAGACTTGACTTTGGTGCATGGTGTTAGGTGATGGTCTATGCCAAGTTTCTGCCATAGTATATTCCATTTTTCCCAGCAGATTTGTGAAATAGTGAATTCTTAACCCAGAAACAGGGATCCTTGGGCTTATCAGACAATATATTCCTATGGTCGTTGACTACTGAGTCTTTTATACCCAATCTATTGCATTGATCCACTACTCTATTCCTTAGCCAGTACCAGTCAGTTTTGAGGACTGCTGCTTTATAATAGAGATTAAAATCAGGTATGGCTAGGCTATCTTCCCTAATATTTCTTTTCATTAATTGCTTTGATATTCTGGAATTTTTGTTCTTCCAAATGAATTTTGTCACTACTTTTTTCTAGTTCTATAAAGTAATTTTTTTTGGAAAATTGTTTGGTATGGCACAAAATATGTAATTTAATTTAGGTAAAATTGTCATTTTTATTATATTAGCTCTACCCAGCCACGGGTAATTTTCCAGTTAGTGAGATCTTATTTTATTTGTGTGAAAGGTGTTTTGTAGTTGTGTTCATAAAGGTACTAGGTTTGTTTTGGCAGGTAGATTCCCAAATATTTTATAATGTTTACAGTAACTTTAAATGGGTTTTCTCTTAATATTTCTTGCTGTTGGACTTCACTGGGAATATATAGTAATGCTGAGGATTTGTGGGTTTATTTTATATCTTGCAACTTTGCTAAATTTATTTATTGCCTCAAGTTTTTTATTGATTCTGTACGATTCTCCAAGTATATCATTATGTCATCTGCAAAGAGAGATAGCTTAGTCTCTTCTTTGCCTAATTTGATTCCTTTGATTTCTTTTTCTTCTCTAATTGCTACTGCTAACATTTCTAGTACCAGATTGAATAAGAGGGGTGATAGTGGACGTCCTTGTTTCATACCTGATCTTACTAGCAATGCTTCTAATTTATCCCCATTGCATATAGTACTTGCTGGTGGCTTTAAGTACATGCTACCTATTATTCTAAGGAAAACACTATTCCGATACTTTCTAGTGTTTTTAATAGGAATAGATGTATTTTGTCGAAAACTTTTTCTGCATCTATTGCAATAATTATATTGTTGATATGATCAATGATACTATTGGTTTTCCTAATATTGAACCATCCTTGCATTCCTGGAATTAATCCAACCTGGTTAAAATGTATTATTCTAGTTATAAATTGCTGTAGCCTTTTTGCTAATATTTTATTTAAGATTTTTGCATCAATATTCTTGAGGGAGATTGGTCTATAATTTTCTTTCTCTGTTTTCTCTCTCCCTGATTTAGGTTTCAGTACAATATTTGTGTCATAAAAAGAATTTGGTAGGAATTCTTCCTCACCAATTTTCCCAAATAGTTTGAAGAGTATTGGGATCAATTGATCACTTAAATGTTTGATAGAATTCACTAGTAAATTCATCTGGCCCTGGGGATTATTTCCTAGGGATTTCTCTGATAGCCTGTTCAATTTCTTTTTCTGAGATGGGGCTGTTTAAGTAATTTACTTCCTCTTCAGCTAGTCTGGGCAATTTATATTTTTGTAAATATTCATCTCTTTCACTCAGATTGTCAATTTTTGTGCATACAGTTGGGCAAAATAATTCCTAATTATTGTTTTAATATCTTCTTCATTTGGAGGTACATTCACCGTATTCATTTTTGAGGCTCAGAATTTGGTTTTCTTCTTTCTTTTTTATCATATTGACTAAGGGTCTATCAATTTTATTGGTTTTTTCATAAAACCAACTGTTAGTTTTATTTATTAATCTCTCCTGTGGTTTTCATTATTTCTAATTTGGTATTTAATTGGGGATTTTCAATTTGTTCTTTTTCTAGCTTTTTCAATTGCATGGCAATTCATTGACCTCCATTTTCTCTAATTTTTTTTCATGTAAACATTCAAGGATATAAAACTTCCCCTAAGTACTGCCTTTGCTGCATCCCACATGTTTTGATATGATGTATCATTATTGTCATTCTCCTGAATGAAGTTACTGATTGTTTCTATAGTTTCTTGTTTGACACACTCATTCTTTAGGATTAAATTATTTAGTTTTCAATTAGTTTTTTGCCTACCTTTCCTTGGCCCTTTATTGCATCATGATATGAGAATGATGCATTTAATATTTCTGCCTTTCTGCACTGAATTGTGAGGTTTTTATGCCCTAGTACATGGTCTATTTTTGCGTAGGTGCCACGTACTGTTGAGAAGAAGGTATATTCCTTTTTATCCCCATTCAATTTTCTCCAGAGATCTATTACATCTAGCATCTCTAAAATTTTATTTGCCCCCTTAACTTTTTTCTTGTTTATTTTGAGGTTAGATTTATCAAGTTCAGAGAGGGGGAGATTGAGGTCCCCCACTAGTATTGTTTTGCTATCTATTTCCTCCTCTAATTCCCTTGACTTTTTCTCTAGGAATTTGGATGCTGTAATGCTTGGTGCATATATGTTAAGTAAAGATATTGCTTCATTCTCAATGGTGCCTTTTAGCAGGATGTAGTTTCCTTCCTTCTCTCTTTTAATTAGATCCATCTTAGCTTTTACTTTGTCTGAGATAAGGATTGGTACCCCTTTTTTTTTTACTTTTTCTGAGGCATAATATATTCTACTCCATCCTTTTACCTTTACCCTGTGCATATCCCCTCGTTTCAAATGTGTTTCTTGTAGACAGCGTATTGCAGGATTGTGGTTTTTAATCCATTCTGCTATCCACCTCTGTTTTATGGGAGAGTTCATTCCATTTACATTCACAGTTATGATTACTATCTGTGACTTTCCCTCCATCTTATTTCTCCCGTTTATATTTTTATGTCTTCCTTTTCCTTTCCCCTTCATAAGAATTTTCCTTTTGACCACCACCTCCCTCAGTATTCCCTCCCTGTGTTCTCCCCTCTTTACCTACCCTTTCCCCTTGCTACTCCTTCCCTCCTTATTGACTATCCTCCCATTCTTATACCATTACCCCCTTATCCCTCCTACTGCCTGAAGGGCACAATAGATTTTTTTATTCTTAACAGCTTATGTTATTCCCTCCTTGAACCCAAACCAATGCTAGTAAATTTCATACATTTCTCCTCTCCCTCCCTCTTTTCCCTCTGTTGTTATGAGTTTTTGTGTCTTTTCATGTTAGAATCTAAACTTAGCCATTTGTATTGATCCCTCTTTAAATCAGAACCAATGACAGTAATGATCATATGACACACATCTTTTTCCTTCCCTCTCCTCCACTTTAGTACATTTTATGCCTCTTCTTGTGGCATAATTTACCATTTTATGCCTCAGCCTTTCCTTTTCTCCCATTACAATCCCTTTCTTCCCCTTAATAGTTTTTTTTAATTTCTGATTTGTCCAATTATACCCACAACTTCTTTCTATGTACATCCCTTTTAAGTGTCACAATACTTATACAAATTTCAGTACTGACAGGTATCTAATTCTCATAAAGGAATGTGAACAGTTTGCTCTTATTGAGTCCCAAGTTATGTGTGTATGTGAGCATTTGTGTGTGTATGTGTATGTGTGAGTATATGTTTTCCTTGTTTACCTTTTTATGTCTTTCTTGGGTCTTGTAAGTGGAGATCAAATTTTCCCTTGACCTCAGGCTTTTTCATAGGGGAAATCTGGAAGTCCTTTATTTCATTAAATGACCATCTCCTTGCCTGAAAAAAAATATGCTCAGACTTGCCCTGTAGTTGATCCTTGGTTGCAGTCCTAGCTCTTTTGCTTTACAAAATATTGCATTCCATTCCCTCCAATCTTTTAATGTAGCAGTTTCTCCAAAAAGACATAAGCATCTCAAGAAGTTCCTTAATTCTATTTAATCAGAAAAGATTGAATATGATGAATTTTCCATGTCCCAATAATTGTTTATACAATAACAAAACAAAATTTGTATGCTACACAAATAAGGAGATGGTCTAAAAATAAAATGAAATAAACTCATAAGTATTTTTTCTAAGATGTCTGTAATGGATATAAATACACACATACACACAGTGTCATTAAGAACATTTACATAAGGAAAAAAATAATGAAAAACAAATTCTTCAAAAATCTTATGATTTCCTAGAAAATAATTCAAAAACATTACTTTCCCTGTTGAGATACATGCTTAAGTATGAGCAGTATTTATTTCTAGAAGTGTTTTCTGGGCTAAATGTATAGAGGATTAAAGACAACAGGATAGTCAGGTAAACAGAAGGGCAGAAAGAAAGAATTTTAGAGACAATCTAAATGGTGACTTCAGATCTTCTGGTACAATAACATTAATCTGGGGAAAAGAAGGAAGGATTAGGTCATCTACCTGAAAGTTAATCATGACAAATGTTGTATAAAGTAACTACAAAAATCATTTTTTTAAATTTATAAACTATATCACATGAATATTCCTATTCTTTTGCATTTCAGAAAGTAAGGAATCAGGAGATTGTGGTTGAAATGTTTCTGAGATGGAGTTAATAAAACCCTGTCTTATCCCAAATACCTTCTGATACTGTCAATGTTGGTGAATAAGAAGTCCAGGATAAGGGGGATACAGAATGTCACAAAAGATCATCAGAAACTTGGCATAGTTAGATTAATGGATTTGGAGTCAGAAACATCTGAGTTAAATAACTATCTCCTAACTCTATGACACTGAGTAATCCTGATTTTTCATATCCCTGATCTATGTAGGCAATCACAGCTTTGGACTACTTAGCTATAAAATGGGTATAATCATATTTTCTGCCAAGTTTGCTGTGAGGATCAAATAACATAACAAATATAAAGTGCTTTGCAAAACTTAATGTCCTAATTAGATGACATCTTCTATCATCATTATTAGATAACATTGGGATTTATGAGATGATAATGAAAGTTAGAACTATTTTAATTGGTCTGATATTAATAATAATAATTTGTTTAACTGTGCAATAGGCCACAGATAGAATACTGAATGGAAAGAAATAATACAAGACAGTGACTTGTTTCACAACTATTTGTATCTGATCCCCATAAAAGAAGAATAAGGTAATAATGCTACATAATTATAAAGCATTTTAAACTGCAGTTTAAAAACACTTTCCAAATGTCTTCAACATTACCTAATTGTATACAACAACCCCCTACTAAGGTCTTTAGTGGTTTCCTTTCTGTTAATCATTTTCTCTTTATTCTATTTATATGTTGTTACTAAATAGGTGGTGTGCATTTTGTCTCCCTGGGTCCAAGTGTGAGCTCCTTAAGAGCACAGAACATCTTTTGCCTTTTTTTGTATCCCCAGCACTTAGCATGATGTTTGACATGTGCTTAGTAAATGGTTATTGACTAACTACAGGTATTAAAGCACTAAACACAAGTAAGGAGATAGATAACTGACGAAGGCATTTTGCTAACTTGGCTTGAAGTGGAGCCTGAAATTTCATTATGGGGAAAGCTTTAATAGCATTTGTAAACAGCAACACAAACTTTCCTCCAATTCCTTTATAGTCCTTTTTTATTTCCCTTAAAGTAACAATCTTTTGAAATGCTGTGCTCGCTTATCCCAGGTCTCTTAATCACCACTTTCAATTCTTCTTTAACTTATTCTCTTAGGGATCCTGCAGAGCTGACCTAAGCTTTGAGGCCTATTGATTTCAAAAGGAATTTATTCTCAGATCATCTCCACAAGAAGCATGCCAAAATGATAGAATGGCCCTTAGATGCTCACCTACTTAAATATCTCAATTAGAATGATTAATGAAAGGAAATATATTGAAACTTACTCAAATCAGATTTCAAAGAAAGGAGAAATGAAACAGGGGTGTACAGAATCTCCTCTGTGGGTTTGTGGAAAATTTCATGGTGCTGCAGGAAGTCTAACTATATTGTATTGACTACAGACAGGGACTTGAACAAGGCTTTCTAACTTCAAACACTCTGCTTCTAATCCTACGGAATTTTTGGCAATGTCTTTTCATAAATCCTTTAAGGACCAGATGACCAAAGTCCTGGAAGCTTCCCCTCTTTCTTGTAATATCACAAAGATATCAGAACATTCCTCAGGCTATCATTTTGCTATCTGATTCTCTCTGTTTCTGTTTAGTCATTCTTCGATATTGTCTTATTCATCATTCAGAGCAAATGCAATCATTAATAATGTATTATGACCCACACACAACTGATATATTAATTTCCATTGGCCTTGGGTTTATTTGACATTTTGATTCCAACAAAATTATAGCATTTTTTGATTTGTAACCACACAGAATTACTGAGGATGTATCAGTGTCAAGACATGTACTTTTGTGGCAACTAGAAGTTTCAGATGATTGGGAACCCTGTGTAATTTTGCTAAATGTTAGCTAAACAGATCCTTTTCTTTGATTTAATTCTTTCTTCAGTTTATAAGTTCATTCACTCTTGGTCTAAATTACCTGAAGTGCCTGAGATCATGTGCTACTTTAGAGCAAGTGCACATACATACACACACAAACATACACACACACACACACACACACACACCTGCAGCTTTCTTCTTTTGTTTCTCCACCTTGGGTAATTAGAGTACAGTAATGCCTTTCAGATTCCTGTGGATTTCACTAAGGAGACTTTCTAGGCTTACATAGCTTGAGTTGAGCTCTTTGAGAGCAGAGTTTCTTTAAATGTATATATCCCCATCATCTTGCACAGTTACTAACACTTGTGTGTAACAAATGATTGCTGATTGGTTATTGACAATATGTCCTGATGCCTGTTCATTTATTGGAGAGTTTTTCCACAGGGTCTCCATTTGGAGTTGATCTTCGGTCAGGCTATTCACTTTACTCCTAGCTCATTTCACTCTGTGGGTTGCTAGACCTTTTCCTAAGTACCCTCCATTTTACAGCTCCCCTTAATGTTTTATCTTTCCCTATTTAGAATGTAAGATCTTTAACAGTGATTTCTGTTTTAAACATTTTTTAAACTTGTAACTGTGTTCCTGGTACTTAGCAGTGCCTGGCACAAAATAATTTCTTAATCAATGTTTTATCCTTCTCAATGTGGTCCATGAATAAGACAGTTTGGAAAAAAATGGACTATCAATGAGCACTCCTCCTCTTGTCTGTACTTTACATAATACAGCCCCCATGACAATGGTGAACACTTTGTATGAATTTATACAACCCTACTTTACTTCTAGAACTCAGTTCTCTCAAGGATCACTTCTGTCCTACGGTTTTGTATGTTTTTAATGAATACATGGGAAATATGCTATTTAAGCAGAAGGTTACTGTTTTCAATTTTCATAAATATGCTTCTTTTAATAGACAGATCATTGTATAGAGAAATTGTATAAATGCCTTATATCTAATCACATTCCTTTGGAATGTAACTATACAATTGAATCCTGGCTTAATACACTTGGACTGAAATACCCATCCTCAAACTGGGCTTTATTAAAGGATCTAAAAATTGCCATCATTGTATAAGTTTAGCTTTACCTAGACCTCTGAGGCTCTTGGCTTATTACATGGATAAGCTGCTCCTAGGTAGAAAACAATGCTTGCTCTTGGATCCCTCCATAGGAAATTAAGACCTAGATTGCTGCTTTTCTCTTCTTTTTTTTAAACTTAACTGTGATTTTTAAATCTTTAAGATTGGTATTAAAATTATAAAGGCCATAGATGAGAATCACTTATCTTTATATTTAAGTGGCACATCTACTAGAGTAAGATTTTCCAGAACTATCTAGTCACACTGATTGTTAACCTTCATCTCTTCTTTGCCACTGCTTGATTTACCAATACTCTCTGAATAGATTTTTCAAACCTCCCCTCTCTTAGGATCAGCCTTATGGGAAGGGAATAAGTTGCTTGCTATGATATAAGGGAAAACACAACTCTGAAAAAATATGTCCCAAAGGGGAGAGGGATTGGAACTGGACCTCTGATTTCCTTCTGGTATAGTGAACTTACAAGTGAATAAATTTTCTTTTTCAATGAAGGTTGGCTTGGCATCTACTCTGTAATTTATAGAGAATTGCTTAAAGCATAGAGAGATTAAATGATAAGCTCAGGGGAATAAAAGCCGTCTATGTCAAAGGCAAAACCTGAACCCATAGCTACTTAATTTTGAGGAGGTCTCTTTAAAAATTAAGCTATGAAGCCTCTCTTCTCTCCCCCATAGCCAAAAAATGTTGCAATGAATGTCATGATAATTTTATTTTAATTTTATTATCAATTACCTCTTTGGAGCATAAAACTCATGGTGAAATCTTTGTGTCAAAGAGATTAAGATGATTTAGTCACTTTATTTACTTCTTTCTGCAGTAGTTGTAATGATCCACACCTTCACCAACAATGTAATAATTTGCATATATCTTTCTCTTTACTTTTTAATTTTGAATGTTCTCATCTTTTGATTCTTTGATCACTTTTCTACTGGGGAGTTCCTTCTCCTTATATGTATATTCATGCATATATAAATATTTTATAAGATATGCATCTTCATGTATACATACGCCTATTTGTTTCGTGTGTGTGTGTGTGTGTGTGTGTGTGTGTGTGTGGCTATCTAGTGGTTTTCTGTATCTTGAGTACCAAACTTATTTGAACTAATGGACACAAAGAATTTTCTTCCCATTCTAGAATTTCCTTTCTTAACTAGATTTATCAATTATTTGCACAATAGGACCAACTATCATTTACCAAGTTCTTTAATATATAAAACACAATACTATCTGAGGCTGGATAACCCAGATTCTAAACACACACTTTATTATAATAGCTCAGATGTATCCCAGTCTAAGTTTATGGGATGATTCAACATTGTGTTTGCACCTTTGTTTCACAAACTTCTTTTCCCTTTGTCTAATTATTCACATATAATTCAGAAACAACATTCTGTTCCAAGGATTTACTACTTTATCCCATTGTGTAGAGTATGGAATGACTATACATTCAGGATTGAAAAACAGCAAATATCACATATGTGGATTGTGCTCACATACTTTTCACTACCACTTGCTTTGATTCCAGAAATTTGCCATAAAAGGAAAGGAAAGACTTGATCAGATAAAATGTCAGTTTTCCCACCATGCATCACCAATGCCACCTCATAGCCAGACTCAGGAATAGTCAGATGTGAAATATTCCTTTTCAAAGGAACACAATAGGTAAACTGAGCCAGGATCCCATATTAAGCTAAGGCTAGGATTGTCCTCTCATTTTTTCCAGACACAGATACCTGTAACAGTCACATTCTCTCAATATCTTGTGCCATTTCTCTCTGAAGATGGATTATTGACTCTTGACTATTGATGGATTTTTATGATCCATCAGACAACTCAAAATAAAATCCATTATACTCCCAAAAGTTTTTACCTCAGATGGCAAGTTTCACTAATCAAGAATTTTACCAGGACTCACATACATAATTAATTTGTCTTCTATATTTCAAATCTGTACTAAAAACACATTACTAGAAATCCATTATACCAACTTTACAGGCCAATTTTGAGACTGACTCATTAGTGGGACTTCTTCAGGGCCTGAAGAAGTAACTGCTGCCCCTTCCTGCTCCTTCCTGGTGGGGAGTGGAGAAATTCCCTTACTTAATCTGATAAGGACTTTTTAGGCAATTTGCCTAAAATTAAAATTCACAGTAAGTTTGAATATTCCAAAATCTATACACAATTAATAAAATGACTAGAAATCTTATGAAGTCTTTGTATGATTACTAACTTTCCCTTTACAAATTTTACATTTCTCATTGCCCCTCTCCTGGGATTGATGACCTTGCCCACACAGATGGTTTCTAGGGGCCACCTAACCCCACCTTCTTTCCATACACATTAGCAGTTAACAATCTCAGCCTTTAAAGGTAAAACCATAACTGCAGTTCCATTGTTACTCTGATTATGTCTTAAACAATTAACTACAGATAATATCTAATGCACTAAGGGGCAGGCTTCTCTACCTGCTCTCTCTTATCTTGTGTCCCCCCTCTTGTTAAAGCCATAAACACCACTCTCCAAATAGCAGGGTCTGTCTTTCCTGGTCTTTTTGTCTGCTAATCTGTTCCCCATCCTCTTATAACAAAAGACATTGTAAAACATTTCTTTCTTTTTTTTTGGCAGTTTTTAATTTTAATTTATTTTCTTGGTTACATCATTCATTTCCACAAGGTTTTGAGTTACAAATTTTATCCCTTTTTTGCCCCTACCCCCCAGCCCAGAACATCGATCCCAATGTAAGACCCCTTCCACAATCTGTTCCCTTTTATGACCTCCTCCAACACCCCTCTAGCTTCTATACAGGGCAGGGAGGAGCTCTCTGCCCCCATCCCTGTATGTATTATTTCCCAGTTGCATTTGACTGTATAGCTTTAAATTCTAGATTCTTGCAATTCCTTCCCTGTCACCCACTCCCACTGGGAGGAGCAGCAATTCAATACAGGCTGTACTTGTGTAGTTACACAGGACATCTCCATGGTGGGCAAATTGTGAGAAGCTAATTGTATATCCCTCCTTCCTATCCTGCACCCCCCCTTGTTTTGTTCCCTACCCTGCCCCTGTCCCTTTACTGGGATGAATGCTTCCCACACCCCTTCCCCCACCCTGGCCTT
>CM053599.1:56218922-56240775 GCA_028646575.1 Pseudocheirus occidentalis | reverse complement strand
CCTCCCTCCCTCCCTTCCTCTTTCTTTCTTTCTTCCTTCCTTCCTTCCTTCCTTCCTTTCTTTCTTTCTTTCTTCCTCTTTCTTTCTTTCTTTCTTTCTTTCTTTCTTTCTTTCTTTCTTTCTTTCTTTCTTTCCTTCTCTCTTTCTTTCTCTCTTTCTTTCTTTCTTTTCTCTCTTTTTTCCTTTCTCCATGATACCTATGAGTTTTTGTAGCTTTCAAAGATTAGAATTATAAGCCAAAAGATTTCTCGCAGCAAGAGTTTTTGCCAGGTTTTTTCATCAACCATCCCAAAATTAAGACTCTGTATAAGTTGATTATCTTGAATTCAAAGTACCCTATGGTTCCACAATATGAAATTATAGCTCACAAGCCAGTGTAATTCCTTTTAATAGTCAGTCATAAGACACAATTAGCTCCAAGCAAAGACATTTGTTGAAATGTCATAGTAAGAATAGTGCCTAAAAAATTCCTTCTATAACCCAGAGCACACCCTCCTGCAAATACACATAGCATCAGTGAGAAGAGTTGGCATATATATGAAATAAACTGTTAAAGAGGCATATTTAGAAGGAAAACATGTGGTACAGGAAATTCATATTTCCAATGTTGAGGGCCTTATGTACCTTTTCTTCTCAAAATACCTTCATGCAAATCACCACTGAGTATAGCATGCCTGCTGAGTAGATTACTGCTGCAAGATAAAATGACTAATTGAAGACATTGGGAAAAATGAAGTCATCTTCTTCATGACCTGCTGTCCCCTGGTAGAAGACCTGAATTGGTTAACAGCAGCAGATCTATGCCTAAATTTTTTTCCAAAACTGCTTTCCAGTTTTCACAATTCTTTTTTTTTATCAAATGGAGTATTCTTGCCCCCAAAGCTTGGATCTTTGGCTTTATTAATCTCTATAATTTATTATGATCCTTTACTACTATATATTGTGTACCAAATGCATTCCTCTGATCCGCCACTGTATTTCTTTTTTTTCTTTTTTTTTTTTTGGAGGGCAGTTGGGGTTAAGTGACTTGCCCAAGGTCACATGGCTAGTTTTTGTGTTAAGTGTCTGAGGCCGGATTTGAACTCAGGTACTCCTGACTCCAGGGCCGGTGCTCTATTGACTGAGCCACCTAACTGCCCCTTACCACTGTATTTCTTAACCAGTGTCAGATTGTTTTCACAATTGCTGACTTCAAAATTGTTGCACACTATTATTGCTAGGCCACCTTGTTTTTCAATGATTTAAAAAAAATCAGTTTCATTGACATTCTAAATTTTTTTTCTTCCAAATGAAGCTTGTTATGTTTCTTTTTATCTCCATAAGATAAACATTTGGTACTTTGATTGACATAGCACTGAACTGAACAAATAAATTTAGGTAGAATTGTCAGGGTTATGGCTTATTCTATTTCTTTTTTTTCTTTTTTTAGATCTGTGAATTAATACAGTTTTAAAGTTTTTGTTTGCTTTAATTTTTTTAAAAATTGATTTGTTTATTTACTTTTAGTTTGCAAAATTCAGTTCCACAATCCCATGAGTTTCAAATTTTCCCCCTACCTCTTTTCTCTCCACCCCCATGGCAGCATGCAATCAAGTATAGGATCTGCAAATACTTTCACATTGGACATTAGTCTGGTTGTATAGAAGGGTTGTAAACGATGGAGTGAACAATGGGAAAACCAAAACATGAAAAAGAATGATCACATAGAGATTGCTTCACTCTCCATTTAATCTCTGTTCTTTCTAGATCTTTCTCTGAATGAAGATATCTCTTTCCATCCTGAGACTTGTAGAGTTGTCTCATAACTGTGTTGCTAAGGAAAGTCCAGTTTATCAAAGTTGGTCCTCACACATAAGATATGTCTGTGAATGTGTACAAATTTTCCCTGATTCTGCTCTTCTCACTTAGCATCAGTTTGTATAAGGCTTTCCAGGTGAATATGAAGACTGTTTCCTCCCCATTACTTATACCACAATAGTATCCCATTTGATTCATATACCACAATTTCTTTAGCCATTCCCCAATGGATGGACATCCCCTTAATTTCCAGTTCTTTCCCACCACAAAGAGAGCTGCAATAAATATTTTTGTACATATGGATCTTCCTCCCACTTCTGTGATCTCTTTGGGATACAACCCCAGAAGTGGTACTACTGAGTACTACTGGTATGCAGTTATTTATAGACCTTTGAGCATAGTTCCATTTTGCTCTCCAGAATGGCTGTATCAGTTCACAGCTCTACCAACAATGCATTAGTGTTACAATTTTTCCTTATTGTCACCAGTATTTGTCATTTTCCTTTTTTGTCATCTTAGCCAATTGATGAGATATGGTACCTCAAAGGTGTTTTGATTTGCATTTCTTGAATCAATAGTGATTTAGAGCATTTTTTCATATGCTAATAGATATCTTCAATTTCTGTCTCTGAAAATTGCCTGTTCATATCCTTTGCCCATTTATCACCTGGGGAATGAATTGTATTCTTATAGGTTTTACTTAATTCCCTGTGTATTTTAGACATGAGGCCTTTATCACAGACATTGGTTGTAAAAATTCTTTCCCAGCTTCCCAATTCCCTTTTAATCTTGGTTACATTGGTTTTGTTTGTACAGAAACATTTCAATTAAATGTAATCAAAATTATACATTTTGAATTTTATAATGCTCTGCAACTCTTCTTTGATCATAAAGTCTTTCCTCCTCCATCAATCTGACAGGTAAATTATTCCTTGCTTCTCCATATTGCTTATAGTTTCAGCCTTTATACCTAGATTGTACACCCATTTAGGCTTGACTTTGTTGTACAGCACTAGATGATGGTCTATGCCGAGTTTCTGCCATATTATATTCAAATTTCCCAGCATTTTTTTGTCAAATAGTGAGTTTTATCCCCGAAACTGGGGTCTTTGGGCTTATCAAACAGTATATTACTATAGTCATTGACTACTAAGTCTTTTGTACCCAGTCTATTCCATTGATCCACTACTCCATTCTTTAGCCAGTATCAAGCAGTTTTGAGGACTGCTGCTTTATAATGGAGATTAAAACCTAGTATGGCTAGGCCACCTTCCCTAACATTTCTTTGCATTAATTGCCTTGATATTCTGACCTTTTGTTCTTCCAAAAGAAATTTGTCACTATTTTTTTCTAGTTCTATAAATATTTTTTGGTAGATTGATTGATATGGCACTAAATATGTAATTTAATTTAGGTAAAATTGTCATTTTTATTATATCAGCTCAACCCAGGCATGAGCAATTAATGTTTTTCCAATTAGTTAGATCTGATTTTATTTGTGTGAAAAGTGTTTTGTAGTTGTGTTCATGAAGGTACTGGGTTTATTTTGGCAGGTAGATTCCCAAATATTTTATAATGTCTACAGTAACTTTAAATGAGGTTTCTCTTACTATCTCTTGCTGTTGTACTGCATTGGAAATATATAGGAATGCTAAAGATATTTGTGGGTTTATTTTATATCCTGCAACTTTCCTAAATTTATTTATTTTCTCAAGAAGTTTTTTACTTGAGTGTCTAGGATTCTCCAAGTATATCATCATGCCATCTGCAAAGAGTGATAGCTTAGTATCTTCTTTGCTTAATTTGATTCCTTTGATTTCTTTTTCTTCTCTGATTGCTACTGGTAACATTTCTAGTACCAGATTAAATAAGAGGGGTGACAGTGGACATTCTTGCTTCACCTCTGATCTTACTGGAAATACTTCTTGTTTGTCCCCAGTGCATATAATACTTGCTGATGGCTTTAAGTAGATGCTACCTATTATTCTAAGGAAAACTCCATTATACTTTCAAATGTTTTTTAACAGGAATGGATGTTGTATTTTGTCAAAAACTTTTTCTACATCTTTTGAAATATTCATATGATTTCTGCTAGTTTAATTGTTGAGATGAACAATTGTCATTTTCCTTTTTTGTCATCTTAGTCAATTGGTGAGATGTGGTACCTCAAAATTGTTTTGATTTGCATTTTTTGAATCAATAATGATTTAGAGCATTTTTTCATATGCTTATAGATATCTTTAATTTCTGCCTCTGAAAATTATCCTTTGCCCATTTATCACCTGGGGAATGAATTGTATTCTTATAGGTTTTACTTAATTCCCTGTGTATTTTAGAAATGAGGCCTTTATCAGAGACATTGGTTGTAAAAATTCTTTCCCAGCTTCCCACTTCCCTCTTAATCTTGGTTACATTGGTTTTGTTTGTACAGAAACATTTCAATTAAATGTAATCAAAATTATCCATTTTGAATTTTATAATGCTCTGCAACTCTTCTTTGGTCATAAAGTCTTCCCTACTCCATCAATCTGACAGGTAAACTATTCCTTGCTTCTCCATATTACTTACAGTTTCAGCCTTTATACCTAGATTTGTTTTTCATTTGGTTTTCATTATTTCTAATTCAGTGTGTAATTGGGGATTTTCAATCTCTTCTTTTTCTAGCTTTTTCAATTGCATGCCCAATTAATTGACCTGTATTTTCTCTAATTATTTCATGTATGCATTTATGGATATAAAACTTCCACTAAGAACTGCCTTTGCCACATCCCACAAGTTTGTTATGATGTCTCATTATTGTCATTCTCCTGAATGTAGTTACTGATTGTTTCTATGATTTCTTGTTTGACCCACTCATTCCTTAGGATTAAAATATTTTCTTTCCAATTAGATTTTTGCCTATCTTTCCATGGCCCCTTATTGAATATAATTTTTATTGCATCATGATCAGAGAATGAAGCATTTAATATCTCTGCCTTTCTGCACTGAATTGTGATGTTTTTATGTCGTAGTACATGGTTGATTTTTTGTGTATGTGCCATGCACTTCTGAGAGGAAGTTATATTCTTTTTTATCCCCATTCAGTTTTCTCCAGAGATCTATTATGTCTAACATCTCTAAAATTCTATTTGCCTCCTTAACTTCTTTCTTGTGTATTTTGAGGTTTGATTTATGAAGTTCACAGAGCGGGAGATTCAAGACTCCCACTTGTATTGCTATCTATTTCTTCCTCTAAGTCCTTTGACTTTTCCTTTAGGAATTTGTATGCTATACCACTTGGTGCATATATGTTAATTATTGATTTTGCTTCATTCTTGATGTTGCCTTTTAGAACTATGTAGTTCCCTTCCTTATCTCTTTTAATTAGATCTATTTTTGCTTTTGCTTTATCTGAGATAAGGATTTCTGCTCCTGCTGGGTGTTTTTTGCTTTTGCTGAAGCATAATATATTCTATTGCATCCTTTCACCTTTACCCTGGGTGTATCCCCTTGTTTCAAATGTATTTCTTGTACACAACATATTGTAGGATTGTGGTTTTTAATCCATTCTTCTATCTGCCTCAGTTTTATGGGAGATTTCATCCCATTTACATTCACAGTTATGATTACTATCTGTGACTTTCCCTCCATCGTATTCCCTCTCCTGATTATATCTTTGTATCTTCCTTTTCTCTCCCCTCCTTAAGAGTTTTCCATATGACCACCACCTCCCTCAGTGTCCCCTCCCTGTGTCTCCCCCTTTACCTACCCTTTCCCCTTGCTACTCTTTCCCTCCCTTATGACCACATTCTCACTTATTCTACCCCTCCCATCCCTCCTACTACCTGTAGGGCACAATAGATTTTTATTCTTAACAGAGCATATTGTTCCCTCATTGAACCCAAACCAATGTTTGTAAATTTCATGCAGTGCTCCTCTCCCTCCATCTTTTACCTCCATTATTATGAGTTTTTGTGTCTCTTCATGTTAGAATCTAAACTTAACTGTTTTTATTTATCCCTTTTTAAATCAGAAGCAGTTAGAGTAATGATCATATGATGTTCATCTCCTTCCTTCCCTCCCCTCCACTTTAGTATGTTTTTATGCCTCTTCTTGTGGCAAATTTATCATTTTCTGCCTCCACCTTTCCTTTTCTCCCATTACAATCCCTTTCTTCCCCATAATAGGGTTTTTTACTCTTCATATTAGTTCACTCATACCCACACTCTCTATCTATGTACATCCCCATTAAATGTTGCAGTACTCATATAAATTTCAATATTGACAGGTATCTGCTTCTTGTATAAGAATGTAAACAGTTTGCTCTTATTGAGTCCAAAGTTAAGTGCATGTGTGAACATCTGTGTGTATATGTGTATGTGTATGTGTATGTGTGAGCATGTGCTTTTCTTGTTTACCTTTGTATGTCTTTCTTGGGTCTTGTAAGTGGAGACTGAATTTTCCTTTGAGTTCTGGCTTTTTCATAAGGAGTATCTGGAAGTCCTTTATTTCATTAAATGGCCATCTCCTTGCCTGAAAGATTATGCTCAGTCTTCCCAAGTAGTTGATCCTTGGTTGCAGTCCTAGCTCTTTTGCTTTATGAAATATCAAATTCCAATCCCTTTGGCCTTTTAATGCAGCAACAGCTAATTCCTGTGTAATCCTGACTGTAGTTCCATGATATTTAAACTGTTTCTTTTTGGCTATAATCAGTATTTTCTCCTTGACTCTGTAGCTCTGGAATTTGGCTGCTCTATTTTTTGGAGTTTTCAATTTGTGATTTCTTTCAGGAGGAGATTGGTGAATTCTTTCAATAACTATTTTTCCTTCTTATTCTAGGATCTCAGGACAGTTTTCTTTGACAATCTCTTGGAGGATGCTGTCCTGGCTGCTTTTTTTCATCATAGTTTTCTGGTAGGCCAATAGTTCTTAGGTCATCTCTCCTGGATCTGTTTTCTAGGTCAGTTCTTTGTCCAGTGAGATATTTTGCTCTTTCTTCTAATTTTTCAATCTTTGTATTTTGTTTGACTCCCTCTTGCTGCATCATAGAGTACTTAGCTTCAATATGACAGATTCTAATTTTTAGGGAATTATTTTCCTCAATTAGCTTTTGAAGCTCCTTTTCCATATGTCCAATTTTCATTTTTAGGGAGGTATTTTCTCCAGTTAGATTTTGGATCTCCCATCCTAGTTCTCCAATTTTATATTTTAAAGATTTGTTTTCTTCAGTGAACTTTTTTTCCAGTTTGGTCACTGTAGATTTAAATTTATCTCCTACCTCTCTAATTTCTTTTAAAAAATTCCTCTTGACCCCCTACAAGAATGCTTTTTGGTCTTGAGACCAATTCACATTTCCTTCTGTTGTCTCCACTGTGAGTATAGAGTCAGTGTTGCCTTCTGAATTTGTTTGTTCTTGCTCAGTATAAAAAGATATGATGGTCCTAGCCTTCATAGACTCCTTCTTGATTATGTTTGCCTGTGTCCTGGATTTTCAAAGTGGCTATCTGCTTCTGGAGTTCAAAGGTATTGGGCTTCTCAGGCTGGGAGGGAGGGGCTTTCTTGTTCACTTTGTGAGATGTAGCATCTGAGTGTGTAGACTGAGGCCAAGTCCAGGACTCCCAATGTTTCCCTTGAGTTACTCTGAGGCTTACAGAGTAACATACGGGGGTGGGGTGGTCTGGCTCCTTCAGGTTTCCACCTCTGAGTCTCACAGCTACAACTCCTGCAGAGTCAGCAGCAGGGCATGGTGGCAATCTGCTGATTGGCCAGGTTCTGCTAAAGGACAACTGGACCTTTGTTGTTAGTTTTCTGGCTCCATCCTCCTGGGGTTAGACTCTGTACAGCCTCATGTCCCCCTTCCTCAATGACTCTCAAGACTGAGGCTGTTTCCACTAATTCAGTGTTTTACTCTGGGTAGGGCATTTAACTCCAGACTTTTCTGGGTCATGGAGGGGAGATCAGAGCAACTAAGTTTTATTCCTACATTTTGACTTCTAGAAGTTTGGGTAAGTAACTTTTGAGCATCCAAACTTCAGGATGGTAGCACAAAGGAGAAGATGCTGACCTTGTTGCAGCCCTGAGTTTTCTGTTACCCAGCTCTGACAATCCTCTGTCCTGTGGTGAGATGGCTCCAAATAGCCCTCGGAGTGAATGAGTCTACTGGCTGGCTGGGGCTTCTTCTCAGTCTGCCATACTCTGCTCTCAAATCTATGGTAGTGCAGCTCCTGTGTGCTCTGTGTTCTCCCTGCCCAGACCTTAGTAGGCACTTTCCTGGCATGGGAAGCTGCCACACTTTGTCTCCCAATGGGTTCTGTCACTCTTAAATCTGTTCAAATTTACTTTTTTAGCTTTTGGCAATTTCTTTTTCTAAGATCACATTATTTAATTAGCCTATTTCCTCTTCTGTTAATCTGGGCAACTTCATCTTTTTTTGGTGTGTATTCAACCTTTTAATTTTGGATACTAGTAGTTTGATTTTCTTCTTTTTGAAATCTAATTAATCAATATTTCTATTTTATTGTTTTATCATATAACCAGCTCCTAGTTTCATTTATTAGATCAATATTTGTAGTAGATGTTGTTGTTTTACTTCTCATTTTTATCATCTTTCCTTTAATTTTCAGGATTTCTATTTTGGTCATATTTGAGGATTTCTGATGTTTTTTTTTCCTCTCCAAGATGTTTTAGCTGCATAATCAAATTAATGGTTTTTTTCCTCTTTATTAATGTAGGCATTGAGAAGTATACATTTTCCATAACTATTGCTTTGACTGCATCCCACAAATTTTGGAATGTTGTCTCATGGTTATTATTGTCTTAAAACAAATTATTGATTATTTCTATGGCTTATTATTTTATGTCCTCCTTCTTTAGGTTTGGATTATTTAGTTTCTAATTAATTTTAATTTATTCTTACACAGTCCTTTATTGATTGTGATTTTTATTGTGTTGTGGTCAGAAAATAACTAATTTAATATTTCTGCTTTTATGCATTTTGTTTTGAGGTTTTTATTGTCTAATGTATACTGTTTTTGTGAAGTTATATGCCGTTGAGAAAAAAGGCACACTCCTTTCTATTTTAATCCAATTTTCTTGAGAGGTCTATCATATTCAGCTTTTCTAAAATTCTATTCATCTCCTTTCACTTTTTTCTTCTTTATTTTATGGTTGCATTTTTCAGACTTTGAGAGAGGAAAGTTGAGATCCCCTACCAGTATAGTTTTACTATCTCTTTCCTCCTGTTATTTATTTAATATTGCTTTTACAAATTTGTATGCTATGCCATTTGGTACACATGATTAGTATTGATACCACTTCATTGTCTGTGGTACTTTTAGCAAGAAGTAATTTCCCTCTTTATCTCTTTTAATTACGTCTTTATGCATTCACCTGATCTAAGTGAATGATTGTTACCCATTTTTACTTCAGCTAGAGCACAAAGATTCTACTCTAGCTCCTTGTTTTATCTTTCTGTTGCTTAGTATTTCAAATGTATTTCTTGTAAGGAACAGATTGCTGGATTCTGTTTTCTAATTCATTTTGCTATCTGCTCCTGTCATGTTGGTGAAATCATACCAATCATATTCAAAATTATGACTACTAAATGTGCATTTACCTTCGAACAATTTTCTTCTGTTTAACCTTTTCTTTCTCTTTATATCCTATTCCAGAATTTCTTGTTGAATCTTATTCCAATTTACATTTTTTTCTTTGAGCCTTAGTTGTTTTGATATGATTGTCTTCTTCACAATTTGTGTTTTGATTTTCTCTGTCACTATCTTAAATATGTATTGTCAAAAGGCAGGTTCCTTTTGATTGTCTGCTCATTTTTTTCCAGCCTTTATCTTTATTGTGAACTTCATGTTAAGTTGGACTGTTCCCAGTGGTGGTAGTTTTGTGGGAGGTAGGGAGGGCATGATCCCAAACTACTGAAGGGTTTTGAACTGATGTTTTTAGATAGAGTTTTGGGGATTTGAAATTTTCATGCTTCCAAGGTGGTGTGATCTAGGGAGAGCTGAGCTCATTGGGTCCCATTTCTTGTACAACTGATACTGCTCTTCAGGTTGCCTTTCTCTCTTGAGACCAAAAATGATACTGCTTCTCAGGGTTCCTGCTCCATCAAGACTGAAAGTGCTCCTTCCTACTCTTGAATCTGCAAGTGAGTATAGGCAACAAGATCACCAAACAGTGCTTGGTCCTACACCCAGTGGTAGCATAGATTTCTTCTGTAATCTTTTTTTTCTGATTAGTTGCTAATTTATTTTACTATTTCCAGCTTGAGAGCTCATGAAGCTGCTGCTGCTGTCACTCCTACCAAGGTCTACCACTGGTATTGCATCCACATGGCCTCTAGTTTGGATGCCCAACCAAGTGTCACAGACTTTCTTCATACCTCTTCTTCAAACCTCTTATTTAGATCTCCTAATTTGTCTTGGACTGGAAGAATGTCATACTGTGACTTTTTGTTTTCTTGTCATCTCCAGAATTCAGTTTGAGGGATTATTTCAATGATTTTTTGGAGGGGACTATTGAGAGGACTCAGCTGTAATACTTTCTCTACTCTATCATCTTGGCCCTGTCCCTGGAAGCCCCACAGAAAAGCTTTTAAGAATAACCATAGATTCTATAACAAACAACAGTCAAGACTGATTGCAGCTGCACAATATTATAGTGGTTAAATATAATCAAAAGTGACTTATCTAGAGATGAAATCTATGAAACATTTCAAATTTGAGAATGGAATCAAGAGTACCTCCAGAGACAACCTTCATATCAACCCAGCCTAAAATTTGTCATCAAAGTAATACAATAAAATAGCTGAATCACACATATTTGGTTGAAGTAGAAGTGTTTATAATGACAATTTGAGAATAGTTTATTGCCACAAGAAATTGCGACAGGGTTGATTTTAAGGAGTTCAGTCCATTTTCATGATGCAAAGAAATGGTAGAGGCTCTGCAACAGATCACTGCAGATTGTAAAAACATATCACCCAATATATACTTAGCAAGTTGTATGTCTAGGTATCTGAGAAAGCTAAATTTAAAATCAGATGCTCATTGTATTTAATGAATCAGAAGAAGTTAAATTCCTGTACTACTAAAACAAACCCACAAGTGCCCTGTAATTTAGTAAATAAATATACTATATTGTAGAATCATTGTAGATAGAAATTTTGCCCACAAGTACCTGGACATAGGTCTTATAAGAGGAAACTATGTTTTGTTATTTCTTTTCTTTTTAGATTCCACCATATCAGATAAAAATAATCTCTATAACACATGTAACGAAAATGGACAACTTTCAAAATAGAGAGATGTAGATGGAATCAAAGAGTTATATGTAATTCCTGTCTTTCTGTCTACTTCTGGAATGGTACTATTCATATTTTCATGGGTTTACAAATGAATTTTTAGGCCAATGCTCTTATTTAATTGCGAAAAGCTGTCACTTGATCTACCTCTTCAATGGTTAATAGAATATTAAATTTACCAAAATAATTCCTCGATGTAATTTTATGCTTGTACCATTTCTATCTAAATACTATTAAAATCACACACACACACATATACTATCTATCTGTCTGTCTGTCTGTCTGTCTGTCTGTCTATCTATTTATCTCATCTTTAATGTTTACACACACCTATGCTATATCTGTACCTATGATTTCACTAGAATAGAACAGAGGTGTGATGCATGCCTGAGTGTGATATAAATTAGATACAACTCTTAACTGGAAAATGTTTAACAATATAACGTAGGTAAAATTACATTTTAAAATTAAGTTAAAATGCATCCCACAGGGATCCTTATGCATGGGTTAGTGGCCCCATTTCTTTTCTGGTTTGACACCATTGATTCAAAGAATATTCAACTGTGTAAACTTTCTCCAACAAATCAGATTGGCAATATATCCTTATTTTATAATCTAAATGAATGAAAACAATATTAGTGAACTGTAAGTACCAAAATTTTTGCTGAGTTGTGTGAATGCAAAGAGAATTTTGACATTATCCCTTACATTCAAGAGTTTACATTCTAATGAGAGAAGACAACACATGAAGAGAGTATTACCAGGGAAAGGTGGTGCAATGGGTAGAGGACTGGACTTGGAGCCTGAAAGACCTGAGTTCAAATTTGGCCTTGGAAACTTAGGATCTTTATGTCCCTGAGCAAATCATTTAACCTGTCTCAGCTTCCTCATATGTAAATCTAAGATAGTAATGGAATCTACTTTCCAGAATTGTTGTGAGGGGAAAAAATACTAGATAACATGAAATAGTGTTCAATGTATTTCTCCATTTTGGGACATACTTTTCTAAGAGTGAACCCTGTGTCCTTTCACTTTTCAAGTATTTGCTATTTTGGGAAATGTAAAATAATGGTTTTCCCTCCTCAAAGATATATCATGACTTCTAAAATTTGAAAACACATTTCACACTTTTACATGTGATAAATTACTTTTCCAAAATCTGGAAAGATTAGTCAGGTAAGACAATTTGATCAGAAAAAAAAAGATTCTAAAGAGCTTTCTGAACACTTGGTCTTTTAATAGCATGTGAATTACACCTGTTAGTGAAAGTCTATGTTGAAATGATTAAAGAAAAGCCCAGATTCTCTTTAGAAAATGTTATCCGAATCAGTGCTGTTTTTTTTTAAATAAAGTAAAATCAGATGAAGAAAAACAAAATTTATATGTAACATTGTTTGTATTGGGGGAAGTTTTGTTTTGTTTGTTTCCAAATCCAATGGACTATTTCATACACAATCACAAAACTCAGGTTGATGAGAGGAAAATTAAGCCACTACCCATATTCTTTTCAGCATACTTACCAGAATATAGATATTTAGAAACAACTTTATGTCTTCAGATAGGTACACTATATTTTAAAAGAAAGAACCTGCAATTCTCTTTCTAGTTTCTCTCTCTCTCTCTCTCTCTCTCTCTCTCTCTCTCTCTCTCTCTCTCTCTCTCTCTCTCTCTCTCTCCGTCTCTGTCTGTCTCTCTGTCTATGTCTCTGTCTCTGTCTCTCTCATCACCTTTCTCTCTCTCTCTCCATCCCTTTTTACCTTTCTTCCTTTTTTATTCTTTCTTTCTTCTGTCTTTCTTCCTCTGCCATGTAACCTTTCTTTTCTTCCTCTGGCATGCAATCATGAGGACTCATAGAATCCATTTTCCACCATTACTATTGAAATATTCAAAGAACAATCAAGTCATTTTGCAAATGATTTTCTTCATTATCATCATCATCTTCATCATCATCATCATCATCATCATCACTGCTGTCATTATTATGCTTCCCAAAGTGCAAAGTTCTTCCACATAAGACATAGTCTTTTTTCTTTTATTGTCAACATGAAAATGTTTTTCAAAATAATTAAGATAATATTAGGAGAATAATATTTAGCAGATATTTATATAATCACTTCAAAATCAATGTCAAAATGAATAATTTCTGTAGCACCTATATTATTTGGTTTCCTATGCTCTCTTTAATCTGTTTATATTTTTGTCAATGTATCTTTATATCTGTGTATTTGGTTTTTTTCATATTATGAAGCCTAGCAGTACAAAAAAAATTACAGAAATGGTCTTTTTTGATCACTTAGGATATCTTTTAAATTATGGAAGCATAATATTAAAAAGAAGGGGAGAAAGCTACCTATTTAAATGTAGTATCTTTATGTGAAAGGTCTTCAAAACATTCTGTTATCTAACTATACACACACTCCTGCATGTGTATTTATACAGTTAGTAATATATACATATAAATGTATGTATACATATGTAGATGTGAGGAGCCAAGTCTAATGGATTCCTAAGCTTGTGTCTGAGTCCAGAGACTTGTGACTTGCTCCAGGTTCAAGGACGTGTTGAGCTATGTCCCAGTCTGTACTTGTTTGAATCTTGGAGGGGGCAAAGTGCCATCTGGACAGGTGTACTATATCTTTTCTCAAGAAGAATATTTGGCAATCAGTATCAAGAAATATGACTGTGTCTCCTACAAGCAGTCTGGGCATGGAGGAAACAGATTGGTAGTTAAGGTCATTGCTAATATCTATTTTTAGCTGAGTGCATTCATGAGAAACTGGTGATCCTTTCCATGTATAAACAAGAATGATATGTAATCAACTAAACTATTCCATTAAACAGGCATTGTTGCCTAACTATGCTCAGCTAGCCCTAATCTTTTGTTCACCATCCATCCTATAATGTCAGTTGCTGGCATGTATATATGTACATGTATATTTATGTATATATGTGTGTACACATGGATATACATACATAAATGTTGATTATTTTATTACATACATATACAATGCATATATGTATATCTACATTTATATAACATTATCTATCCATATGTATGTGTGTAAATGTACACACAAACACACACACCAGGTAGAGATATTTTATCCATAATATTTAATGAAATAACATTCTGAGTGATGAAGAGATTATAATTTGTCTCACTGCATACTAACACTCATTCAAATAATTGTTCTTCTGAAATATTCAAGGAGTATTTATACTTGGAAGCTCCTTGAAACTATCCCAGTGTCCAATATTTAAAGAACTGCCAAATAAAATATAGGATACTATTGCAATGGGTTATGTAATTATGATTTCTTTAGGTAATTAAGTCAATTTTTAATTTTAAATCTCTAATGCTCTGTCTCACGTCTATCTACTTCAAAATGTATGCTTTTCATTAATGCTGTGTTCTGTTTCAAAAATCATGATTATCATCTATTCAGTCCTTTTTTTCTACCTTTCTTGATATCTTAGCATTTTATTTATTATTGTTTTCTCTCTTCCATTACTTGCTGACTTCAAGATCCATGTTGAAAACTCAAAAAACACATTTACTTTACATTATTTGATTCAGTTGATATCTATCACCAAAGATGGTATTTACCAAATTTTTGGCATGGTTACATTAAGTTCATTTTTATTTTTTAAATTTAATTTTATTTTTAGTTCCAAATTGAGAAGTCAAGATATTTGATTCCATATATATGTATACACAGACACACAGACACACAGACACATATATACATATACATATACATATACATACATACATATATATATATATATATGAAATCACATCAATCATTTCTTTGTTAATCAATTTGTTGGGGAAGAAAGCAGGAATAATTGAGAGAAAATGATTCAATCTGCATTCTGAGTTCATTAACTCTATATCTTCAGGTTTTGAGTCCTTTGGGAGTGTGGGGGCTCATCATATTGATTAGTTACTGTCTTTCATTTTTCAATGTCTTTACAGTACTGTGTACTATATACATTCTTCTGGTTCTGCTCACTTTACTTTGCTAAGTTCATGGAAGCCTTTCCAGCTTTTTTCTGAAATCATCCCTTTCATCGTATCTTAAAGAACAATAATACTGAACCACATTCATATACCATAACATTTTCATTCATTCCTCAATTGATGGCATTCCTTCAGTCTCCAATTGTTTGCCATCATAAAAGAACTTCCATAAATACCTTTGTACAGATGGACCTTTTTCCTTTTCCTTTGATATCCATGGCATATCCATGTAGTAACAATATAGATATTGTCAAATGATATGCAAATTTTATAGCCTTTTGGACACAGTTACCAATTGTCCCTAAGAACTGTTGGGTTAATTCAGATCACCAACCAACAATGTTTTATTATACGTATTTCCTTATAACCCCTTTAGCATTTGTCTTTTTTCTTTTTCTGTCATCTCAACAAATCTGATGAGTGTGAGGTGGTACCTCAGAGTTGTTTAAATTTTTATTTCTATCATTACTCATGATATAGAGCATGTTTTATGTGACAATTGATAGCTTTGATATTTTTCCTCTGAAAACTGCCATTTCCTATTCAGAATAGCCGTAGTCCACTAATGTCCACCCTGTGCTTCTCCAAGGCTTTTTTTTGGTAACCTACAGCTTTAATTCTTCTGTGGCTATGATCTATCCTATGAATTACATTACTAGATTATTCCATGTAGCATCAATGATTGCCTATTTTCAGTAAAAAAGATGGACCTTTGGGCAGAGAAGTATAGGAGTATTTTTTTTTGGAGGGCAGTTGTGGTTAAGTGACTTGCCCAAGGTCACACAGCTAGCTTTTTGTGTTAGGTGTCTGAGGCCGGATTTGAACTCAGGTATTCCTGATTCCAGGGCCGGCGCTCTATTCGCTGTTCCAACCAGCCTCCCCAGGAGTATTTTTTTTTTAAAAGCATTTGGTTTGGTGGAGTAAAAATCAAGTTGAAAACTTCCAACAAGGTGACCCTCATAGAAATGTTAACATTATATAAGACTCCTTAAAGTATATAACATAAAGAACTGTGTTCAACACTCCTGGGATTGTTAATATGAAATGAGACTCATCAAAGATTTTTACCATTCTCATCAAATTAGTCCAGATCAGATTCCAAATGGGATGAAGGATTCCTTTTAGATAGCTGACCTTCCAGATGTTCCTATTTATAGATGACACAATAACTTCATCAAGCTATGAAACACTGCCAAACTTTTAAAATGAGATACATAATCACTCAAGAAGTTTAGCTAAAGTATTTGTCTGGGGTGGGGGTGAGGCGGGAATAGGTAGGAGTAGGGGAAAGAACATTCCTCCAAACAATGTTATATACAATTATTTGAAAAGTCCTTCAAGCTGGTCCAAAAGTACATCTATCTTGTTACACCTTTTGGTGGACAATAAATCATGAACACAATTGAATCAAAGAAGGCAAATATGCCAGATTATTTTTGAGAAATTGTGCAGTGTTCGAAATTACTTTATTTCATATATTTATAGTATAATCCTACTAGAAATAGACATAACTTTACAGATATATACCATTTCATCTTTTTAACACATCTATAAATCCTTTGGGATAGTCTTACAATTTTCCTGTATTGACCCCAACTGCTAAACACATAGTTAATGTAGCATATACTGATCACTTTAACTAGATCTTAGTTGATTGGATACAATAGAATCTCAGTTAATGCTATATGATATAATTTTCCTTGAAACAATGATCAACTACCTTCCATTCTGGGATGGACCCTTTAATTTTTTTCTTTTTCTATAAATTTCATAATTGTTTCATATAACGTTATCTCCTTAGAACTTCACATCAGCAAAACTTTGAGGACAGTAGAAAGGCTACAGATTTTTTTAAATTACATGAGGATGATGAAACACAATAAAGTAAAAGTACTTTCTGAAAGTCATAAATCCAGTTCCTGGGAATTTACTTGATATCTTGTAGAAAGTCAAATGTGTTTCTCAGCCTTCACAATACTCTCATTCTTTAGTTCTATATTTGGTACAGAACTGTTCACTCAGACTTTTGAGACTTATGTTGAGGTATGTCTTTGAAAATGATGGGATTTTCTTTCACCTTTCATGAACCTTTAGTGAGACAGGAATGAATACAGTATTGGCAGTACTGCTTCCAGATCCCTGAGCCCCAGTCTCATATAACTATTCTAAGTCTCTTTGAATGAAAATCAAAATGTAAATTTTGACTATTCGATCAAGGACTAGCAGTCATGAAAATAATCACCAGACCCAGTGCACAAAGTGTGAATGCATTTGAGGTAAATTTAATGAAATTCAGGCAGTATGACTACATGAATAGAAACTCAGGATATTTCTCCTAGGCTTGCTAACAATAGCTGTGAAAAAATCAATAAGATGCAACAATTCTATCCAACATCACTACTGGCCTTTCCACTTTTAATGCGAGTGCCCCAATGCTCTTACACCATGGGTGTAGATAGCCTTTTACTACAGTGGGCTTGCACTAATGTGGAATACAGACTTAGAAGTCTTATTTAAGCTTGTGTCTTGATTTTCTCAGGAGGAAGGCCTTTGTTATATATACTTCTTTCATGTACTTTGTATTCTGCTCCCTTAATATCCTCATAGTTGTTTTATTTCCAGGATGGATCTTCTTTATAAACCTTTAGCCAAATTAATCTCCTTTCCTATATTTGTTCTACATAATTCCATTTCTGCCTTCCTCATAGGCATATCTATGACTGTGATGTTAGAGTCTAAGTGTAGGGATAATGATGTCCTTAATGGATAAAAGAATTCTAATGATTTTTTTTGTCAAATCTTTCATTTTTTTTCTTGTTTTCTCTTTACATTTTGTCCTTTACTGCCTCTTGGGAAAATTTGCTAAGTTCTATGCCTCACTAAACTTCCTTTAAACATTTTTTATTCCCAAACAAGTACTTTATAAAGTACTTCTCATCACTCATCATCTTTCTAAGACTTCATAAAAGAGTTTATATTCTATTATTATTATTTTTATATCCTAACATTTATATATTCCTTTTATCCTATATCTAGTCAAAATTGAGGACATACAGTAAGAAAGTTGAAAGGGATCTTAGATGATATGTTATCCCACCTTCTAAATGTAAAGGAATGTCTTCTATATAATTCCTGAATTACGCTACACAATCACTACATGGATACTTAGAGTGATGAGGAAAACATGTTCTCAAGATGCCCATTTCCCTATTAGATAATATGGGGTGATGGAAACACCTCAATTCCTCTTATACTTTGTAAAGTGGAAATTGTCCTTCACAATCTGCCAAAACACTATTTATAAAGCAAAAGTCTGAGCACATCATTTGTTGACTCAAAACTTTAGTGCATCCTGACAACCAGAGAAATAAAATTAATCTTTAGCCTGGCATTTAAGGCCCTTAAAAATCTAATGCTAATAAGATTACCTCAGAATCATGCATAGAAGATGCCGCATGACATAATGGAAAAAACTTTCAATATGATTTTGAAACGCTGGGGTTAAAATCTTGACTCTGTAGCTTAGCACATCTCTGTGGCCTTGAATATGTGAATGCCTCTGGGAATTGTTTTTATTTTTTGTAAAATTAAGGGGTTGATTAGATGTTTCCTAAGGTTCTTTCAACTTTAATACTTTTGAATCCACAGTTTTCATCTTCTCTGTGTTCTCTTACATGAGCTCCATGTTCCAGCTAAACTGAACAAGTAGCTACGTCCTCATCTTGTTTTACCTACTTCAGCCTCAATGATTTGTGGAGATTAACTTCATACCTAAAGCATACCCAAAAAGAAAAAAAGAAAAAAGAAAAAGAAGACTACAAAAAATTACTAAGTACTTGGTATATTCCTTGGCTTATCGTAGGCGCTTGACCTGCAAAGAAGATTATAGTGTTTTTCTTTTTCTTTTTTTGTCTTTAATACTATTTTATTTTTCCCCAGTTACTTGTCAAGAAAATTTTTGGCATTCATTTTTTACAAGATTTTAAGTTCCATTTTTTAAATTTATTGACTTGTTTAGTTACTTTTAGTTTACAAGATTCAGTTACAGCATTACTTGAGTTTCAGATTTTCTCCCCTTCCTCTCCCCGCCCCCCCCACCATGGTGGCATAAAATTATGTATGGGATATGCAAATAGTTTCACATTGGACAATAATATGGTTGTATAGAAGCATTGTAATCAATGGAGTGAATAATGGAAAAAGAAAAAAAAAGAAACAAAAGAAAGAGAAGCAAACCTGGGAAGGAACAATAGCATGTGTTGCTTCAGTCTCCATTTAAACTCTGGTCTTTCTAGATCTTTCCCTGAGTGTAGGTATTGCCTTCCATTCTGAGATTTGTAGAGTTGTCTTTTAAGTGTGCGTTGCTGAGAAGAGTCCAGTTTATCAAGGTTGGTCATCACACATATGATGTGTCTGTGACTGTGTTCTGCTCTTCTCACTTAGCATCAATTAGTATAAGCTCTCCAGGTGAATATGAAGTCCATCTCCTTCCCGTTTCCTATACCACAATAGTATTCCATTACATTCAGATACCATGACTTCTTCAGCTATTCCCCAATTGAAGGGCACCCTATAAGTTTCCAGTTTTTTTGCCACAAAAAAGAGCTGCAATAAATATTTTTGTACATATGGGTCCTTTTCCCACTTCTATAATCTCTTTCGTATACAACCCCAAAATGGTATTACTGGGTCAAAAGTTATGCAATGATGTATATCCCTTTGGGCATAGTTCCAGATTGCCCTCCAGAATGGTTGTATCAGTTCATAGCTCCACCAACAATGCATTAGAGTTCCAATTTTCCCACATCCTTTCCAGTACTTGTCATTTTCCTGTTTTGTTATCTTAGCCAATCTGACTGGTGAGATGTGGTGCCTCAAAGTTGTTTTGAATTGCATTTCTTGAATCAATAGTGATTTAGAGTGTTTTCCATATGCTTAAAGATATCTTTAATTTCTGCCTCTGAAAATTTCCTGTTAATATCCTTTGTCCATTTATCAAAAGGGGAATGACTTGTATTCTTATACATTTTATTTAATTCCCTGTATATTTTAGAAATGAGGCCCTTATCAGAGACACTGTTTGTAAATATTCTTTCCCAATTTCTCACTTCCCTCTTAACCTTGGTTACAATGGCTTTGTTTGTACAGAAACTTTTCAATTTAATGTAATCAAGATTATCCGGTTTGCATTTTATAATGCTCTCCAACTTTTCTTTGTTCATAAAGTATTCCTAACTCCATAAATCTGAGAGGTAAACTATTCCTTGCTTCCCCAGATTATTTACAGTATCAGCCTTTATACCAAGATTGTGCACCCATTTAGACTTGACTTTGGTGTATGGTGTTAGATGCTGGTCTATGCCAAGATTCTGCCATTCTGTATTCCAATTTTCCCAGAATTTTTTTGTCAAATATGAATTTTTAACCCAGAAACTGGGGTCTTTGGGCTTATCAAATAATGTTACTATAATCATTGACTACTGAGTCTTTTGTACCCAATCTATTCCATTCATCCACTAATCTATTCTTTAGCCAGTACCAGGCAGTTTTGAGGACTGCTGCTTTATAGTAGAGATTAAAATCTGGTACAGCTAGGCCACCTTCACTAACATTTCTTCATTCATTGCCTTGATATTCTGGACTTTTTGTTCCTCCAAATGAATTTTGTCACTCTTTCTTCTAGTTATATAAAATAATTTTTGGTAGATTGATTGGCATGACACTAAATATGAAATTTAATTTAGGTAAAATTGTCATTTTTATTATATTAGCTCTACCCAGTCATGAGCAATTGATGTTTTTCCAATTAGTTAAGATATGATTTTATTTGTGTGAAAAGTGTTTTGTAGTTGTTTTCGTAAATGTAGTGGGTTTGTTTTGCAGGTAGATTCCCACATATTTTATAATGTCTACAGTAATTTTAAATGAGGTTTCTCTTACAATCTCTTGCTGTTGGACTTCATTGGAAATTTTAAGAATGCTCAGGATTTTTATGGGATTATTTTATATCCTGCAACTTTGCTAAATTCATTTATTGTCTCAAGAAGTTTTTTACTTGATTCTCTAGGATTCTCCAAGTATATCATCATGTCATCTGCAAAGAGTGATAGTTTGTCTCTTCTTGTCCTAATTTGATTCCTTTGATTTCTTTTTCTTCTCTAATTGCTACTGCTAACATTTAAAGTACCAGATTGAATAAGAGGGGTGATAGAGGACATCCTTGTTTCACCCCTGATCTTATTGGAAATGATTCTAGTTTATCCCCACTGCATATAACACTTGCTGATGACTTTAAGTAGATGCTACCTATTATTCTAAGGAAAACTTCATTTATTCCTATACTTCCTAGTGTTTTTAATAGTAATGGATGTTGTATTTTGTCAAAGGCTTTTCCTGCATCTATTGAAACAATCATATGTTTTCTGCTATTTTTTGTTGTTGATATGATTGATGATACTGATGGTTTTTCTGATATTGAACCATCCTTGCATACCTGGAATAAATCCAACCTCGTCAAAATGTATTATTCTAGTTATAAGTTGCTGTAGTCTTTTTGCTAATATTTTATTTAAGATTTTTGCATCTATATTCATGATGGAGATTGGTTTATAATTTTCTTTCTCCATTTTGTCTCTCCCAGATTTAGGTATCAGTACCATATTTGTGTCATAGAAAGAATTAGGAAGGACTCCTTCCTCACAAATTTTCCTGAATAGTTTGTAGAGTATTGGAATCAATTG
>CM053599.1:56170825-56218422 GCA_028646575.1 Pseudocheirus occidentalis | reverse complement strand
TTCGGTCCCTTAATGTAGAAGCTGCTAGATCCTGGGTTATCCTGATTGTGTTTCCAGAGTATTCAAATTGCTTCTTCTTGGCAGCTTGCAATATTTTCTCCTTGATTTGGGAACTCTGGAATTTGGCTGTAACATTCTTAGGTGTTTTCTTTTGGGGATCTTTTCCAAGAGGTCTTAAGTGAATTATTTCAAGTTCTATTTTGCCCTCTGGTTTTAAAATAACAGGGATATTTTCCTTGAGAATTTCTTGATGGATGATTTTTAAGTTATTTTTGACCATGGATTTCAGGTAGTCCAATAGTTTTTAAATTGTCTCTCCTGGATCTATTTTCTATGTCAGTGGTTTTTTCAAGGAAATATTTCAAATTGCCTTCTTTTTTTTCACTTAGATCTGTTTAATAATATCTTGATTTCTCATAAAGTCATTTGCTTCCATTTGCTCCGCTCTAATTCTGAAGAAATTATTCTCTTCAGAAAGCTTTTGAGATTCTTTTTCCTTCTGTCAAATTTGACCTTTTCAGACATTCTTCTCCTCATTGGCTTTTTGGGTCTCTTTTGCCATTAGTGTTAATCTATTTTTTAAAGTATTATTTTCTTCCGTCAGATTGTTGACTCTTTTCTTGATGCTCTTGCATCATTCTCATTCCTCTCCCCAGTTTTCCCTCCACTTCTCTTACTTGATTTTCAAAATACTTCTTAAGCTCCTCCATGGCCTGAACCAGTTCATATTTTCCTTGGAAGTTTTTGGTGCAGAAGTTTTGACTGTGTTGTCTTCCTCCCATTCCATGCTTTGATCCTTTTTGTTCCCCACAAAGCAATCTAAAGTTGTATTGCTTTGATTGCTTTGCTTCCTTTGCTTTTTCATGTTGCCACTCAATTACTTGACTTCCAAGCTCTTTGCCACAGTAGAACTTTGCTTCCAGAGGGCAGAGCTTTTCCCAAGTTGCTTTGGTTTTCACAGCTGCCAGAGGTATTAGGGTACCATCTCTGCAGCCCCCACATAATATGGCTCACTGGTCACATACCTCAGGAACACTACCCAAGACTGCAATCCAAATCCAGGCAAGTTAAAGCAAGAGCAATTATCCCCTGAGTCTTTGCTTGGCGTCTCTACCATCTGCAAGCCGGGAGATCTGAAGCAGCCACATGGAGGTGGGGCTGTGCCATGTTCCTCAGTCCTCCCACTTCTAACAGAGTTCTACACTGACCTCTCACAGTTTCTTTGCCATTCATGGATGCATAATTCTGGAAACCACCACTGCTGCTGGTTATACACTCTCCTGAAGTTTTCTGTGGCTGCTAGTTGGGGCTGCACTGTGGCTAAAGCCAAGGGCTAATGTGGGGCTGGACTCCCAGCAAGCTTTGATAAGCCCTTCCTGCCAGGCTGCCCACCTGCCTGTTTAAGGAATATTTTTTTCTCTCTGTCTCCTTGTGGGTTCTGTAGCTCTAAAATTTGTTTAGGCATACTTCATAGGTATTTGTGGTGGTTATGGGGGGGCCATGGAGTTTTCCTGCTTCTACAGTTCCATGTTTTCTCTGCCCCCCAATTTTTTATTGTCAATGCCCTCTATGTTTTTAATTCTAAATAGTGGTATCCCTGAATCAAAATATATGCACATTTTAATGAATTTATTTTCCTAATTCATTTTTCTCTGAAGCATTGTATTGATTCCAAATTACACATGTAATGTATATTTACCTTCTAAAACCTCCCCGACCATGACTCTTCCATTTTTTTTTGCCACTTTTGTCAGTTTCTAGGGCATCAGTTTAAATTTGAGAGTTGTTTTATTTTGCATTTCTCTTGTTTACATTGATTTGGAACAGCCTTTCTCATAGTCATTATTAGTTTTCAATTTTTCTGCTGAGAGCTTTCATTTTATAATTTATATTTTGAGCAAATCTTACCCATCATCCATCCATCCATCCATCTATCTATCTATCTATCTATCTATCTATCTATCTATCTATCTATCTATCTTTGTGTGTATATTTGCATAGATAAAAACACAACACACTTTTTCAGATATTTACACTAACATACTATATATGTGTGTATAATGCACAAATTATATTCCTATTATATACATTCTATATTCTATGATCACTATATACACACATTTTTAGGATTTTAAGGTATTACATATGACCAAAATGATGTATGTGTATGAGTTAATTGTTTACATGTCTTGGGTACCAAACACTTATCAGAGTAATTTGTTAGCAAATACTCCCTGTCATTCAGTAATGTCTCTTCTCATTCTGTTGCACTAATTTTGTCTGTGTAGAAGCTTTGAAATTTCATATCATCAAAGTCATCTATTTTTTATTTTTTAATCTTCTGTATTTCTATTTTCATTGGGAAAAAATATCCTACCCATAACCGTGAAAGGCATATGTTGTGATTCTCATCTATGTTTAAAATTATATTTTATCTCTGACAAATCATATGCAAAACAATTTTAACATTCCTTGTTTGAAGTTTCAAGTTCCAAATTCTGTCCTTCCCTCCCTGTCCTCTCTACTACTTGTGATGAGAAGCAATCTGGTATAGGTTATACAGCTGCTGTTATGTAAAACATGCTTCCATATTAACTCTTTTGTGGAAGGAACCTTACTGCCCTCCACCCCACCAAAAAAAAGTAAAGAAAGTGAAAAACAGTATGCTAATTCTCATATAGCCTGTGAAAGAAAGGGAAAATCATATGCTTCATTGTTTATTCTGATACCATCAGTTCTTTCTCTGGAAGCAGATATCATTTTTCATTATGAGTTCTTTGGAATTGTCTTGGATCATTTTATTGCTGACAAGAACTAAGCCATTCACAATTGTTCATCATATAATATTGCTGTTAGTACAATATTCTCCTGCTTTTGCCTGCTTAACTGTGCATAAGTTCATGAAAGTTTTCCCAAGTTATTCTAAAATCATCTGTTGCCATTTCTTATAGTAGAAAATAGTCCATTACAATCATACACCACACCTTTTTCAAACATTACCTAAATGAAAGAAACATCATAATTGTCAATTCTTAGTTACCACAAAAGAGCTGCTATAAATATTTTTGTTAGTTTAAAATTTTTTCTTGGGATACAGACTTGAGGGTGGTATTACTGGATCAAAAGGCATATGCACTTTGATAGCCATTTGGGGATAATGCAAAATTCCTTTCCAGAATGACTGTATCAACTCACAACTCTCCCAATAGTGCACTGGTATCTCAATTCCCCCCTCCCCACATCAATATTTATAATTTCTCTTTATTGTCATATTAGCCCATCTTATAATTGTGAGGTGGTACCTCAGAATTATTTCCATTTGAATTTCTTTAACTAATAGTGATTTACAGAATTTTTTTTCATGTAACTATAGATACCTTCAATTTCTTCATTTCAAAACTGCCTGTTCATTCACTTTGACTATTTATTAACTGAGAAATGACTTACATACTTGTGAATTTTACTCAGGTTTCTTTATACTTTACAAATGAATTCATTATCACAGAAAATTGCTGTACATCCAATTCTCCCTGGATTTCTGTTTTCTTTCTCATTTTGGTTGCATTGATTTGTTTGTACAGCACCTTTTAAATTTAATATAATAAACATTATCCATTTAGTTTTGTAATGCTCACAATTTTTTTCTTTGGTCCTAAATTCTTCCTTTCTCAATAGATCTAAAGGGTGAATTACTACATGCTCACCAAATTTGCTTATAATTACATTCTTTATCTCTAAATCAGGTACCCACTTTTACTTTGTCTTGGAATACAGTGTGAGACATTGGTCAATACCTAGTTCTTGCCATTTCTTATTTCCTGCTAGTTTTCCCTGTAGTTTTTCTCAGATATTGAGGGTTTGTCCTCAGAGCTTAGATCTTTGGATTTATCACACACTGAATTACTGTGGTCATATACTACAATGCATTGTGTATCTTATCTATTCTATTGAGTAATTGCTTTATTTCTTGTCCAGTACCAAATTGTTTTGATGATTACTTCTTTATAAAACACTTTGAGATCTAATTCAGCTAGACCTCCTTCAGCCCCTGCCCCCTTTTTATTGAGTCCCTTGATCTTCTTGACCTTTTGTTCTCCCAGATGAATTTTGTTCTTATTTATTTCTAGCTCTATAAAATAATTTCTGGTAGTTTTATTGGTACTAAACAAGTAGACTAATTTAGGTAGAACTTTCATTTTGTCATATTGGCTTGACCTACTCATAAGCAGTTAACATTTTATGATTGTTTAGATCTAACTTTACTTCTGTGCAGTGTTTTGTAGTCATGTTCACATGATTCCTGGGTTTCTCTCAGCAGGTATATTCTCAATTGTTTTATATTTGCTACAGTTATTTTAAATGGAATTTATCTTTCTATTTCTTGCCACCAGATGTTGCTGGTAAAAGTTAGAAATAGTAATGATTTTTGTGGCTTTATTTTATACCTTGAAGTTTTTTTGAAGTTGTTATTTATTTCACATAGTTTTTTAATAGATTATTTCGGATTCTCCAAGTACAATATCATATCATCTGCAAAGAGTGATAGTTTTGTTTCCCTATTGACTATTCAAATTCTGTTTTTAAAAATTGTTCTTATTACAATAACTAGCAAGTCTAGTACAGTAATGAATAATACTGGTGATAATGAGCATCCTTGCTTCCCCATGATCTTATTGGGAAGGTTTCTAGCATGGCCCCATTATACATATTGCTTGGTTATCGTTTTTAGAAAGACACCACTTATCCTTTTTAAGGAAAATTCCATTCATTCTTAATCTATCTTACATTTTTTAAAAAAAATAGGAATGGATATAGTATTTTTGTTAAAAGCATTTTCTGCAGGCATTAAGAAAATCCTGTGATGGGGTGGCTAGGTGGCACAGTGAATAGAGCACCGGCCTGGAGTCAGGAGTACCTGAATTCAAATCCGGCCTCAGACACTTAACACAAAAAAAACTAGCCGTGTGACCTTGGGCAAGTCACTTAACCCCAACTGCCCTCCAAAAAGCAGAAAAAAAAGAAAAAAGAAAAAAAAAGAAAATCCTATGATTTCTATTGCTTTTGTTATGCTTAATCATGCTGATAGTTTTCTTAATATTGAACCAGCTCTGAATTCCTGCCATAAATCGTCATGGTCACAGTGTATGATCTACATTATGTATTTTAATAATCTCATTGCTAAAACTTTATTTTAAAATGTTGCATCATTATTTTTCAGTGAAATTTATGTACAGCTTTCTTTCTCTGCTTTCCCTCTTTGTGGTTTAGGTATCAGTACCATATATGCATCATAAAAGGAATTTGGTAGAACTCCTTCATTAAAAAAATACTTTTATACTATTAGGATTAGATGTCCTTTAAATGTTTGGCGGTTCTATTTTTTTCATGCCATGGTATTTAATATTAATATCTGAATGCACTTTGAATTCATTGTATAATATGGCTGAAAGTATTAGTTTAAGATTAATTTCTTCCACACTACTTCCCCACTTTCCAAGAAGTTGTTTTTTTAATCAAATAGTTTGTTCCTAGGAAACTTATGTTTTTCAGTTAATCAAATTTTGAGTTATTGTGTTCCAATGTTTTTTTATGATTTGACTCCATCTACTGTGCTCTATTTATCTCTCTTTTTAAACAAATTATAAGTTTGGGGGTATAATAACAAAATTCATCCAAAGAAATGAGAAGCTTGTATTTTTCTTAATAAGGAATATATTCATATACTTGCTAACATTTCTTATAAGTTTTGCTCTTGAAAGAGCAAAGACTGGAATTTAAATCATCTTCTAAAATGAGTGATTTGCTTCAGATCTAGAATTTCCTAAAGATGCATAGAAAAAAGATCTATTCACAATGAGTTCATGACTCCCAGGAAATAATTAGCTTTAACTGTGAAGGGATTCAGTGATGATTCTTGTGAGGAATTAAATGGGACTTCATTCTCAAGCAGTGTGAGTTCTATTTAGTTCAACAAGAATCATTAAAATCTAAGATAGGAATAAAAATGATCCAGGCCTCAGGTGTTATATAATCTCAATATAATTAAGAAGTATTAGCACCATAAGTCTAGTTCTTCAATCATAAAGAAAGCGATGGAAGCTGTGTAGCAAAATGATTCTATAAAAAAAGTTTAAGAAAAATATGAGTACATTTTAAAAATGTGATTGAAAGATTGCTCATGTCCCAGAATAAGGTGGGAATAGTTCTGCTCATTTCTCTCTTTAGACTACATCTGAAATTTCCAGTTCAGCTTTGTGCAGTATGTTTTCAAAAGGACAATAATGAACTAATTAGTCTCCAATATAAAGTGATGAGCATGGTGAAAGACCTTGAGATCAGGCCAACCAAATCTTTAATGAAAGAACTTAGAGTATTTAGCTTGACCAATAGGATTTGAGGGGAGAATGACAAGTATTTTGAGGTTTTGAAGAACTGTCATATGGAAGAGACATTAAGCCTCTAGGGAATAAATGTATTCCTGCTCAGTACTGGGTTAAAGACTGTTCATTGGCTATTTTGTATTAGAGATTTTTTTCATGGGTATTTGTTAGACTTCATAATCAATGGGGCCACTGCAAATAGGAAATTCTGTTTCTGATTCTTTGATTTGTCCTCATGGACCACAATAAGGTATCAGATGAATATTATAAAAAAATTAGGATTGGTATAAGGGAAAAAACAACTTCCTGTTGGGGCTATACAAAAACAAAGCAGCCTGCCTTTGGAGATAAAATATCCCTCTCAACACAAAATGATGGATAAATGTTTGTCATGTATATTATGGAGTAGGTTCTTGTTCTACCATATCTTGAAAATATAGCCAAGGTATTATGAGACTGCCAAGTAGCAAAGTGAATAGAGAGAATTGGAGTTAAAGTCAAGAAGAAGTCCATTTGAAGCCTGCCAAGTAAATATCCTTATTGCATGACCTTGATTAAATAATTATTTCACATGTTTCAGATTCTTCCTCAGTAATATGGGCATGATAATAGCACCAACTCACATAATTCTTGTGAAGACCAAATGAAATAACTTATATAATAAACTTAGCAAGCTTCAAAATACATTTATAAATACTGTTATTGCTATGACCTTTGACATGTCCTCTAACATAAAATGCTATGATTATGGTGGATTTGGATGATATTAATTATATAAGCTAATGTAAATCAAATCTAGGATGGACTATAGACAAAAAACAAATCCAACTCTTGTATTCAAATGTAGGTAAATCAAGAACAAAAAAAGTGTAAATAAGCTGTCCAAGGTCAAACTCATTAACGGGAAAAAGTGGGATGAAGCCTCAAGCTTTTGAATTTTTTGAGTGCTACTTCAAACAAAGAAAACTGATATTTTTAGCTCTGGTGATTCTTAAACAATATGAGGTCAAACTATATCACCCTCATAATCTTCCATATGGTTCAATAGATAGATAGATAGATAGATAGATAGATAGATAGATAGATAGATAGATATTCTTTATGGTTGTTTTATTTTTGCCTTTTCTTTGTATGCATAGTACTTAGTACAACACCAGCCACATAGTAATCACTTAGTACATACTTGTTGATAGATATAACATGTCTTCTTGCAAGTAAATGTCTAAAGTGTCTAAGGACACATGCTACCAAGCACCATTCACTCACTCTCCAAATCTACTTTCTAGTATTTCTTCATTCTAATTTCTAATTACTTCCTTAAATGGACTCGCCTCTGATCACTCAAATTTAGTACTACCACTAGGACTAAAGTGACTTACTCTATCCTACATTGTTTGGTTTCTATATGTCACTTTGTATACAGAGAATAGAATCATATTTTTACCATGTCATGTCTTTTACTTACAGAAAATCCTGTTGAAATATTACTTCCTCCATGTATTGTTTTTATGTTGTTGTTGTTTAGTAGTTTTGTGTCTGATTCTTCATGACCTTATTTGTGATTTTCTTGTCAAAGATATTGGAATAGTTTGCCATGTACTTCTCCAGCTTATTTTTACAAATGAGGAAACTGAGGCATACAGTGTTGTGACTTAACCATGGAATCTGCATTCCTTCCTTCCTTCCTTCCTTCCTTTATCTCCTACTCTCTTGTTTTTCCATCATCAATCCATTTTACTCCATTCTGCATATTCTATGAGGTCAACTTAATTACATTGTGCTTGGCTTCTCAAATATTCCCCACACTTGCCCAAAATTTTGTTTTTTTCTTGCATTCTTCCGAATTCCTGAAACATATTTTACTTTACCTATTGTACTGCTCTACATTCTTGAAAGACCAATTTACATGTCACTTTCTCTGAGAAGCATGTTGTGAGCCATCCTGACAATTCTGAACTCCCTCAAACCTTGCATAGTTTGTGTGTGTGTGTGTTTTATACTACTTTAATGAACCTATCTTAGAATAGAAACTATTATAATTGTTTGAGTTTGGCTTCTTATGAACCTATTAGAATATAAGCATTATGAGAACAGGAACCATGGTCTGAAGACTTTTGCTCTTCCACTCCATCACAGTAGTCTGCATAAAAAAGGCAAGAAAATAGTGTTTAGTGAAAAAAAAGAAGAGTTAAAAATGTCGAGCCAAGGTACTAGTTCCTAGACTTGTAGCCAGAATACTTAGGTTGTAATTTATTACCTCTCTTTGAACATGTTTCTTCATGTTAAAAATAAAATAATTGCACTAGAACTCACTTGAACATATGTACATTACAGGTAAAAAATCTCATGATTAACTTTTCCAACTATATAACTCTTATGTGAGTGACTCCAACTCTGAGCCTCATTTTCTCCATCTGTAAAATAGGGATAATAAAATGTGAGAAAAGTGCTTTGTAGATTGTAAAAGTCCAAGTGAAAAAAGAAGCATGATGTTTTGCAAATCATTATCACTCCATTTGGACCTATATTCACTAGTATGAAGAGGCTTAAGGACACTTCCTCGAATTATACATGTGTCCATTGTATCCTAAAGAGTATAAGCTCCTTGAGGGTAGAGATCATTCCCAAGAATAATACCTTGGGGCAAATAGGTGGCACAGTTCATAGAGCACATTCCCTGGAGACACAAGGACATGCATTCAAATTTGGCCTCAGATACTTATTAGTTGTGTGATCCTGTAAGTCAGTTAACCATGATTTTCTCAACAACAAAAGAATAGCTGTCATCTCTGTAGATGTTTAAGGTCTGAAAAGTCCTTTACTTACGTCATTTCATTTGATGCTTGTAGGGAATTCATGGAAGTGGTATTATCATTTCCATGTTACAGATAAGGAAATACATTATTTCTTTATATGAGACTTAGAGGTGCCTACATTTGTCAAAGGGTCACACAGCTAGTAAGGGTCTGAGGATTGAAATTCAATTATTTCTGATTGCAAGACCTACTTTCTATCTACTGGGCCCCCTAACTGCTTTAACCTAATAAATATTCTACCACAGTATTATGCTAATCTGAGAAGGAGAAAAAATCCAATCAAAGTGTTCATCAGATATTTATTGAGTACCTGTGAGACACCTGGGTGTTGTGGGAATCAGTCATTAGTACTTCTTTATAAGACCTAGTGAATAGTGAAAGATACACACATATCTAAGATTATAGCACCTCATGGCTAGAACATAGTCCCATTGGGATACACATAATGAAATTTGAAAAAAAGAAAATAGTTTCAAGCCCAATAATTCCACATTAGTCTTCAAAGAATGAAGCTGTTACAGACAATGTTCTGTGTACTACCCCTAACTCCTACCACTGAGAAGGAAAACAACTGAATTCAACTTTTCAAAGGCTATTTCTAGGACAAAATATATTGAGCTCAATAGAGCAGTTAATTAAATGAATTTGGGTTTTGTTTGATATGTAAAGATCTCTCCCCTCCCCCCCCAATATGACACAAGATATAAAAAAAACAGAGAGCTTAAATATAGGAACAATTCAACTCAACAATCATTTATTATCCTAACATCTTTTCCCCTTTTCCATTGTTGGCACACTAAAATTTAATAAGCATATGTTAAAATATCATAATCATCTCCTGTATAAAAATATTATTATATATAAATATCTTTCATTATCTGTAAAATGGGAATGCATGTGTACCATTTCTCTCTTGGGAAGATCATATACATGTAAACATTCACACATACACATATACCTACATATGTGTTCAAGTCTATATGTATGTAATATAAATGCAAATATGCACATACATATTTATGTATCCCTAGATATATACATTTATTTGTGTATATACACACCTCAATATATGCATATAACTACTCCTTTTACAAATATTTCATTTAATAATCTTAACAATCTGGAGAGATTTCTTTAATATCAGATGATTCACCATTTTATAGAGTTTGCAGGCTACAGAGATTGTGATTTACCCAAGATAATATAAGTAATATGTAGCAGAACTTGGATTTGAAACCTAGAATATTTTCCTTCATATCTAGCATGTTTTGGAGGGGGGAAGGTAGGGCAATTGGGGTTTATTTACTTGCCCAAGGTCACATAGCTAGTTTTTTTTGTGTTAAGTGTCTGAGTTCAGATTTGAACTCAGGTCCTCCTGACTCTAGGGCCAGTACTCTATTCACTCTGCCATTTAGCCAGCCCTGTAGCATTATTTTCATTCCCCCATCACCTGTAGAAACATGTCCTGTTTGCTATTATTATCAACGACCAGGATATCATGGAAGTCACACTTATCAAAAATACAATTGACACACATTTTAGATATATTGCCAATATGATTAATGACAGATTCTCAATTCAAATATCTCAATGGTCTACAATATTATCCTTGAGATCGTTTATAATGGATAAATTTAAGGCTCAACCAGCTGTCAAACATTTTATTAAGTACTTACCAGGTATCATTGATAAAACTATTAAATAGGATATGGTCAAGGACAGAACCCTGTGGCATGCTATTAAAAATATGAGGTTGATATTGTGTATTGATCAACATTTTATAGGTATGCTTGTTCGGCTAGAAGCTATGAATGAAAATACAGTCAAACTTCTACCAAAATATTAGTTGATACTCCTTTCACTATATCATCCACAGAATGAGCATGTGAAAAGCTTCCCTAAAATCAGAATGTGCTATGTATATTGCAGGATTTGGAGAAGAGAGACCCTAGAGAAAACATGGTCCAGACCCTTTCATTTGACTAACGAAGTAATTAAAATAGAAATGACATGGCTTATCTCCATCACATAATAGAGCTAGGTCTAAACTGTTGCTTTCTTGATTCTTACTAAAAGTTTCTTTCTATGACATACATTGACTCATTTCTCACCTTGATGTAAATTCTGAGTGCAAACACATTAAACTTATTCATGGAATTTCCATGAATTTCTGAGGATTCTCTAAAATTCAATTACATTCATTTACATTGCAAAAGAACACAAATTATTTGTAGACTAAGAATATTTGATTTTTGTTTTTGTATCCCCATTTCCTTTTGTGTAGTAACCACTTAATAGATACTTATTGTTTTTATTAGGAAAGGAAAATTCATTTTTCCTATTTTTCTCTGAGATTTAAAATCAATGGAGTTTGTATGTGTGTGTGTGTGTGTGTGTGTGTTACTTTTTAAGGCTCTTTTTATTGCTTGGAAAACTTACAGACAGGATGTAACTTTGAAATTAAATTTTTCAAAACTGTGGTCAAGATCATATAATTCTGTATAATTCAATGGAAAGAACTTTCATTGTGTTTGTCATATCATCTCAAGTGTTAATATCATTTTAGGATATAGACATATACCATGGTCTTAGTATCTCCAGTGAATCAGTTAGCAAACATTTATCAGTTCCTTAATGTGTGCCAGAAAACTATACTCAATATAGGGAATATGAATTTACACACAAGTGAAACAATCTTTATATTCAAAGATCTTACACTCTGTTAGCAGAGTTAATATGTACAAATATAAGTGTGTGAAGTGTAGATATATGCAGAATAAATTAAAAGTTAACAAGGAAATATGATATAACAGAATTAGTGAGGGTATTAGCCTTTGTTGCAGGAAGAAATTTTAAGAGTCTTTGTGTAGAATTTAGTCTTGAAAAAAAATAGGGATTTAATGAGGTAGAGATAAGGAGGAAGTACCAGGATGGTCAGTGCAAAGGTCAGGAGATATGAGAGAATGCTACCTCTGAGGAACAGAGAAACCAGTTGGACTAGACCACTGTATATGGGGATATCAAAAAATGTGGTGGTTCTTAAAGGTAGAATTCACCCATTCTCCTGGCTATATGCTGAGGCATGTCGTGGGCACCACTGTGGGACTCAGAATCTACTACTGATTTGCTGAGGTGGGGCCTGTTGCTGGATTACTGGGATACTTCCTCTCCTGGACTGTGTTCCTTTTCTGACCAAGTGAGACAGACCTATTTTTTGGCAATCTTCCAAGTTTCTTTAACTAAAATATTATTTCTCCCTGTATTTTTGCTGGTTCTGCTATTTCATGTTTTCTTTTGAGGTGTTATTTTCTGGTTCTTTGGAGGTAAACGTGGAAGAATTAAATAAATTTGCTGTTTATTCTACCATCTTGGCTCCAGAGAGTAGAACCCAAAAGCATCTTTCTAATGAGTTATTTTCTCCCCCTCAATAAAATTCTTATAATTGCCGGTATCCTTTGATTCTCTAACAGGAGTAAAAACATTCTTTTTTCATTCTGCACCATTAACTACCTTCTTAACAATGTCAGAACATTTTCATTCTCATTTTTATTCACATTTGTCTTCAGAGAGCTGGGGATTCCCTATCTAACTTGAATCAATACACACTAAGGGAATAGAAAGAGAAGGTATCTACATCTTGTAGACATTTAAGATATTACTTTTAGAAATATTTACTTTTTTGCAACCATAGATATAAATGAGCTTTTATTTCTTTGTAATTTTAAGACCTATGTTGAGTAATAGAGTAGGGAAAGCACAATTTTATTGATGTAAAGAAATCATGGCAAAGGTAGCCAACTTTGTTTATTTGCATGGTGCCCAATTAGTAACCAGGGACATGCTAGAAGTTGAAAGAGATTTTGATTTTTTTCTATCCCTTACTCAAGGAGTAGTCTGAATTCAAATAATAGCAAGTAAGGTAGAAGAAAATCATTTTGAAAGGTCAAATTTTGCCCAAGGACTTTCCTAGATGACTATCTGACTACATCTGTTGGTGTGAATCATGAAAGCCCTAAAATATACATCCAAGGACTAGAGCCTGAGAGCTGAGATTCCTTACTAGCCAGCCAACAGAAACACAAATAGATGATTGGGTATTGGGGAGGGAATATAGCAGCAGAGCACTTCAGAGTAGTCTAGTCAGCAGCCGAGAGAAAAAGAACAAAAACAAACACAAAACAAAACAAAACAAAAATGTCCCAGCTCAATAATATTATCCCAACAACATAGAAACATAACAACTTGTTAGTAAACCTATTAGGTTACTATAATTTTACACTTAGGCAAACCTAAGAAAGGATGAAAGGGATCAAAAGATGATTTTTCAAGGGCACAACAGTTTATGGCCTTATAAAAAGATGGTACAAAATATGTTATTATCAGTGTGTGTGTGTGTGTGTGAATGTGTGTGTGTAAGACAGAGACAAAACAGAGACAAAGAAAATGAACAAGACAGAAAGAGAGAAAAAAAGGGAAAGGAGAGAAAAAAGAGAGATAGATGAGAGAGGGAGAGAGACAGAGAGAGAAATACAGAGAGAGAGAGACAGAGAGACAGAGAGAGAGGGACAGAGAGAGAAACAGAGAGACAGAGAGAGAGGGACAGAGAGAGAGGGGACAGAGAGAGAAACAGAGAGAGACAGAGAGAGACAGACAAAGACACACACAGAGAGAGGGGAAGGATATGAAAAACAAAAACAAATTAAAGAATTTGAAACCCAGCTCAGCCTAGTCCAAAAAATTCCTCAGGGAAACATACAATACAGGTCAACTCATCCACAGATACATGGGAAAATATTCTCAGGGACTCCACACAGCTAGAATTGTTTTGCACTACTATGAAGACATTTCATTTGACTCTCTATCTTTCCCCTGTCAATATAATCAGGTCAACAGTCATAGCTTAAGGGACATTTTAGGCATACCAACACAGGAGACTGGTTTGCTCCTGCTTTTCTATTGTGTCTAAAGGCAACTTTTAATATTAGAATAAAGGTGATGCTGTTTTCAGGGACTTTTGGAAGAACTCCTACCTTACAGTTTTTAAAGATTTTATACCAATGTTTTTGATAACAAGCCATTCAGATGACTATTCTTATAGTTTTGGCTCACATTATTATTTGCCCAAGAATTTTGTAGTGGAACCTTTACCAGGCTACCAGATTCACTGCTTGAAAAGCTTCTGTGGATCTCTATTGGGAATGGAATAAAATGTAAAGTCTATATCCTGACATGTAATCTGGATTATCTAATCTTCTCCAGGTTCATTTCATTCTATTAGAATAATACATACATACACATCCATACTACATTGGACAACTTTTTGATCCCCAATTATTACTGCTTTGTTTCAGTCTTTGGGAATAGGTTGTCCCTCAATTCTATGATTTGTTCATATGTCATTCATTGTGAAAATATTTATCAACAAGTGTTTGGTTGTATTTGGCACTGTGAATAAAAAGAAAAAAATGGTGGCCACTGAATTTGGGGAGACTTCAATTTTAAAGGAAGGATAAGATACAAAAAAAGCTTTGTGATATAATGGGGAAATAGGGATATGGACAAAAGTAGTATAAAAGTATGACAATTGATCATGTCACTCTTCTAATCAAAGCACAAAGTCTTGTACAACCTTAGCTTTTTAGCCTTCTCTTTATTACCCCAATTTTTAGAGTCTAATAAAACTGTATTAATCTCTGTTTGTTGTTTCTCTCCCCTCCATTTAATTACCACTGTTTCTTAGTTCATGATATTACCCATGCCTGGAATGTCTTCCAGAAGTCTACTGAATACTTACTCATTCTTTAAAGCCACACTCAAGGGTCATCTCTTTCTTGTAGCTTTCCCTCACTCTACTGTTGTTGATGTCAGAGTTGGGAGACAGAGATTCAGGTACGAAAGCATTCACTTAGATGATTTTATCTTAGCCATTCATTGGGAGGTTTATTTATCATGTGCATAGCATGGGTCTGTTTAGCATGAAAGCTAAATGTGACCATGATATTTGAGGGTGTTATGCTTGTATAGAGATATGCAGGATAATGGTGTAATTTTTAAAGTTTAAAGTTTCTGAGTGTTGAAGATTAGGGACAGAATAAGGACAAACAGGATGAGGAAGATGGTTGTTTACAAGATAAGGAAAAATTGTCATGACACAGGATGAGGAAGATGAATGATAGGATATGGGAAAACAAGATAAGGAAGACAAAAGCAATTCTTTTGGTACAAGTTATATGATATTTTGAGATAAGGGGAAAAGATCTTTAAGACACCCTCAAGTTACAGGATCTCCAGGTATAGGATGGATTACAGAATGAGCCTCAAACCCCTCAGGGGGCCTGAGAAAGTAACCCTTAATTTTCCTTTTAACCGTTGGGGCACCATCTTTATCCACACCTGTTAATAATAACTTTCCACCAGAATATCACATAAAGCTTTTTTTCATAAGTGTAATATTTGTTTGTGTCTTATAACCCTATGAGAACACAAACTCAATAGTGCAGGGATTATGTCTTATGTAAAGCTATCTCCCCCTGGACCACCTTGGTTTCCTGCACACAGTAGGCATCTCATCAAATTTAACTGATACACTGAAGTTTGAACTGGATTACTAGCATTACCTATTGTTCCACTATACTGTATTTCCCAGGAAATATATTTCAGGGCATGTAATTTAAAATGATTGTTTTTAGAAAACCAATGAATAATAAATCACCTTTTGAATTCATTTTCCTCCTTATATGCCAAATTACGATGTAATGTAATATATTACAATAAAATATAAAATAATTTATGTTAACATAATTTAAAATTATTATGTAAATGTAATATAAATTCCATTTTAGTCATTCTTTTCATTTTTAAAGAATGTTTAGTGCTATAATTAATGGCAACATTTCTTTGATTTCCAAAAATCAGGTTAGCATCCTTGTTAACAAAAATGTTCCACTTTCAGGTTTTCAAAAATATTATTTAGTTTCAGAAACCAGAAGTGAGTTCTTCTGACCTCAAGGATGATGTCAGAGAACAAACAAACCAAAAAACATAGAGGTTATTTAAATATCCTCCCTGTACAATTGCCCAAAGCCATAGACCATATATTGTTTTGAAATTTAACTCAGATATGTAATACCTAAGAAGAAGGAGAGAATTTGTACACAAGTGATATATTTTCATTGTTGTTATTGGTGCTGGTTGGTCATTTTCAGTTGTGTGTGTTTCTTTGTGACCCTTTTTGGCAGGGTTTCTTGACAAAAATAATGAAGTGTTTTGCAATTTTCTTCTTGAGCTTACTTTGCAGCTGATGAAGCAGGGCAAACAAGGTTAAATTACTCGCCCAGTTTCACACAGCTGGTAAGGGTCTGAGGACAGATTTGAACTCAGGCTTTCCAAACTCCAGGCCCAGCACTCTATCTATTGTGTCACTAAGCTGCTCTATATTCTCATTAACATTAAAATAAAAATCGCTTTGATTCTCAAACTATTGCTTTTCTTTCTTTTTCTGGATGACATTTTACCAAGATATTGTAGCTAATAAATTCTATAACTTTCTAATATATGTTTGCATAATAATAAATATAGTTTTATAGTACTTTAGAAATGTGAAATGAAAAACTCATTATTATCTAATAGAGTGTCTAGCTACGTCAACTTTCTGAAGGAGGAAATGGTCCTAAATGATACTAAGCTGAACTATTAACCAAGAATGCCTACTGACAACCAAAATATAGCGAGATGAAAATGAGAATTTTCAGATACTTATCTGATTACTGTACCCATAAAACATTAAACATGAATAAGTTACATTTCTAGAATATCCAAGAATATCCAAGTTGAGGAATGAATCTCAGAGTTTGTTATATCCAACTCATTCATCAGTGTGTATCTCTTGCAAAATTTCAAGCCTTTGTTTAAATATTGTCAGTGACAGCAATCTCACTACTTCCCAAATTATCTCATCCCAAATATGGCCAAAAGTTTTAATTGTTTGCTAATAATTGTCTCCATCAAACTGCATGCTTCCTAGTAATATCTATTCATTATTCCTATTTCTACCTTTTATAGATAAGCAGAAGAAGCTTAGTCCCTTTTCCACCTGGCCATCCTTCAAATAATAAATAGACCTTTTAACATATTATATATATTATATTTCATATATTATATATATGTGTGTATATAAGTGTATGTGTATTATATATATATATATATATATATATATATATATACACCTTTCTCCTCAACCAAAAGTCTTGTTACCCCCAGCTTTTCTTTCTTTTCCCCATTAAAATTGTCCCCTTTTTTTTCTTTTCCCCCTTAAAGATCCTTAGGCTCTTCAACAAATTTTATCAACTATGTTTTTAACATCTGTTACTATACTTTTTCAATCTCATCTGGATAAACTCCAGCTTGTAAATGTAATTCCTAAAACGTATAATCAACAATGAAACACAATGCTTCAGGTATGGTTTGTCTAGGTTAGAAAACAGTACATTTATTGCCTTGTAAGAGGACTTACACGTAAAAATTAAAAGAATATAGGTATAAATAAAATATTAGAAAAAAAAGCCCATGAAGGATCATTTTATTTTCATTATACACATGTTTATTTTCAGCATTCTTAAACAGCTATGAAGTGTTCATTACATACCTACTCTGTTTCAGGTACTATGCTAATAGGTATTGAGGAAGTAAAGATGGTACTGTAAAGTAACAGGAAGTAAAGAGCAAGTAAAATGTAGCATTCTGTATTTGGAAAGAAAAGGAAACTAAATTCATTGCATAGGAGAAAATTATTTGCTAAAATAACTCACCGTTACTATAATAAAAATAGTAACGCAAAAGATATATTTTTTTTTTACAAATTCAACTATAATGTATTTTTTTTAAATCATCAACTACACTGCTACAACTAGAATTAGAAAGGACATAGCCAATTGGGGGAAACATTTGCTGAATCATCTCTCTAATGAGGACCTGATATCCAAAATATTTAGGAAGCAATAAAAAATGCATCCCCCAAAAGCATTGTTTCCTAATGGATGAAAGGTCAAATTATTTGGTCAAATAGTTATCAAAAGAAGAATTATAGATTATTAGCAACTTTAAAAATTCTATATCACAAATAATAAGAGAAATGCAGGTCAAAATACCTTTTTTTTCCTTCACCTCATACTCAGCATTCCAGAAGTGATGGGAAAAAAATCAATTTCAGAAGGTTGAAGGAATGACAGGCTCAATAATATATTGTTGATTGAGTCATGAATTAGTCAAAATATTAAGGAAAATTATTTAAAATTATTATAAAATAACAAAAATGTCCGTATCTTTTAACACAGAAATCTCACACCCAGGCACTTACTCCATCAATATCAATGTTGAAAGGGTCCCTTATGTGAAAATATACATGATGGAACTTTTTTTAATTTAACAAAGAACTGGGGATAGAGTAAATGCCAATAGAGTAGGGGCATTGTAGTGCATTAATATGATAATGTGTTATTATTTATCATAATAATGTTGTTTATGAAGAATATATGATAGCATGGTAAGGTCTACATATATTGATGTTGATTGAAGTAAAGAGAAGCATTAAAATATTACAAATTTTGATGCAACTATGTAAATATAAAAGAAAAAAACAAGCACAAAAAGAACCAACCCCATTCAATTATGGTTATCAGATTTGCTTAAAAGCAGAGAGGAGAAAAGGGATCTCCTGCCTTACTTTGCTGAGGTAAAATAACTATGGTAATAGATCATTGAATGTATTACCAGACTTGATTGAAGAGTTGGTTTGGTCACCCTTCTCCCCCTTTTATTGTTCAGGACAGCAAACATTTTGACTTTTTATATTTTTATTTACAAATGATGGCTCTCCAAGGAAAGTGGGGAGAAGACACTGTTTAATAAAGTTGTTGATGTTTCATTAAGTTTTGTCCAATGATTTGTGACTCCATGGACCATAGCACAACACTCTTTTCAATCCTTCTATATTTCTCAAAATCTGTCCAGTTTCATGTTGGTTGCTTCCAAGACACCATCTATCCATCACACCCTCTGCCATCCCTGTATCCTTTTGTTTCCAGTCTTTCCCAGAATCATTATTTCCAATTAGTGACATCTTATTATATGGCCAAAATATTTATGCTTTAACTTCATATTTGACCTTCCAGTAAATAGATCGAATTAATTATTTTAAAATATTGCCTGACTTGATTTTCTTGCTGCCCAAGTAATTTTCAAAAGTCTTTCATCACCACAATATGAAATCATTGATTCTGTGTGCTCAGCTTCTCTTTCAGTACTATTCTCAAGGGTATACAATGCTACTACAAATATCATATGCTTTTTAATACTGTACAGACATTTGTCAGCAAGATGATTTCTCTGCTTTTTGATATGCTGTCTAGATTTGCCATAGTATTCCTTCCAAGGAAGAAGTAGTTTTGATATCTTGGCTGCAATTATGATCTGCAATGATCTTTGAGTCCCAGAATGTAACATCTGACACTACTTCCATTTCTTCTCCCTCTATGTGTCAGCCAGTGATGGGTCCAGTTGATAAGACCTTAGTTTTTTTAAAAAAATTTGTTAATTATTTTATTATTTAGTTTTCAACATTCACTTCCATAAGTTTCATATTTCTCCCGCCCCCTCTGCAATTCCTCATGAAGATGGCATGCAATATAATATGGCTCTACACATACATTTCTATAAATACATTTTAACATTAGTCATACTGCATAGAAGAATTATAACAAATGTGAGAGACCATGGGAAACAAACAAAAAAATACAACCAAACTAAAAAATAAAATAGTTCACTTTGCTCTGCATAGGAACTCTATGGCTCTTTCTCTGGATGTGAATGGAATTTACCATCATGAGTCCTTTGAAATTATATAGATGTTCTTATTTTTAAATGTTAAACTTCAAGACAATGTTTACATCCTCCTATTTTACTTTAATCAAGAAACTTCTTAATTCTTTTTCACTTTCTGCCATCGGAGTCATGTGGTCTGTATATCTGACATTATTGATATTTCTCCCATCAACCTTAATTAAAGCTTTTGAGGAGGAGAGGCTCCTGGAGTCCTGGTCCTGGGTGTGAATGGAGTATAGGGCTCAGCCATCATGGGGGCCTCAGGGTTTGGACAGGGTGGTGCTCTTGGGATTAGGAAGCCGCTCCCAGAACGGGTTGGTGGGAAGCAGAAAGTCTTTGAATTGACACTGCTCTAACTTCCTGGAGCTCAGATTCTCTCCTTTTCCCCTTTGACCTGAGCCCACTGCCTTACCAGAAGCTGAGATATGTCTGATTTCCCTACAGCTGAGCCCTTTCTACTTTACCTGCAGCTGAGATCTCTCTGCCTTCCCCTGGACCCAAGTTGCTCTGCCTCCCTTTGGACCACAGATTGCTCTGCCTTCTGGAAGCCTGCTATGTGCATGCAGCTCCCAGGGAGCCTGGATTCTGCAGGAGTGGCCCCTGGAAACAGCTAAGCCCCAGCCCAAGAGACAGTAATGTTCAAGCACATGGCTGTGGACTTCACCCAGGAGGAGTGGGGCATCTTGGACCCTCCTCAGAAGGAGCTATACAAGGAGGTCATGCTGGAGAATGCCCAGAACCTGCTCTCCCTGGGGCTTCCAGTTCCCAGAGAAGACGTGATCTCCTATTTTTGAGCAAAGGGAAGCACCATGGCTGCTAGAGCAAGAAGGCCTGAGGAACCACCATCAAGAAAGAGAGATCAGACTTGAAATGAAAGAAACTGCTGTTATACATGAGAGAATCATCACTGGAGAGAAAGTTTATGAATGTCATCAATGTGGAAAGATTTTTACACAGAAGAGCCATCTTATTGCACATTAGAGAATCCACACTGGAGAGAAATCTTATAAATGTCATCAACATGGAAAGGCCTTCAGAACCAGCTCACATCTTGCTAAACTTCAGAGAATACACGCTGGAAAGAAACCTTATGAATGTCATCAGTGTGGAAAGGCTTTTACAAGGAGGAGTAATCTTATTGAAGATCAGAGAATCCACACTGGAGTGAAACCTTATAAATGTCATCAATGTTGAAAGATGTTCAGAGACAGCTCCTCTCTTGCTAAACATCAGAGAATACACACTGGAGGAAACTCTTATGAATGTAAGCAATGTAAAAAGTCTTTTAGACAAAGGACTCGACTTATTCAACATCAGAGAATCCACACTGGAGAAAAGCCTTATGAATGTAATCAATGTGGAAGGGCTTTTTCACAGAAGAGCAGGCTTATTGTACATCAGAGAATGCACACTGCACGGGATGGATTCATTATGAATGTAGTCAATGTGGAAAGGCTTTTAAACATAGGTCTTATCTTAGAGTACATCAGCAAATCCACACTGGAGAGAAACCTTATGAATTTAATCAATGTGAAAAGTCTTTTACACAGAAGAATCATCTTACTCTACATCAGAGAATCCACACTCGAGACAAACCTTATGAACGTAATCATTATGGAAAGGCTTTTACACATAGGTCCTATGTTAGAGTGCCTCAGAGAATCCACACTGGAGAGAAGATGTATTAACATCATCAGTGTGAAAAGGCTTTCTGAGATAGCTCCATTCTTACTAAACATCAGAGATTGTACACTAGAAAGACTCATAAGTGTAACCAGGTGCAGAAATACTTTCAGACTCCAGTCTGTTCTTACCATACATCAGAAAATCCACACTGGAGAGGATCTTTATGAATAATCAATGTGAAAATTTTCCTAGAGAACTAGTCTTACTTTACATCAATTAATCCACAGTGGAAAAATCTTTATGAATGTAATCAATGTGGGAAAGGCATTCAGAGACAGTTCTGTCCAGTATTGGCTAAACATAAGAGAATCCACACTGGAGAGAAGGCAATGAATGTGGTAAAACCTTCATGTAGAAGTCAGTCCTCCTTTCATACCAGAGAATGCATATAATATATAAATCTTATTACTGACGTGATTGAAGAAACGCATTAAAATGGAGTATAAAGATTCGTAGCAGAGCATTCTGGGTACAAGGCATTTATGGACTCAATGTGAGGAGACCTTCAGAGATTTTCTCATATCTTCTTATCAGAAGATTCATACTAGGAGGAAACCTTATGCACTCCATGGGCATAAGGAGATCAGAGCACGGAGATCACTGATCAAGGTTAAATTTTGTGTCTGTTTGAACATAATGGTGAAACAATAGGAAATAACTCATGCCATCCCACGTGAGTATAAAACTAAAATAAAAGGAAATATGCTCAAACTGTAGGACTGAGATATCTAGATGTGAGATTATCTTCAGGATGAGGAAATGAACTTGCATCAGAATTATGGGAACTGAGTAAAAATTTGGTGAAGAGAAGAAATCAGAGGTGTTTGGTCAAAGATTTAAAAACTGGGGCAATTTTATGTTCTCATGCAGGCATCCTACATGTATGTATCAGCCTATTTATAGGCTACTCTGTCTGACAATCAAGAAACTTCTCATTAACTTGACATCGTTTCTGCCTCCTGATTTCTGCGACCCAAGAATCATGGTGGTGAGGAAGGGATTCCATGGGTGCACATGAGGCAGTGCACAGCCATCATGTGGAGAAGTAGCTGCTCCTGGGCAGGTAAGAAGCCATGCCATTTCTATCAAATCAGCCTCCATGGTTGCTCCTGCTCTGCCCACCTGGCAGGGGAATTGAAAGGAAATTAAAAGGAGCTACCAACCACATAAGATGCATCTGCCCTGGTTGTCCCATACAATCCGGGTCTCTGGACAGTCAAGGGGACCTTCCAGAGCTCCTCTGTAAGAGATGATGTTGTGTTTGCTAAATCTAAAGAGACTCTTTCCTGTGGCCAGATCAGCCAAGGGAAAAGGGGGTAAAACAGAATGAAAACTTTTCTGTGGAACTTCCACAACCTTGAAAAAGACAAAGTCTCTGTTCTGTTTTTCAACTCTGGTCAAGTTGGGTCAGCAGGCAAGAGACACACAAAGTGGCAAGAAATCTTTTTTCTTCCAGTCTACAGAAATTTATACTCTCAGGAAGTAAGTAAAAGACTAATTTCTTTGCTTTAAGAAGGGGGTTGTAGAGCTAAGGTGGCCAAGGAGTATCAAAAACTCAACTGAACTTTACCTATTTTCCTCTCTGAAGAACTTTCAATAATGCTTCAAATAAAATTCTGCAGTGGGAGAAGCAACAAAAAGTCAGGACTGACCAATTGTCCAACCCAATGCAATTTAGGAGGCCAACAGGAAAGGTGATGGTTGTTGGGCCATGAGAAAAGTGTTATGCAGGTCACTCCTCAACAAGGCAACAGCATCAGCTTAGGGAGATTTCAGCTCACAGACAGTAAATGGGTCGGACAGCTGGCTGGAAGATTGGGTTTTAAATATTGCTTTTTTTGCATGTAATTGGGAAAAAATAAAGTGTAAATATTTTCACCAAAAAAAATTAAAGCTTCTGATTCATCCAACCTGGCATTTTGCAGGATGTATTCGGCAAATAAGTTTATAAATAATTTGACAACACATAGCTTGGTCGTACTGAATAAAGAGACTTCAACATAAGTCTCTTCTCTGTTCTTTAGCAGGCCTGCAGGAAACTTGTTCTTTTCTTAAAAGTTTCATAAACCCAATGTTTGCATGGAGCTGGGAAACTTTTTGAAGGACATCAAATAGTTTATGAAGTATTCAGGGAATCCTTTTAATTGGGGAAAATGATCCACATAAAATCTTACCAGAGAGAAGTCCATCATATGAAATGTATTCTATTTGTCAGAATCAAGGATCCTAATGGAAGCACAGGGACTGGGGGCACAGTTAAATAGTCTCTAAAAATAAGAACAGTGCTCATAGAGATTCATATACATATTGATCCAGATGTATTGACAAAATACCTCAAAGTCTTGAATGAAATAGAAGGTAATTTCTTAAAAGAATCATAGATCTCAGAATTAAGAGAATTCTGGACACAAGATATAGAGAGTGGATGTCTGATTTAGAATAAGGAATAATTGTTTTCAAATCTTGTCTCAGACAATTAGGTATCTGACCCTAGACAAGTTACCGAATTTCACAGCTTCATAAAAGTTGTAATAATAATAATAGCACCTATTACAGAGTCTTCTTTTGAAGTTCAAGTGAGATAAAATATGCAAAGTGTTTTGCAATCTGCATAGTGATGTATTAATATCAGCTTTTAATATTATTCTTATTATTAGTTCAGCTAATTATTTGCTTTCAGCTACATGCCATGTTTTTCTATTTTATAAACAGAAAAAATGATATATTTGGGAGACTGATTAAATTGCCTAAAATCATTAGAAAGTGGTGACAAAGGGAATAGAAACTCATTCTCTCATTTCCTGATGCAGATAAAGCATGTAATTTTTGTTTGTGTTTTTAATGAGTAAGAATAATTTTGACCCCTTGCAAATAGAAAATGGGGCTGTTTTTTTTGTTTATTTTTGACATTGTACAAATTAACAGTCAACTTGTTTGCACATATGGACATAGTGTCAGACTGGGTCTATATTACTATGACAGACTCAGAAAGTGATCATGATTTGGAGAGTCATTTCTACCAAGCTTTTTAAAACTCTGTAAAAGAGACTGGTCATTTTAGGTTCCTTCCGCTTTGAAGAACTTTGCAGATTTGACCCAGTAAGTCAGACTCATCAAACATTTCAGGCAAGGCAATTTATCTCAATGAACATGATTCCAGTTTACACCATCCTCTATTTTTTTTTTGGTTCAATTGTGTTCATCTCTTTGTGACCCAATTTAAGATTTTCTTGGAAAAGATACTGGAGTGGTCATTTCCTTCTTCATTTCATTTTACAGATGAGGAAACTGAGAGATACAAGGTAAAGTGATTGACCAGGGTCACACAGCTAGTAAGTGCCTGATGTCAAATCTGAAACCAAGTTTTTCTTCTCCAGGCTTGGCACTCTATCCACTGCATTACCTAGCTTTCATTTCACCCTCCCCTGGGTAAGTTAGATCTTCAGCAAGACAAGGAGACAGCTTAACTTTTCAAATAACTACTTCAGGAACAGAAATTACAATGCTATTTAACTTTTGGTTTTCCTTTGTTTTAGAATGCACGGAGTATTTTAAATCCTCTAAATCTTTCTTTTTTGTCACTTCCTTTCAGGATTTTTTAAAACCAAGAGAAAATTTTCTTTTCTTTCTATTTATGAAGTTTCCATCTATTGATTCATTTCAAGTAAATATTTGCTTAACATATCACATGTGTGATGACTAACTCTGATAGACCGGGCTCCTCTCAGTAATGCAAGGTTATAAGACAACTCCAAAAGACCCATGAGAGAAAGAGATATCCACAACCAGAGAAAGAACTACAGAGTATGAATGCAGATTGACACAAACTATTTGCTCTCTCTCTCTTTTGTTTTGTTTTCTTTTATTTCTTCTTTCTCATTGTTCACTCCATTGGTTATAATCCTTCATTACAACTTGGTGAATGTTTAATTTGAAGGTATTTGTAGATCCTATATTTGATTGCATGCCACCACTGGGGAAGAGGGTTAAGTGAAGGAACAGGAGAAAATTTGAAACTCAAGGACTGAGGCACTGAATGTTGTAAACTAAAAGTAAAGAGATGAATTATTTTTTGAAAAGAATATATTACTTAAAAGTGAGTCTTTTAAAATACAGTTGGAAGAATTAATTATTGGATTTCTTTGTGCATTCATACATCAGTTTCCTTTTTTTTAAATTTTGATCATCTCTAGACAGGAAGGAATCAGAGGTTACAAATAAGGCTAAGTTCACTGGATCAATTCTAGCTACTATTGATGTAAGTAAAATCACAGAACTTGAGCTAAAGAGAGACCTTAGTGTCAGGAAGCTATAAAATGAAAGGGAAAGAGAGGCATATGCTACCCCCTTCTCCCACAGATACCTTATCATTACAAGAGATCTTAGAGAGAGGAGTTATTGAAATTATCTGGAAGTACTCTGAAGTATTCAGAAATTGGAAGAAAGTTGGTTTACATTGCATTAAGTTGTTGGAAATCTGTGTAACTATCGATTATAGATTTGGCATAAGTACAGAGAGAGTATGAAAGTGTGTAGCATCTCAGAATCCTTAGCACTGGTACATGTGAGATCAGAGAGTAAGAGTTGTGATTGTACATGAAGGCTCAGAGTCTTAATTTAGGACACTTCACTTTGGTAATTGCTTATAAACAGAAAATAAAGTTAAGTGAGTTTGAAGCCTGAGAGTCTTTATTCCCAAGGTACTTGACATTGCACTCATTCCCCTATGTATGAGCACCTACCCTTGACCCCTTACACGTAAAATCTAAAATGGTTGATGTTTATATATGTGCAAATGAATTTTAAATTTTGACTGGATTTACTGGCAAATAGTCAAACTATTTGCACATATAGAGACAGCTGACAGCTTCAGACTGGGTCTAAATAACTGAAGAATCAGAAAGTTTTCATGATTTAGTGAATCATTTATACTCAGGTTTTGAGAACTCATAAAAGGGACTGACCATTTTATTTTCCCTGCAGACTTGCTCCAATAAGTTACAATGGTCAGTGGGGTAGGGCATGGCATTCCCATATCCTAGGACTGAGCAACTAATCTTGAAAGCTAAAAGATCATATTGTGTCTAATCTGATTTATCTGGATCATGGACATAGTTAAGTTTGCCTCATGGTTTCTGTTTCTGAAGGACAATATTAGATGAGTGAAGGTTGCTCAGCAACATAACACTTATGGATTATCTAATCAAAACCCTTTATTGTATAGATGTGGCAAAAGATGAAGTCTAAATTGGCAAATGAACTTTTATAAGGTCATACAGGTAATTATAATACTAGATATAACTGCTAAGTAGAAAGGAACTTCAGTTTTACCACCTAGAATTTTTCTATTCTTAAATGCCTAGGGCATTTCCTTGCCAAAATTTCTTACTACATTATCTTGATAAAATTAAGGTCTATGTGACTAATGGTTTTGAACTCAGATATTATAGGAGGTGCCACAAAATAAAAGAGATTATATTTGACTTTTGTTTTCCTTGCTTTTTAGTGATTAAAAAGAATCCCTATCAGTCATCATTCAAATTAATTATTGGTTCCAAATGGTGCTTTTGAGATGATATGTGGTTTCATTGATGTGAGTATATACTTTAAAAGGCTCATACACATTTAGAAAGAACACAGATGAGCCCTATACAAATAAAATTTTGATCAAAGCATATTATGATTAACTTAATTCTGCTGGTAATTAAAATATAGTTTGTTTATTTGTTTTCATTAAAAATGAGGTGTCAGGAGTCAAGATGGTGGCATATAAAAAGTAGAACTCCCCGAGCTCCCCGCAATACCAACTCAAATTGGTCAAAGATGAGCTGACTGACTTGGAGCAAACCACTGTGACTGAGGAGACACCGGAAGGAGAAGAGCAGAAAATAATACAGAAAATATAATACAGAAAAATATGATACAGAAAATAAAGAAAATGAGGTGAAAGAGGTGAAGGAGGAGGGCCCAAAAGAAATGGCCTTGGATTGGGGCGGCTAGGTGGCGCAGTGAATAGAGCACCGGCCCTGGAGTCAGGAGTACCTGAGTTCAAATCCAGGCTCAGACACTTAGCACAAAAACTAGCCGTGTGACCTTGGGCAAGTCACTTAACCCCAACTGCCCTCCAAAAAAAAAAAGGAAAAAAAAAGAAATGGCCTTGGATGAGTGGAAGGCTATTCAGAATAAGGACTAGGCAAAAGTTGAATTTAATATATGCAAACTCAATGAGGGTGCTGATGGGCAGTGGAAGAAGGGATCTGTGCTCCACAAGTCCAAGAGCAAGAAGGCTCACACTGAAGAATCCATGATAGATTATCACTTCCATAAACCCTCCAATGATATCACATCCCAGCTGGAGATCAATTCTGGAGACCTTGGTCACCTGGGACGTGGAGGCAGAGGGGGATGAGGTGGGCATGGATATGGCAGGCAGCTCAAATGACAAATCAAGCGATTCTGCTCCTGATGTTGATGACCCAGAGGCTTTCCCAGCCCTGGTATAAACTGGACACCCTAAGCCAACCCTGGTTCCTTTGTAGACCCTCCTCCATGAGGCTTACATGCTTAACAATCCTAAACACCTAAGAAATTTGTTTAACTTTATATAATAAATTATATAACAAATCTATAAAATATGACTCTAAACAAATTTTAGAGTTCCAGACTTCACAAAAATGATGGAATAACAAAGCTCCCACTGAAGGTAGCCTAGCAGGTGGTCATAACAGCATGCTGGAAGCAGAGCCCAGCCCCATGCTTTTTCAGCAACAGGGCACAGAAGAGAAGCCCTGCCTGTAGCGTTCAGAGGAGCAGATCATCAGCACCTTTGGCAGTTTCCAGACACATCAACCCAGAAGAGCTGAGGACAAAGGAAAAAGGTCAGGGGAACTTGGCTAAATTTTGGGGAGATGGTCTGGCCCAATTGCCTCCAGAGCTAGTAGCAGTCTGAGGTGATGGCCCTGCACCTGCCTCCACGTGGCTGCTTCAGAAGCTCCTGGACTGTAGATTGCAGGGGGGGCAGCAATCATTCAGAGACCAAGTGCTCTTTCCTTGAGCTGCCCAGATAAGACCATAGTGTTGAGTGGTGATATTGAGGTGCATTTTCAGTGATCCAAAGCTAGTGGGGACTGAAAAAACAGCAGCCTCCTAATAGCTCCAGCAGCTGAGAAAACCACAGCAGTTTGGGACAGTTTTCCTTCTGAAAGCAGTTTTACTACTGAGTCCAAAAGCCAAGTAACTGACTGGCAACATGAGCAGGCAAAGAAAGCAAAGAAAGCCCAGCAATCCAACTTTAGATTTCTTTTTTGAAGAAAACACAGTCAGAACTCCCAAACCAAAAGCTTCCAAGAAAAATATGACCTTAAAAGGGATTTTAAAAACCAAATAAGAGGGCAGCTAGGTGGCGCAGTGAATAGAGCATGAGCCCTGGAGTCAGGAGGACCTGAGTTCAAATCCAGCCTCAGACACTTAACACGAAAACTAGCTGTGCGACCTGGGCAAGTCACTTAACTCCCACTGCCCTCCAAAAAGCATAAAAAAAAGAAAGAGAAAAATGAATAAGAGAAGTGGAGGAAAAATTGGGGAGAGAAATGAGAATGATGCAAGAAAATCATGTTAAGAAAGTCAACAAAAAGTCTGAAAAAAATAACACTTTAAAAATGGACTAACTTAAATGGGAAAGGAGGCCCAAAAAGACAATGAGGAGAAGAATGCCTTAAAATGTCAAATTTGCCAGGTGGAAAAAGAATCTCAAAAGCTCGCAGAAGACAATAATTCCTTCAGAATTAGAGTGGAGAAAATGGAAACAAATGACTTTATGAGAAATCAAGATACTATTAAACAGATCAAAACAAATGAAAAAAATAGAAGGCAATGTGAAACATCTTGAAAAAAACCACTGACCTGGACCATAGATCCAGGAGAGACAATTTAAAAATTATTGGATTACCTGAAAGCCATGATTAATAAAAGAACCTAGAAATCATCCTTCAAGAAATTCTCAAAGAAAATTGTCCTGGTATTTTAGAACCAGGGAGCAAAATAGAACTTGAAAGAATTCACTGATCACCTCTTGAATAAGATCCCCAAAAGAAAAGCCCTAGGAATGATATAGCCAGGTTCCAGAGTTCCCAGATCAAGGAGAAAAATATTATAAACTGAAAAGTAGAAACAATTTGAATACTGTGGGAACACAATCAGGATAATTCAGGATCTAGCAGCTTCTACATTAAGGGACAGAAGAGCCTGGAATATGATCTTCCAGAGATCAAGGGAGCTAGGATTAAAACCAAGAATCACCTACCAAGCAAAACTGAGTATAATGTTTCAAGGGAAAATATGGTCAATCAGTGGGTAGAGGACTTCCAAGCATTCTTGAGGAAAAAACTAGAACTGAACAGAAAATTTGGCATTCAATAACAAAAAGCATGAAAAGGTAAACATAGAACGGAAATCATAAGGAACTTATCAAAGTTGAACTATTTACACGCCAACATGGAAAAATGAGAATTGTAATTGTATTGTAATGAGAACTGCAATTGTAATGTAATTGTATGAGTATAGGTGAGGGGAATATTAATGTGTATATGTGTGTGTATGTATGTATATGTATGCACATGTATGTATGTGTTTACACGTATACATACACATATGTCTATATATGAGGGTATATGCATATGAATACATATGTGATTGCAGGTATTTATGTGTATGTAGACAGAGGGCACAGGATCAATTGAATAGGAAGCTATGATATTTTAAAAGGTGTAATTAAGAGGTGGGAGAGGAACAGAATGAGAGGAGACAGAGAGAGACAGAACGGGGTTAATCATCTCATGTAGAAGAGGCAAGGGATAACACTTACAATGGAGGGGAAGAACAGTGAGGCAAAAGGGAATTGGTTACCTTTATTCTTGTTGAATTTGGCTTAGGGAAAGAATGACATACACTCAAAGTGGGTATCTTGCCCTACAGGAGAGTAGGGGATATGGAGATGAGAGTGGGGAGGACGGAGGCAAGGGCAAGGTGGGGGGAGGGATGTTAGAAGCACACACTTTTGTAAAGTGACAGGGACAAAGTAGAGAGCAGAACAAGGTGGAGGGAAATACAGTCAGTGTTCCACAATATATTTATTGTGGTGATGTTCTGCATAACTACACACATATGTCCTATATTGAATTACCTGACTTTCTAGTGGGGGTGGGTGACAAAGGAGGAATGGAAAGGATCCAGAATTTAAAGTTCTAAGATCAAATGATAAATATGTATGTGTGTGTATACATATATATATACACATATATATACATATATACACATATATATACACATATACATATACACATATGTATATACATATATATATATACACACCCATACATATATTATTATTACTGTTGTTGTTGTTGTTGTTGTTGTGATTATTATTATGTACATGAAACTGGGAAATAAGATACACAGGTACTGGTTAGATCCAGGTACAATCCATCTTACCTTACCAGAAAGTCAGTGATAGGGGAGGATATAGGAAAGAGCAGATTGGCGAAGGGGGTATGCAATGGGATCACTATTTTGGGGTGGTGGGTAGGGGAAAGACAGGGAGAAAATTTGTAACTCAAAATCTTGTGGAAATAAATGATGTAAACCAAAAAAAAATTAATAATAATCAAAAGTTAAAAAAAAAAGAAAATGAAGTTTCAGTCTGAAAAAATAGATGGACAGCACAAATGGCACATTTTTATTCCCAAAGTATTGAGACAAGAAATTAAGAAAGCAATATCTAATCAACCAATTAAAGTGAATTAATCAAATGTCTTATGTTTATCAGTCATTGTTTTAAACTGTGAAGATATAGATACAGAGGTAAGAAAACATATATAACATTAGGCAAGCCATTTATCCCCTTAATTTCTGTTTCCCAATCTGAAATAAAATGAAGGGATTAGATGATATAGGAGGTCCCTTCCAGCTCTTATTTTATGAATCTGTGACCACCCATCCACTTTTAATTTCCCGTTCTACTCTCCAACAGCAGTGTAACTTAGAACTATAAAGAAGATAAAAGTAACCAACCATGCATTACTCTCTCAACGAGAGGGAGTGCATTTGCTGCTATGCAAACCCATACAGGACTTTCTGGTCATGGTTTATGGGTGTCTGACCTCCAACATGAAGGAAGAACTCAATTTAACAAATTGCTGTCTATCACTGAAATGTTGGATCTCAAATGATTATTGTTAAGTATATCTAGGAAAAAATACATTTTAAAATCTTAGAAAGATTGGATTAAAGGTAGTAGGTGTAAAGGATGAAGGTGACCCATGACTAGAATAAAATACCTGGTTTTGAAACTCAATTTCTGCTATTTTCTGTCTTTGGGGAAATTATTTTACCTTTCTAGTTGAAATAAATCTTATCTCTAAGAGGATGTCATTACAATAGGTATATTCAGAAGTATATTCGATTTTAAAATCATACTCATTATACAAATGAAGAAACAGTTATTTAAAAATGGTCCATGTCAAACCTCATACAAAGTATTGAAGACAATTTTTTTAAAAACACTGTGACAGTATCTGATTTAAGGGATTTACATAGTCATTGGGCAAAAAATTCCCTAAGCAAGGGAATGGTGACTAGGGAGATGCATTTTACCTGGCAAGTCAAGGAAAAAAAGGAAGGCATCTGGATTCCAAGGTTATAGAGTTTGAAAAGGAAGTATTTCTGTGGACCACTAGCTATAGAAGACTCTTTGGTACCAGTTACACAGCTGAGTTCATACCCATCCTGCCCTACCGAAAAGTTAGAGGGGTGATGGGGGAGGACATAGGAGAGAGTAGATTAAGGGAGTGGCTTAACAGTGGATTTGCTATTTTGGGGTGGGGGTAGGGGAAAGAAGGGGAGAAAAAATGTAACTCAAAATCTTTTTGAAATGAGTGATGTAAAGAATAAAATTAATTAATTAATTAATTAATACTTTTTTATAAAGCTGAGTTCATCAGGGTAGAGATGTTCAGTTTTCAGTTGGAGATGCGTGCATAGAACTCAGGAGATTTGTATATTTGGAAATCATCGATTAGTAACAAGTTTTGAATTAAACCAAAAGGAACATGTGGCATATGATCTATCACTGTTATAATTACTGGCAAACAATATTAGCTTTCTTGAGTTTTCATTAATTAGCCCTCTGAGTGGAGAAAACAAAACAAAACACAAATCAAGAGATGTGACTTTTCATCTCCTATTATTCAGTCCATGCTGGCTAGGAAGGAATTATTAGATGAGCATTAAACAAACAGAGGTGTCTTCCATTTTTCTGTCGACTTGACCGGGTACTTTTTATTCTATCCATTTCAGGGTTCATTATTTTTGTCATTAACAAGAACATGTGTCATAAGAAATTTGAATCTATTTATATTTGCATTATGCTGCACCTGTTAAAAGTTTTTATGCATTCAGCATTTCTATGATTCATCAGTTAATTCATTTACTCATATAACAACATCTGTTCCAAAGGGTCTATTCTTGAAATGCAATGAATATGATCACTCCAGGTGCTTCTTCTCATGCACCTAACCTGGAAACATCAATTACCTGATAAAATAGCAAGGACAATAAAGTCATTTCCATGGACTTTATGATTAAACAGATGGCAACTGGAGGTCATATGAAGAAGAAATTTGTCAAGATGGATGTTCAAATCATGATTTGCCATATCATCCACTTATATCTACCTCAAGGACCCATAAATGATTTTCCTATCATTGTAGCACCTATTTAATGACATCATTTAAGGACTTTTGTTTACTTTGTAAAGTTTAAGTATATATAACAGAGAACCAGCATCATCATCATTAATATTACTACTACTATTATTAACAATAATAGATTTGTCAAGTGACAGTTTTTGTTACAAGTCATTTTCTCATACCAGTATAGCTATTGTCATATTTGGTACATTTTTAATATCCTACAATAATGGAGTTTTATACCTTTGCTTTCTTGCCTTTGCCGTGACATCTATTTAGTTATAAATCAATAATTTCATTGGTATAGAGAACTCTCAGGTGAAAAAACTGCCTCTATCACAACTTATTATTTCAACTCCTCTATAATTTACAGACTTTAAAATTGAACTTGCATATGAAAGGCTAAATGACGAGGCCAGAGAGCTACAGGTGTTATATGTGAGAGGCCTGACTTGAACCCATGTAAGCCTATCTTCAAGACCAGTGCCCTATACAATAAGTCACATTGCTTCTCCATTTATGCCAGGTATTCATTTATTAAAGAACATTACCTAATAAAAATAGAGCCTTGGGTACATAAGCATTAAGACTGGTTCTTATAAATATTGATGCCAATAGAATTTATCAAATAACTTCTCTGATATATTCTTTTTCTGCTTCTTCCAGGCAGTGTCTTTCCCATCTACCTGTTATTTAGATCTCTTGTCTCATTTAACCTGGAGACGTGAAATTCTATCCCTTGCTTTCTTTTAAAGTGGAAACTACCAGGAGACCAGAGTAACAGAAAGAAGAATAATCAGCTCCCCAAAACAAACAATCAAACAATTAACACAAACAATCAAAACCAATTTAAAAATATCAAGAGGAGCAGCTAGGTGACATAGTCAATAGAGCATGGCCCTGGAGTAAGGAGGACCTAAGTTAAAATACGGCTTCATACTGTTGACACTTAACTGACTCTGTGACCTTGGGAAAGTCACTTAACCCCAATTGATTTGCCTTTCCCCCTCCAAAAGAAAATATCTAAAAGCTGTGCCAGATGGAATAGTGATTGGAAAATCCAAGAAGAAACACTAGTGTGTCATTTTTTCTGGCCCGGATCACTAGAGAGAGATTAATAGAGGTCAGTGGACAGTGGGATGGGGTCTGACCAGAAACACACATCATAGAATTCCCTAATCCATGGGAGTGTCTGAACATCAGAGCAAGAAGATGTCTCAGAACATACAGGAGTGTGAAATTATGCAGGGTGTGGTAACAGTTGTCAACCGTCATCTCTATCACTCAGTACATTGTTCTCAGTCACCGATCTAATGTAGACTGAGGAAAAGACCAGAGGTAAGAAGTGGTCACAAGCCCTAACCTTTGTACAAAGAAAGGAGGAAATATTGAAGCAACCAACAGCAGTGTGACTCACAACCCAGGGTTGGAGGGGGAGCTTCATTTCTAGTCTCTAGGCCACCATGAAACCTGTAGAGAAATTATAACCAAGGGGAGAATCTCAGACTAAAGGGATACACACCATTCTGTCACACTGAACTAGGTAGGGGTGTCCAAGCTAATTGATTGTGTAGTTTACCATTGTTCAGATACATATGCAGGTCAAGAATTGCTCAGATGAGGGGAACAGCAAAGAGACTCTGCTCTGGATTGGACCAGTTTAGAAGCAATGAAAACTTTGAGGTCCCCAGTTTGAGCTATCATTGAGAGCCTGGAGAATAACATGACAATCAATACAACCAAGAAAGCAGAAATAGCAACAAGGAAAGAAGACAAGAGGAAAGTAAAAGGAGGGTAGTATTCGAAAGGAGTTTACTTGTAAATATTTATTCCATGGAAAAAAGCTGTTTTCAAAATACAAAAAACAGAAACCATTTATACACATACACACAAACACACAAGTGCGCATGTCTGTGAAATTCAGAAAGGAATTTCTGAGCTTCATCAGTTAATGAGTATGTATTATCCCCAAACAGTAATAACTTTTTTGAAACAAACATATTTCTGCTTTAAACATTACCAAATGTAGCTATTAATTGCATATAATAATATTCAATTATGTCTCCTTTCTCTCTTAAAAAAATCAAGCAAAATTATATAGTTGAAATATTTTGAGTACAGGATAGCTTAAATCATTTTATAGAAAAATTTAACTCAGATGTAAATTTCTTCTCTATTACCAACTGTATTGAGCATTTTTGAGTTGTTGACAAAATCATAGAATCTTGACATGCTGATAACATAATGCATATAATATTATTAATGGTATAATTCTGTTTTGTTTGTATGAAGGAAAACTAAACTTCTCTCCTCCCTATACTTTTTCATAGACTTTTGTGCATTAGCATCTTTTTTCCCCATGAGGTAATGAATTCATTCACCTATTCCAAATATTGGCTGATCTCTCTCCAAGAAGATCTTTCTCTTCTATTAGGAAGACAGTCCAGTACAGTGGGAAGAAAATTAGTTCTAGAATCAGAGAAAATTGCTTTAAACACAAATCTAACATTTATTATTTGTGTAACTGTAATCAATTTACTTAAATTCCCTGGACCAGGAAAATTAAGTGTAATGAAAATTTTTATTTTGTTTTGAACTATATTAAGAGAAAATGAATGATGTGGCTCATTCAATTCAAAAAGTATTTATTAAAGCCTATATTTCAGGCACTATGTTAAAGGAAGAGACTGCTGCTTAGATAACATGGACTGATGATAGCTAGAAGCAGAGAGAAAGAAAATCTGCTCCATCCCTAATCCACGTATTTTTCTAGGGAGAATGACTGGGTTTGGAAAGCACAGAGCAAGAAACTGCCTAATAGGAAATGGGTAGGTGAGATAAGTAAGGGAAAGACAATAGAGCATCTTATTGTGTATGATAAATTTATGAACAAGATGAACTACATTCCAGGGTAATGGATAACCAGCCAAATTCCTGTTTCTGACAGATTTCAGGAAACGAGATATTTTGTGTTAATTTTTTTTTAAAAAGGAAGATATTGGTGTTTGAAAACTAGAAGCCAACAAGTTTGTCTTCAGTTTCTGGTGAAATTTTAAAAAGAATTTGAGGTATGGTTCCAGCCTAGGTTTTCCCTGCTGAACATTCTTTTGCAGGTTGGGTATACTGAAGGACAACTTTCCCAGATTCAATAGAACCTATGGGTTCATACTCCATAGACTATATAGATAATGAGCCTGGATTATTGTTGCTTTCCTTCAAATTGTCAACCAAAGGACACAGTTAACTCCAAATAAAGACAATTAGTTAAGTTACAAGAAAAGAAGAGCAGCACAAAAACATCTCTTCCATCAATCGGACTTAACTCCCACAAATATATGCTGCGTCAACAGAAAAAGTTCCAACTTCTAGAGGGAATGAATGTGTGTGTGTTTCTGTACCTTAACCCTAGTTAAGATTAGTTAACTAAGGTTAACTTAACCTTAGTCTCCTGTTAACCTTAGTCTCATAATCAGTTCTAGACATCCCTCCACAGACAGTGCCAGATGAATCTCCCTAGTTGCTATTAGGCTGTTGTCTAGTGTGGTCTCTTCTCTCTCCATCTTCTGATGCAGCTACAGTACTTGGTTCAGGGACTGCTTTGCTCTATTTTTTTTTCTTTTTTGGAGGGAGAAGACAGGGAAATTGGGGTTAAGCAAACTTTCCCAAGGTCACACAGCTAGTAAGTGTGAAGTTTCTTAGGAAAGATTTAAACTCAGGTCCTCCTGACTCCAAGGTCAATGCCCTATTTACTGCATCACCTTGCCACCCCTAGGCAGTACTTTTAGAAAAGCAACAACCCTGACCCTAGACCCAGTAGCAGTCTCTCATGTTTTGTTTCCTCAGGTTCTGAATCTGTAGTCTCCCATTTTCCAAAAAGAAAATTTTGAGCTCTTGGCACCAAAGGATTTATAAGAAAGTATAGTCATAGATCTCAGTCTTTTTGTATCCCTACATTTTTTGAATTTATGTATTTTATTGTGAACACAACAAATATAAACAATCACAAACATTCCCATATATTTATTAATCAGCCAAACTTTATTATATAAAGCTGATTTTCAAGTACACATCAAATTCGACCCAGTAGTGCCAACAGTGCTCTGCTTATCTCTGAGCCCTTTTGTATTTCCCTTGTCCATCTTCTAAGAATATTTTGAAACATTTTTCAATTCTCTTTTCCCTGTTCATAACTATCATTAATACTTATTTTTTATCCTTACCCCAGACAAATAAAACCCTTTTTATAACTTGTAAATAGAGTTAAAAACATTTTATCTCTGAAACTTGTAGCAAATAATAATAACTAAGCAAAATGATTTGTGTTGTATTGGTGAAGTCTCAAAAATAAAGCACTAATTATCATTCTGAACACAAAGTCTGTAGATCAGTTCTCAAATAAGAAGCAGAAATCATGATTCATCAATAGAAATTAGGAATCACAATTAATCATTGTATTGATCAGAATTTTGAAAACATTCAAAGTTGTTTTCAATTACAATTTAGTTTCTATGATTTTCTCATTTAACCATTCCTATTGCTTTTATTTGTCTGGAATCATGATAACCAACACTTCCCTAAAAAAATAAATTCCTGGTAGATACTTAAGTTTGCACCAGTTCTTCCTTTTAGTCATACAGAATTTAGTAAGAGCTTCCTAAGTTCTAGTAATTGTCATAGCTTTGTGAATACAACAAGGGCAAAAATATGTAAGTTAATCTCACATAGGAAGACATTAACATTTTAGAGCAGCAGGAAAAGGAAAGTTCTGCAGGAACTGATATTTAAACTCTATAGAGAATTTCTTAAGTGACTGATAATTTCTTTTTCATTTTATCTTTAATGTATAAAATATTTTATTTTGGCAGTTTTGTTGTATAATTTTCAGGGAAATCTTACCTACTTTTGTTCTTTTTCTCCTATTATCATTTTTACTTTGTTCTGTTATTTCTTATTACTTCACGGAATTACTGAGTTCTGTTTGCTACATCACACTTTTCCAGAATTCCCATACTTTGATAAGATTTTTCACCTTTCATTTTAAAACTCTTAATTTTCTTTAACACTTTATTTTTTCCTTTCAAGAGATCTCATTTAATTTGCTTTTGTTGCTGATTTTTACAATTTTCTCGTTTTATTTGGTCTAGGCATTCTAGGATTTTGGGTAGCAAATATATTCTTCCTCCCCTCTCTTTTTCCCCCAGTTTATATTTTTTGGTTTCTCATAACTCAAAGTATTTCCTCATTGCATTAATATTTTTATTTTGCTTTCTCTTTTCTGCATCTTCAGTTTCTAGACTGGAATATCATTCTAGGACCATGATTTTCCACCACCAGCACACTTGATTTCACTGAGTATATGATTATTATTTTAGAAATTGTTCTGCTACTGTTTCCTTTATGATTGGGCAGCTGACACTGTCAGTCCCTAGCTTCTTATCCCACCTAGTCACCCAATATGGTTGATGGTGTCAGGTCTTTTTTTTTCTCTTTTTAGCCTTTCTCAGTCACCAATCAAGAATTGGCTCTATCTCTCATTCATTGAGGGAGTCAGTGAAGATTTATGACTAGGGGGTACACTGATGAGGAATTGATTTTAAGAATATCAGTTTGGTTGCAGAATATGTGAATGTCTTTTCACTTCCTAGTAGAGAAAAGTTCACAGTGTTTGTAGTAGGCTATTTAAAAAAATTGACATGACTGAAAAATTCAGCTCCAAAAATTCAGAGCCCATACATACTTTCTAAAAATTTACATAACTATTTTTTCATTGTAGCTTATGGGCCCAAATACGTAATTATAGGCAATTTAAAAGCATGCATCATAGATAATTTTTGTGATACTACAATCTAGGGCAATGAAAATGTCATATTTTTAGCTTTTAATGAATTTTCTTTGTATGGGTGAGTGGATGAAAAGCTATAGAACACCTGGAGGGGCAGCATGTACTGCAATTCCAAGGACAAAACCTTGAAGCAGATGTTATATGAAAGGATAAAGTCCTGTATGAATGAATCAGTGAATCACAAAGCTATTGGCTATATAAAAAGATTTCAAACAGGTGCAGGTTGAAACAAATAATAGATTCTGATCCCTGTCATTTGGGCAGAAATTACATAAATTGTAGATTCCATTTTATATCATTATTAAAAAATAGTTTTGACAGAAAAAACCTCATCTTGACATGTCTATTTGCAGCATCCAGTTTATAGCAATGGCTGCTCATCAATATCACAAATGTTGATGAATTTTATCAGATAAATCCCTTGTCAGATGACTAAATAGAGGCTAATTTTATGTTATATAAAACAATTTTTGATCTTTTTTAGACCAAATTAGTGGTGAAATGACCATAAGATTTAAAGTTGTCAAAGACCCAGTGAATATCAATTTCAAATGACTACTTTTAGAGTAGAGGAAAGTAAGGATCATAGAGGTGAAATAAGTTTTCCAAGGTCATCCAAAGAATAAAGTATCAGAGCTAAGATTAAAACCAATGGAATCTGACTCCAAATACAATATTTTTATTTAAATTATTATTCTGTTATAGAACAACATGTTGATTGTCCATGCTGGATCCAGAAATTACCATTTTAGTTTTGATATTTATACCTCAAAATCAGCAGATACCATAAATTGGGATCGATTTCTTGTTTTGTTTATTGTCTACAGAAGAGATATCAAACTCTTCACTGGGCAGCAAGGTCTAGCAGAAGTCGGATTAAATTGTAATAGGGAAATACCTAAAAAAAAAGTAAAAATCAAATATAACAGAGGTAATGCTGATTTGTGGTTTTGTAAGTCAAGTATTAAGCCTGCAGGGATATATTTCTAATTAAGTTTTTGTCATTGGTCTAGAATTTTTTTTAAGGGAAAAACATGTCAACAATACAGATTAAATTTAAAAAAATGAGTTCATTTAATTTTCTGAGACCTAGTTGGTAAACATTTATCAGCAACCCTTGACTACTATCCAGTGGCAGTGACAGATTTTGGCTACAGCATATTACGAACAATGACTTGTGGGAGCAATATCTAAGAAGACAAGCATCTCAGGTGCAATGCTTGGCATATAGTATATACCTAATAAATGCTTCTTAACTTGAAGATATCAATGATTTTGAAAAGAACTGGGAAAATAAATGGATCAATCATGTAAGGAGAGCAAGGGCTGAATGATAGTCCATGTGTTGTGTGAAAATATGTGCTATATTGAATAAATTAAGAATTCCCACTATTAGATAATATGGAACCTATCTACCCTCCCACACCCCATGCCAGGAATTAATAAGACCTACATCAGTTTGGTTTTCAATGAGGTATGTACCTACTTCAAGGGTTGTTATAAGGAAAAACCTTATGAAATGGGTCTTAATATAATTGTTGAATTGTCTTGAAAACTACTATGCTTGTTCATAGAATTCCTCACTTGGGGCTAAGTGGATAAAGTACCATTCCTGGACTCGGGATGACCTATGATAAAATCTGGCCTCAGACACTTACAAGCTGTGTATCCCTGGGCAAATCATTCAACTCCAATTGCCCAAAAACAAAAAGAAAAGGAAAAAAACATAAACAAAAAAAAGCCCTAACTTTCTTTCAAGCCTTAGCTCATGCACAAGCTTCTATATGATTGCTTTCCTGAAACCTCTAACTGCTAGCTCCTCCTTTCTCAACTTTTATTTAAATTATGTTATTTTTGTGTGTTTTTTTCCTTCTGTAACTTTTTGTGTATATTTCTATGATAGGGTGGTGTAGGGGAATAGGAGGTAATCTTAAAGCCAGGAAGACCTGGGTTCAAGTCCTGCCTTGGAGACACTCATGGTATGATATCAGGTAAGTCTCTTAACCTGTCAGTACTCTAGGTAATTCTCTAAGACTATGATTTGCAGGGTAGGTGGCAATCTACATAGGTAGGAGTTCCCTCAAAAGAAGTACCCTATATAATTGAAATCAGTCACAAAGTCAGTCAGTAATTATTAAAAACCTGCATTGTGTCAGACAGTGTTCTAAATTCTGGGAATACAAAATTAGTGTCTGATCTCAAGGAACTCATAGTCTAATGGGAAACATGTCAACAAGAATGTATAAGGAAGATACATACAGGATAAACTGCACATAATCAACACATGAAAGGCACTAATATTAAAGGCGCTTAGGAAAGGCTTATTTTAGAAGATAGGATTTTAGCTGGGACATGAAGAAAGTTATATAATCAAGAAGGAGATAAAGATGGACTGAAATGGGGAGGGACTTTTGACAATTAAATCAGCCAGTAGGCTGTTTGAATAATCCAGTTATAAGATGATGAGTCACTGAAGTAGGATGGTGGCAGTGCCAAAGTAAAAAAAAAAGTTGAAATTAAGAAATCCTATAGAGGTAAAATCAATAGGTCTTGGTAATATATTAGCTCTGAATTGGGGAAGTTCCAGAAAGTGTGAGGAGTCAAATATGACACAGAGTTTGCTCTTGGATAACTTAGAGAATGGTAGTACCCTCAATAGTAATAGGGAGGCTTGGAAGGGGAGAGTTTGGGGAAATGAAAATGGGGCCCTATCTCTTGAAAGGAGGGATTGTTTTATGTTTTTGCCTTTGTGTCTCTGCAGTTTAGATTGTTGATTAAATGATTTGTAACTCACATGTAAACAGCTCCTGCCTTAACTCACTGCTCCATTTTTTATCATTTCAATTTATTATTTATTTACTTTTAATATTATTTTTCTTAAAGTTTTCAGTTCCAGATTCATTCCATCCCACCTATATGCTCCCACACCCACTGAGAAGGTAAGCAATATGTTGTCAATTGTATATGTGATCATTAAAAACCTACTTTAATGTTAGCCATTTTTTAAAGCAAGAAAAAGAAAGTGAGGAAAATCATAATTCCATTTGTACTCAGAGTTCATCAGTCCTTTTCCTGGTGGCAGACTGTATTTGTTCATGATGCATCCTTTGGAATTGTCTTGGATCTTTGTATTAAATCAGGGTAGCCATATCTTTCACAGTTGATCATTATCACAACATTGCCCCCATAATAATCTCCCTCTTCTCATTTTGCTTTGCATAAGCTCATATAGATCTCAGATGTTTGTTTGTTTCCTGAAACTAGTCCCCTTGTCATTTCTCACAGTACAATCCACAACCATTTTTGTGGTTGTTCATCCTTTTTACATTATGTGCAACTCTTTCTGATCCCATCTGGAGTTGTTTTGGCAGAAATACTGCAGTGGTTTTCCATTTACTTCTTTAATTCAATTTATAGATGTGGAAACTGAGACAAATAGGGTTAAGTGACTTGTTCAGGGTAGCACACCTAGTAAGTATCTGAAGCCATATTGAACTGGCAAAGATGAGTCTCCCTGACTCCAGGCCTGGTACTCTATCCACTGTCCCCCCTATCTGTCCATCCATCACAATTACATACCAGAACTCGTTCAACCATTGCCCAATTGATCAGAATGTCCTTAATTTCCTATTCTTTGTCACCACAAAAAGAGCTGCTATAAATATTTGTGTACATATAGGTCCTTTTCCTTTTCTGTTGATCTCTTTGGGATTCGGACCTAATAGTGGTATTTGATGCCTGCACCAAAAGGGCACAAGGCCAAACACAAGAGTGTGGGAATGAAATGATGGTGTGAGCCAGGAACTACCAGGGTAGTCCACCTATTTATCCTGGGGCTAGGATTTTTTATTACAGAGATGGTTGCATCCTGTTTTCTTGTAGAAAAATGATTAACCAGCTTGTACTTAATTATTGGCGGCTCTGCAATCTTTGAAGGTTGCTTTTCAGTAATCACACCCTGATTCCTTGCTAGTCATGGAAAGATGGTGAGCCAACACCCTGAGTACTAATTAACCCACATGGGGAGCAGGGTCTAGGGAAATCCTGACCCAGACTCTACCCATGATGGGGCTGTCTTAGCATTGGCCCTCGACATCTCCCCCTTTGTTATCAAGTAACTATGGTCCATGAGTCTCTGTCCCCAGGGCTGAGAGTAACCTACCAATGGAGTAAATAATACAAGGTGCCACAAAGCACAGACCTCCTAGCATATACACTAATTATTCGAAGTAGAGGATTATAGAAGTAAAGTTATTCAATTGGTTAGTTCTGCTTACCCAATTAAGTATCTTATTTGCAATATTATCGGGATCAGTTCCTTATATATAGTTTGCAGAAATTTGGTTTGTATTAATTCTTGTAAGGTACGGGTGGACATAGTGGAAGACATAATTGAAGCATCAACAACCAAAATGCCTGCAATAAATAATCCCATAAATCTTTTCTTTCTGCCCTTTTGAAATTTCCCATTTTCTTAATCCTAATTTCCTTTCCCCCTTTACATAAAATCTTTTTATGGATAATATACAAGGGGACAGAGTATATTTTCAAATCAGGGAAGGTTCTCAGATTCACTTAAGCCTATCAAGGAGTCAAGGGGCAGGGAAGATCTTCAGATTCCCATTATAATTACATTTGGCCCCAAGATCTTTGGTGCTCATTACATAGGCAACTTATATCTGAATTAGCATTAACATCTCTTAAGTACAACATAATCCCCACAAAATAAATACATCACATTTGAAAGATATATAACATAACAACTCATTACCAGAGTGACCACATAGCATTAAACAAACAGAAATTATATAGCCTTATAATCCTCTGAATCCAAAACAAAAAATGTCCAAGTAAAGTTCTTTTGAGGGGGGAGCAGTATGTCCTTCCCCCTACACAGTCTTTGCAGGTTTCCTCCTGGCATTTTCAGGTGCAAGCTCTAATGAGTCAAGTCCCAGTCTTAACTGTTCCAGCCCTGGCTTCCAAATCCTGATGGGCAACCAAGCAACAGTGTGGGATACTTGGGAGTCCATGGCACTTCACCTCACCCACCATATAGATACAATTCCATCCTCCCTCTGGGTCCCAGACTGTGGGATGATGCAAGAAAGCACATTTAATGCTTCTGCCTTGCTGCACAGTCCTTATCTTGTCCTTTGCCTAAATTCCAAACTCCTGGGTTCCTCCTCTTTTTGCAGGAGGTAGCCTTTCCTGGCTTCTGCCCCGATCCCAGTTGCAGTCAGCTCATTATTCCTACTCTCACCTCATTTAAGTCAGCATGCAGGCAGTTCTGTGCTCCTGTTCCATGGCTCCACAGAGTCACAGCTCCCACACCTGGAAAAGAAACAATTGTCCATGCCCCTATACTTTCCTTTAATTTTTCAGATCATGTTCATGATGCCATTTGTAGCAGCAAGCACCGTAGCATACCGAGGATGACTGCTCCACAAGTTCTCTGCTCGACTTTCTGAAAGAAAACAACTCAAAAATGGTTAACAATCTTACTTTAATCAAGCAAACATATATCATTTACCTAGTTCAGGGGAAAATGTCAGCATCCTGAACTTAAGAGAATAGAAACAGAAGTTACAAGCAGAAAAAAAAATACAAACAGAGAGACAGATCAGCAGACAGGGCTTCCAGCTGTCTGACCATTACATCCATACCTAGTAAGTTACCAGAGAGGGAAGCACCAACATCTGGATTTTTAAAGCCAGGGGGCTCAATGGTTACCCAGAGGCTCAGCTGTCCAAATCACACAATTCTTTCCAAAGTAAGCCCCAAAGCAAAACATCATATCAGGGTAAATAAGGCAGTAACTAAGTGTCATTGTGGCATAGTAATCTTTTTTATTTTTGTAAAAAGGTTTTTATATTTTAATTTCTTCTCTCAAGTATAGTTTGACCAGTGAGATTATAAAGGTTGTGCCTATAATTATTTTTATTTGAGAATGATCACTGAAGGATTGAAATGACTTCTAGTGTAGATGGGGGAATTATCAGTTTTCAATTGTTTTGGAATGTCCATTGAAGCAAAAGTTGGTAACATGATTAATTGCATTTTTACTGCTTCCCTTGTCTAAAGGGAAGAAAAGATAAAAGAAAGAAAAGAATCTATTGTGACATGTGTATGAGATAACTTACTAAAGGGAGGATAATGAGTTACATTTGTCTACCAACATTTAATTTTCTGTGTGTTAATGGTGACTAGTAGAGAAGTAGTATAGATACCACATTGAGGGCCAGTTTTAATGATATTTCTATTTTGTTAACTAGTAGGTTGTGGCCTCTACCTCATGAAGATTTGAAATTTTTGAAAAAGGTTGAAATATCTATATTCTGTGTATATAAGTTCAGCAGTATCAATATGTCGGCAAACATAACCTGAATGTTTGCTATCTGACACAATATTAAGGGGAAAAGAGAAAATAATTTAATAATAATATGATAACCAGAAGCTTTGCAATATGAGCAGGAGGAAAATGAGTATTAATAACTTTACAATTATTAAAATAAATGTACTAGGCTATATTTTTAGTTTTAACATTTATAAATGATCACCAAACTTTTATATTAAAAAAAGAAAATATTTGAAAGATTATAACATGAGAGCTGTTTTTTTTTACCTTAAAGCAAAAACAAACTTTTAAGATGAGATTTATTAAAACTAAGTTGGTATAAAATGTCTTTAAATAACATAAATTTGCAAAGTACAATTAACAAACAATTTCTAGCTAATTGCAGAATTATTTGATATCACAATGTTTTTCAGTCAAAAAAAGTATAGTAATTGAATGTGATCACAGTAGTTTTAAAAGCCATAAACTTTAGAATCCCTTTAAGCAATGGGAATATTTTAAGGTGAACCTTGAGTAGTTTGTATAAATTTCTGTATGTATTTTAATTCTAGTTGAAAAAATAATATTAATTTTCCCAATAAACTAACACAAAGGAGTTTGTATCCTTTACTGCCTACTTGCTTTGATCACAGAAATTTGCTATAGAGTATGTGAATTAAATATAGTCTTAAGTGCCTTTTATCTTAAACAGCAATTTTTTACCAATCCTGGTAACTGCTTAGAAGCAATTACAGTTCATTTAATTCTTGTGGTGATATAATAACCAATAAAGATTTACTTTCTTTCTCAAATTTAAAGGTGTCCTGGAGAAAAGCCAATTGATAAGAATCTACTCGCAATCCATTGTACATAGATTTGCAACTTCTCAGCAAGCTAAGTTCATTATTAGGAACTACGTAACTAAAACAAGTTCCTTTTCCAGGCTGATGACTTTGCCTATAGAGATAGTTTCAAGGGTCTTTGGCAGTTTTACAATGTTTACAAAACATTCCAAGTGTTCTGAATGGGCAGAATTAGTGTGAATAAAGTTTTCATCCAGTGTTCAGTGTTCTCCTTTCCACACACAATAATCAATGAACAATTTTAGTGTTTAGCATTAAAACAGAATTTTTAAATAGCTTAGTTAAAAATTTCCTTAACTGATAGCCAAATTGTTTTAGCTTCAACCTCCTTTTTAACTACATATAAAAGTGTAAATACCTGGTTTCTGATACGAAATATATAACCATTATAAGACAGGGTTTAGCAGAACTGATAAGGTGACATAACTGTTTCTACTGAAATTTTCTCCTCTATCCCTTAGTTTCAACAAAAATTAGATAAAAAATTTGCTTTATTTAACGCTATTTCTGGCTAATGATGATTATTAAATTTTTACTATATAATAGAAGTTTACTACAATTTAGGAAGACCATAATAACAAAATGACATTATGACATATATATTTCCAAATCATCATTGGCAAAAATTATTGATTGAAAATTAGGTTTATTAAATGCAGAGATTTTTTTCCTCTCTTCATAGATGCAAAGCCTGATTGTGGATTTAGGGGTTTGAAAGGAGAGGTTCATCTGCCTTCCTAAAAATGTGGGCTTCAGGGTGTCCTGTGCTGTTGCTAGTGGAGTCCTTGATATAAGTAATGTTTCCTCCCTTTTTTTTTAAATTTTATTTTATTATTATTTTTTAAGTTAACTTGTTTGTTCACTTTTAGGTTACAAGATTCTGTTCCATAGTCACTTCAGTTATAGATTTTTCTCCCCTTCCTCCCCATCTCCCACCTGACCCCCTCATGGTGGCATACAATCATGTATAGGATCTGCAAACTCCTTCACATTGTACAATAGTCTCGTTGTATAGGTGTTATAGCCAATGGAGTGAACAATGAGAAAAGAGAAA
>CM053599.1:56147636-56170325 GCA_028646575.1 Pseudocheirus occidentalis | reverse complement strand
TCTGGTTTTCATTATTTCTAATTTGGTTTTTAATTGGGGGGTTTCAATTTGGTCTTTTTCTAGCTTTTTCAGTTGCATGCCCAATTCATTGACCTCCATTTTCTCTAATTTTTTCAAGTACGCATTCAGGGATATGAAACTTCCCCTAAGTACTGCCTTTGCTGTATCCCACAAATTTTGGTATGATGTCTCATTATTGTCATTCTCCTGAATGAAGTTACTGATTGTTTCTATAGTTTCTTGTTTAACCCACTCATCCTTTAGGATTAAATTATTTAGTTTCCAATGAGCTTTTTGCATACCTTTCCATGGCCCTTTATTACATATAATTTTTATTGCTTCGTGATCAGAGAATGATGCATTTCATATTTCTGCCTTTCTGTAATGAATTTTGAGGTTTTTATGCCCTAGTACATAGTCTATTTTTGTGAATGTGCCATGTACTCCTGAAAAAAAGGTATATTCCTTTTTATCCCTACTCAGTTTTCTCCAGAGATCTCTCATGTCTAGCCTCTCGAAAATTCTATTTACCTCCTTAACTTCCTTCTTGTTTATTTTGAGCTTAGATTTATCAAGTTCAGAGAGGGGGAGATTGAGGTACACCACTAGTATCATTTTGTTATGTATTTCTTCCTCTAGTTCCCTTGACTTTGTCTCTAGGAACTTGGATGCTATATCGCTTGGTGCATATATGTTAAGTAACAATATTGCTTCATTCTCTATGGTGCCATTTAGCAGGATGTGGTTTCCTTCCTTATCTCTTTTAATTAGATCTATTTTTTAGCTTTTGCCTTATGAAAGATAAGGGTTGCTACTCCTGCTTTTTTTACTTTTGCTAAGGCAAAATATATTCTACTCCGTCCTTTTACCTTTACTCTGTGCATCAACCCTTGTTTCAGATGTGTTTCTTGTGGACAGCATATTGTAGGATTGTGGTTTTCAATCCATTCTGCTATCTGCCTCTGTTTTGTGTGAGAGTTCATCCCATTCACATTCACGGTTATGATTACTATCTGCTACTTTGCCTCAAATTCAGGGACAAGTCTCCTATTTCCTCTACAGGAAAACAAACAAAAGCAAATTAATAAATATGTCAATAAACAAACAAATAAATAAATGAATAAATAAAACTATAGATAAATGAAGAGATAAACTTCATTTAAACCCTCAGTTTCCTATGGAATTATAAGTTTTTTTTTAAAATAGTTGAAAATCTGAATTATTTCAGGGTGTTTACTTACTCTGAGATCCCTTAATAAGGTAGCCAGAGAGTTGAGACCACACTTTCCCCCTGCAGAAAATGAAACAATAGTATTCCGTATAAATCTTCTATCACAAATACCTATTGACAATGAGAAATCATAATGAAGAATATTGGTACAAGAGTATAACCTATTAGAAATAAAGAAAACCTGGATATACATGCATGTGTCTGTGTATGTCTGTGTATATATGTATATGTATATGTGTTTATGTGTATATATATATATATATATATATATATATATATATATATATATATATAAAGAGAGAGAGAGAGACAGAGACAGAGAGAGACAGAGAGAGACAGAGAGGCAGAGAGAGACAGAGAGAGACAGAGAGAGAGAGACAGAGACAGAGAGAGACAGAGACAGAGACAGAGAGACAAGCATATAATATATGTATGTATAGATACAATTGAGACTATTGTGTGCTTGGACTGATTATAAAAGCTTAAAAGGGGTTATTGCCCTCTCTTGTTTTTACTGAGAGACCATAAACCAGCACTGAATGAAAAGAAGAAGGCATCTCTATCAGCTGAGCATCCCTGGCACTGAATATCACCAGCAGCTGCTTTTCAAGAGAGCACATGAATCTACTAAATAGCCATAGCAGCAGAAATAAAACCCAAAAGATCCAGGTTTTTGACTCTTACTTACTAAAGCTACACATGCCTTCTGGTCTGAAAGACAGTGTATGTTTCCAACTGAGTAAGACCTCCTAGGAAATTATTAGATTTCAAACAGTATGATAATTTCAGATTAAGACTAACAAGAGGAAAACATCTGTTCATAGTATAGTATAGTGGGAGGGATAGTAGGATCAATCAACCTTGGTTAATATCTTGATTCTCCCCCCTACTACCAATCTGAGCATGGCCAATTTATTTAATTTCTTAGGCTCTTAATTTCCTCATTTAATAAAATGAAGAGGTTGTACTCAACTTCTCTATACTTGAGTTTTCCCTACTCTAAAAAATGAGTGGACTGGACCTTATAGATCTTCATAGGTACCTTCTAGCTTTAAATATCTGATCCTATGGTTTCTTTATGATCTATGATATTTCTCACCTTTAAATTCTATGAAACAATTATTGGGCAATAATAGAAGCACATCTTTGAACTGAATGCCAATATCAAGAGACCTAACCCTGTGAGAATGATATTCCTCACTAATAGGAGATACAAAAAAATTATAGGTATAACTTACTATGTTCTTCTACAAAGGGAAGGATGATTATGTAGAATAGAACATGGTCCCTCTAGTCCCTTTCCAAAGTCCAATTTAATTTAAAAAAATATTGGAGAAAAATAAAAAAAGCCTCTCATAATCTATAGTAGCTATGTTAGAGAAACAATCAAAACAGGAGACAGCATAATTCAAACTATTCATCAAATAATTCAAACGCTCTTTAAAATAGAAAGTATGTAAAATTGATTTTAGACATGAATTATCCCTTTATCACTGACTCATTTTCTGAACAAGTTTGCTGACAGATTACTCTTAAAATTATATTTCCACATCAAAAAGGGAAACATTTATTATCTAGATAATGCCTAAAACCAAGTGGATTTGAGTTCTTCTTAGACAAAAAAATAGGGATTTAAAAATCTTTTGTATACAAGATTTTATATAAATCAAAAATTCTGTAAATTCGGACTCAAAGACAAATTCAGTGGCAGAAATTACAACATAATTTGGGCTGTAAAAAAAAATAAAAATAGAATAATTCAGATCTTGTATTTTAACTGGAAATTTCTTAATTGTCTTGTAGAACAGAAAGAAAGTTCAAATGCTTTGAAACGTTGGGAGTGGGAGTGAGGATTACTTTTGGCTTGTTTGTAGATGCAGCAAATTGATTATATGATGCATAGTATATGGAACTATGCCCAAAAGATAAACCATTCATACCCTTTGGTCCAGCACCACTACTAGGTCTGCATTCCCAAGAGTTCATTAAAAAAGGAAAGGGGGAGGGGCAGCTAGTTGGCGCAGTGAATCGAGCACCAGCCCTCGAGTCTGGAGGACCTGAGTTCAAATCCGGCCTCAGACACTTAACACAAAAATCTAGCTGTGTGACCTTGGGCAAGTCACTTAACCCCAACTGCCCTCCAAAAAAACAAGCCAAAAAAAAGGAAAGGGGGAAAGGACTTATTTATAGAATTCCTTTTTGCAGTGGGCAAAATATTGAACATTGAAGGGATGCCCAGCAATTGGGGAATGGCTGAAAAAGCTGTGGAATATGACTGTAATGGAATAATATTATGAAGTAAGCAATTATGAGTGGGCATATTTCAGAAAAGAATACCTGGAAACACTTGTATGAACTGATAAAAGTGAAATAAGCAGAACCAGGAAAACACTATACACAGTAGCAGCAACATTACGTGAAGATCAATTACGAATTACTCCACCCTTTCAGCAAAACAGTGTTCCAAGACAAAGGACTAAATAAGGAAAATGCTATCTACATCCAGATAAAGAACTGATGGATGCTGAATGCAATAAATATTGTGATCTGAAAAGATTACTTTTTGTAGACTAAACAAACCAATGTTTTAAAAATGGGTGAGTTACAAAAAATCAAATCATAAAAACAATAATTCCATTAAAGAGAATGACAATAATGAAACAACATATTACAATTTATGAGATACAGCAAAAAGCAGAAATCAGAGGAAAATTTTTATCTTTACATCCTTACATCAATAAAATATAAAAAGAGCAGAACAATGAATTAAGCATGACATTTAAAAAGATCTTTAAAAAGAACCCCAAATCCCCAATTAAAATCAAAATGCAAATCCTACAAATTAAGAGTGAGATGAATAGAGTGTAATAAATGAAACTATGAGTTTGTTTTATGAAAAAATTCAATAAAATAAATAAATCATCAGTCCATTTGATTTTACAAAGCAGAGAAGCAAACCAACTGCTATGGGATTCTGAAGATCTTCCCTGCCCCTAGACCCCTTGCTTAAGTAGCTTAAGTGTCCCTGAGAATCTTCCTTGATTTAAAAGTATACTCTGCCCCCTAATAGACTGAATGTGGTCACATGGTTACTGTGGTGGGAGGCTTGTTTTTTAGGAATGCCCACACCTTGTTACTTTGTAATTGGGTAGTGTTTCAAGAGGGCTGTTACATTCTCCGACCCAGGAGAAGGCTATATATACGCCCTGCTGTGAGATTTTGCTTTGGGGCTCACTTTGAGAAGAGTTGTGTGATTTGGCCAGATGAGAGTGTGGGAAGCCATTGAGCCCCCTGGCTTTGAAAACCCAGATGTTGATGCTTCCCTTTCTGGTAACTGACTAGGTATGGATGTGATGGTCAGATGGTTGGAGGCACATCTGCTGATCTGTTTCTTGTTTGCCTTGAGTCGAATTTTTTTTGGTTTGGATTTGTTCCCACAAATGACACACTGTACAATTAGGAAACAATATCTATTTTAATTATATGCATAGGATAATTATAAGGTAAGCAGAGAAAGGAAAAGAAAACATCACCAAGTGGAGAAGCACCAACACCTGACCACACAAGCTGGGGAATCCCGAGTACAGCCATCAGGGTTCCACCTGGGAGGCTTCCAGGCAGATCGTCTCCTCCGTGGATGAGATTCCAAAGTGGGTGAGGAACTATGGAGAATTATATGTCCTATGAACAAAGGTAGCTCTGTGCCAAGGAGTTTGGTGTCTGGCCCTCTGTGCAGCCAGTTAGCCAACAGGCGATTCTACTACCAAGGAAAGGGCTGCATACTCCTGCAAAATATAAGTTGATTAATGTCAGGCTTGGGGGTATAGCCAGTTCCTCCAAGCGTGCTTCCATTCCAGAAATGGCTAGTTCCTGAAACATGATAAACAGCAGCCAAGCTACACAATGCATATCCTTGATAGTTCATATTAGGGACAAGCTAAATTTACTCACTTGATGGTTCATATTAAGAACAAAATAAACTTAGTCAATATAGGGGCATGAATTGTCCCTTCATTGGTCTGCTTGTAACTTGTGCTTGTAACTTGTGTTTGTATTCTCTGAAGTTCAGGGTGCTGACTTTTCCCCCTGAACTAGGTAAATGATATGTGTTTGATTGATTGAAGTGAAAGGAAAGCAGATTTAAGAACCTGAGCTAGCAGCCATCCTGAGTATGCTAGGGTGCTTGCTGATACAACTCAGTATTATTATGTGTGTATATATATATATACATATAAAGTGAATATAACACTAATAAATATTGAATTAAAGAAATTATAAGGAGCTATTTTACCCAAAGGTTGAATTTTGAAGGCAGATGGGTAGTGAAGGTTATTGTTAAACAATATTTTCAATAAATTTAGCAATGAAAATTAAAAAACAGTTGCTTTGGTTACTGAATGCTGTTAAAAGGTCAAATGAAACTTTTAATATATTAATGGCTGAATAATGATGGATATGGTTGTGAATAAATGGGGAAGAAGTAAATTGAGCTTAAATGGGATATGCTTAAACCTGAAGGAGTTTTATGTAGATGATAAGAGGGAGTGTGATTAATTGTTTGTTTGTTTTTCAGGAAATGTACTTAGTCTTTATTAAAAATAAGACTATTATTACTACTAATACCAATTATTATTCAAAGGGAACCTTGTAAGAAAGTGTGAGTAATGGAGAAGGAGAGTTAAACTCTGGTTCATTTAGGATGTTCCCAATCCTTTCAGCAAAGGAAGAAATTTGGCCATCTTATGTGAGTGATAGTTGACAGAGTATTTCCACTGTGTGAAAAGAAGGGAAAAAAGAAGCAGAAGTTTTCCAAAGAGATGGGAGTAGAAAGAGTCACTAAAAACAAGAAGAATGTTCAAGATAGTGAGGAGGTGGCTAAAGCAGCAAAACTTAAATTTATAATTTAGTTTGGGGAATTTCTCTGTCAATACTCAGTTGCACAGGAGCAGGAATGGGTGAATTAGATAACCAGAGTTACCCATGAATGAGAATGACCAGGGTGGGAATAGAGGAATGCTAAGAGGGATTGATAAGAATTTCTGGTATATTCATATAAAGTGGTAAAATAAGTGAATGGAGCTGGATAAGAGGGTAAATGTGTGAAGGTGTAGGAATAATGTTAGGGTAGGAGTTTGTCATTGAAGGGTATTATTTCTAATTTCAGTATCTTAGGAATAGTGAAGTTTTGTGAAATGCTAAACTGTAAGGTTCAACCATTCAGTTGTCTCATTGAAGTAAGATGATGAATGACACTAAACTGGTCAGAGGAACAGAGGGATCATTGACATTAATATTAATACATGAAAAATTAATGTATTAATATGGGAGTAGAGACAAAAGTTGTAAATCAGCCAATAAAGTTGTTGAGAATATAATTTTGGGAAAAAAATGACATGAAGGTGATAGATGAAACCAAAAGGGTTCATGAAGTTAAGTGAACAAATTGAGTGACCTTCAAATGAAATGTCATAATAAAGAGGAGGAGTTTTAAAGTAAGAAAACTAGTGCTTATATCTCATGTCCACCACTTATCATCTATGTGATATTGGGCAAATGTCTTGGTTTCTTTCCTTTTCTGTAAAACTAGCTTAGATTAGATCATCTTCAAAGTAATTTTTTTTTTCCAACATATGATCCTGAAGTAACAACAGTTAGTAAAAGGTGTGGTAGTTATGGAAAAATCTGAAATTAGAAGTAGAAAACAAGGAATGTACCAGTTTCTTCTTCTGTCCCTATGACTTGGGGAAATTAAGAGGAGAGATTTCTGATGGAAAATCTCAGGACCAAGGTACTGTCCATGAGGAAAGAGTTAATTTAGTTAAAATGCGGAAGTAGAAGTTTTGGAAAGAGTTTGAAGAGGGAGGTAGTTCTTTACAAAGAGAAAGATGGTTTCAAATATTGACAACAATGGGAGGTATATGAACATAATGGAATGGATTTTTGAGGAAGTCAAGCTTGTCAGAATAGGTATGAAGACTCAGGAAGGCAGCAGAGAAACAGCTTGACTAGCAGGCAGTAGGACTGTGTACATGTCAGTTTAAATAAAAAGACATGCAAATCTCATTCACATAAGTTTTCAGCTTAACACAAGGAAAAGACTCATATAACATGGAGAAAAAATATCTCAAAGGATATATAAATATTTGGGATATTTTACTAAACAAGCAGTTTGAAGCATTAAACTATTTGCTGTGCTTATGTGGATATATTATACAAAATCCAGTACATATGCACTGTTTTTGGTCAGAATAATTCAATTTAGTTATCAGATAATTTGTGCTACTAAGAAATGGATCATTATTATTGTGTAGACAATGCAAGCAAAATTATCAAAACATTAATATTTGAAATATTATTGGATCCTTAAGACTTAAATGATAAAAAAAGGTTTTTAGGCTGGAAAATTCCTGTGTGAGGGCACCAATGGTTCTTGGACTCCTCGTCTATTCAGCTTCCAATTCACATTTACTCTGGAGGGGTTTACTAGGGCTGACCATTCACAGCTATTTCTACCTCCTGAAGGGCATTTCTGGATTGACTAACCATCTGCTGGGTCTAACTCTCAGAGTCCAATGACAACAACAGGAGAGAATTTGCTTTAAATGATCAGCAAAAATCTCAAGTAGTGAAAATGTTGCTTTCCTAGCATCTGCTATGTCAAGGACTACATTCTTGTAAAATGTTGTCCAAGAACCTAGTCCAGTGCTTTGCATGTGATGTGATTGGTACAGTATTATGTGTTGTTTGTATATGGAATGGGACTCAGAACAGGGGAAGTATCCTCCTTTCATTAATATATTAGGTCATTATTTTTTCCCTCAATTACAATTAAGCAAAAGAATGGCATGCCCAAGCTGACCAAACTGAAATCTGAGATTTTAAAGTATCTATATCAACTAATATATATATGTAAATGCCTTTATATTACATACTTCTGCATAATACTTCTGTGTATTACATACACAATTCTGCATGTATGTGTGTGTTGCTCATCTAGGTAATGTTTGTGTCCATGTGGGTTTATATAAATTTAACTAAATAGCAGAGCAGATAGTGTCAACCCTGGAGTCAGGAAGACCTGAGTGCTTTTGCATTCTTGGACAATCTGTGAATCCCTGAGCAAATCACTTAACCTATTTGCTTTAGCCCCCTTATATGTAAAATTGGAATGATAATAGCACCTACCTCCCAGGGCTGCTGTGAAGAATAAATGAGGTAATATTTGTAATGCATAGCACAGTATCTGGCATATAGTATACACTACGTAAAAGTCAGTTACTATTAGTAGTAGTTAAAGTAACCATAGTTGTTTTCATCATCATCACAGGTCATGGGCAGCTGCCCTCATGCAACTTTCCTCCTAACAATAAAATACTAAATGTAGCTGTCATTTCCCCCCTCTTTTATTTTGCATTCATTATGTATTTGTCCTACTTTCAAGAAGAGTCTCTTGGGAATTATTTTAGAATGTCAGTTAAGCATATACTTCCAGCATAGAATCTGAAGACATGATAGTTGTTTTCCCTTCAGAAATTCCATTTTTCCATGAACAGACCATTAGTTAATGGTACAATCCTAGTGCTGTACTTGGAAACAAGAAGATCCATTTCAAATTCTCACTTATGATTCTTATTAGCTGTATGACCATGTGAAAATTAGTCAATTGATACTGATCCTCATTTTGCTTCTACATAAAATTAGATTATCAGTCACAAGTTCCTTCTAAATGCCAAGCACTCTGCTAGGAAATAAGCAACAAATACAGAAGTGAGGGAGTCACTGGACTTAAGGAATTTATATCCTGCTGAGGAATGCAGCTTATTCACAGATAACTAAAACAGCATGTATTCAACTTGAATGAAAGTGATATCAGTGAAAAATGGTGAAATAAGGAAAGAACTAATGAAGGAGGTGGCACTTTATTTCAGCATGGAAGAGAAAGGGGCATTTTGAAAATGAGGAGGGATCCCATACATAGCATGTGTAAATGCACAAAGAGAAGTTTTTAATTCCAGTTGTCAAATTTTATTATTTCTAACTTTGTGATCTCTATCCTATATGTTCTCTTCCCTGTAATCACATGAACTTCTACAGAAGTCTACATACATTGACCATTATAGTTTAAGGTGGTTCCTCTTTATTAAATATTTTGTGGACACTATGGTGGAAACTATGTGGCCATTTTAATGATAAGCTGTTGTGGATACTATACTGTGAATTTCTGTGATAATTTGTAATATTGTGAATGCTGTACCTTGATTTTATGGGACTGTTTTGCTTTGATTTATTACAGAATAAACAGAGTGTTCACTATACTGTGCAATCAGAACCTTGAAAGTTGTCCGCAGTAGTGTTCTTCTGGAAAGCTGCTCCATGCATAGCAATATATTATGGTGCAGTCAGTAAGATTACAAAGCACAGTGCCTCAATTTGTTCTAAGATCCATGGCCATTTGCAAACAGATTAGAAGACCAAGGATCCTGGAGGCATGGAATGTAATGGTAATGGAATTTGAATTTAAAGATTCCTTTTTGTATTGGCAAGTAAGCAGGTACTTAGCACTTTGTTTCCAGTCAATCTAAGGTAGCAGGTCCTTAGCAGTTACTAGTTGATCAAACCTCTGTTGGGGAAACAGAAGGTATGAACTCCTGTCTCCTATTGCTTATGTAACAGGAAGTGATTGGCTGAAACAGGAAGCTAATACTGTGTGTATATAAGGAAAAGTTCCAGGAAGGGACAGTCAGAATTTCTTGGAGCACCATAGTGGAAGAAACAGCTGCCAGGAGAAGACTGAAGAGCCCAGGAGCCCTCCCTCCCACAGGCTGGACAAGGTGATTCTGATTTTTTAAACAAGCTGTAGAAGACTGAGGAAACATGACCAGAATGCTAAGACTTGTCTGTTTGTGGCTTGGTTGAGACTTGAATTCCCAGGAACAGAAATTGTGAAGGATTTGAGATGGACTGGACCCTGTGAGCTTCAATAGAGAGCAGGAACTGCCTGGAGAACAGGACAACGACCTGGGAGTTGTCTGCCTTTGAATCCAGGTAACGGTTTGGTGGATTAAAGTAGGAGCTGGGACTATGGAAGGGGATCCAGGGAATCTGAGAAACCACCCTGAGTCAAGCTGAAAGAAGACTTTACTTGGATACTGCATACTGACTGAGGAATTGTAAATTTAGTAGCAACATAGGGATGGAGAGTCTGTGTATTTTCTAATGATTGTACTTGGTGTTTAAAGATACTTAGTAATTGGTTGCTGAATAAGTGACTGATTGAGTTAACTTAGTGTGCTCCAAGAGTGGGAGAGCTTTGACTATTGTACTTTGAGATTACTGAATGACTGAGTAAGGAGGCAAATCTCCTTAGGGATACTAGATGATTGTTCTTTGTTCAAAACTTTGTGTCCACTTTGGTGAAAACTATGTGGCCATTTTAATGATAAGCTTTTGTGAATACTATATTGTGATTTTCTGTGATAACCTATAATATTTTGTATGCTGTACCTTGATTTTCTATGAATATTTTTCTTTGATTTGTTAAGGAATAGAGCATTTACCATACTGTGTAGTCAGAACCTTAAAAACTATTCACAGTAAAATTCTTCTGGAAAGTTGCTCGTGCACGGCATTACACAGACTCCTATGTTATTACTCAAACTATTGCAACACTTCTCTTTTTAAAAAAATTCTGAATGTAACACATACAAAAGGAATATGAAAAAGAATGACAGAGAAAGAGAGAGAGAGAGAGGAAGAGAGAGAGAGGAAGAGAGAGAGAGAGAGAGAGAGAGAGAGAGAGAGAGAGAGAGAGAGAGAGAGAGGTAGATAGTTAGACAGAAAATGGTAAATTATAACTGTATTGATAGAGCATGGAAGCATTTCCATATGAACAGTAATACCAAAAGAAGATTATATGTGTAACTAAAAATCTCTACTAGGTATAGCTTATTCTAATAATATCTTTATTGCTTGCTCTATCTCTAGTCTCTATCCTGTCTCGTCTGTTCTTCAAGAAATTCCAAAATTACTATTTCAAAAGCACAAGTTTCACCATGCCACTTTTCTGGTCAATAAGTTCAAATAATCCATATTTACTATACAAAATTTTATCAACCTCTTAGACTGGCATTTAAAGCCATTTTTAAATTCCTCTTTCCTTATTTACCTACCTTTTATTTTTATTATAACTATTTGTGCTTTCTATGGTCTAGCAAAAGTGAACTTCTAGCTCTTCTTCACACGTTATATTCAATTTCCTAGTCTTACCATTTTTTAAGGCCTTTCCCATGCTGAAATGAGTTCTGTCTTCACTTCTGGCTCTTAGAATCCCTCATTTCCTTCAATCACCAACTACTGCATAAAGAATTTCACAATAATGTTAAGTATTTAGTACCTCTCACCCTAAATTAGCATGAATTCATTTCACATACATTTTGTACAGTCATTTATACATGCACATTTATATACACACACACAACTGTGTGTGATTGGGTGTGTGTGTATGCTCTCATCCAATATTATATAGTCTCCATTGGTACAGGGATTCTGTAATTTTTTTGTCATTAAATTTACTTTGTTCTGTATAGCTCCTGGCACAGCATCCATGCTTAATAGTTCCTGGTTGATTGATTGACTGCACATAGGGTACATGAAGGAGAATAAAGGAGAATAAAACCAGAAAAAAGTAAGAAACAGATAGGGAAAGCCTTCATATTTTTGTTTCTTTTAATATGGAAGTTTAACCAGACATCAATATGTTGAAGCAAAGCCACATGTATCAAATCATGCCCATATGGGCACTCTCACTATAAGAAAATAGAAGATAGAAAGGAGTTAAAATCAAATTGAAGGAAACTCATATGTTCCCATGTATAAATGATTACAGGAACTGGCAAAGCTTATTTCATCATATGCCCAAAGGCAACTGCAACATCATTTTCTAAGATGTTTGGATAGGTCATAATGGAGTGCTCATGATGCTTTTTAAGCAAAGAAATCTCCATGAAGACAATTTCAATGTACATGTTAATATTCATTCCAAAAGACAAAATTAGTTAATTCTACAAAGAATGTGAGAGAATACTCAAAACTATGTCAGCACACAATTTGATATGTAGTAATCTAAGAGTGAAATTAGGAACAGAAAAAGTTGATGAAAACAATTTTGGAAAAGAGTTTAGGAATAAAAAGACAGAGTAAAGGTATTTCTGAAATTCAGAAACATCCTGCCTCCTTAAAAAAATACTTTCTTAAATAATGTTTGTAAGGAACTGAATGTGTTGAGCACAAAACATTATAAAATTGATTATGTTTTATGTTTATTAAGTTTGTATAGTTTAGAATTAGTTGTCTGTACAGTGACATAACTGCCTGAAATGAGCAACGTTTACAGTAAAAATCATGAAGATGAGATAAGATTTTGTCAATATACCAGGTTCAAGAAAAGATTTTTTAATGTTAACAATTCTGAAAAAAAATAAAATTTTTGAATCACCATTTCCTAGAAAAATTTAGCTCACATTAAGAGCATCCTTGCCATGAGGCAACGAAAAGTGTCCAGAAACCAACTCAGTCACCCATTATCACCTGTTTCATAAATCATAGCAACCATGAAATTTAACCTAACTTGAAAAACATTATGGTGGAGTATAGCAGAAGATTATGAAAGGCAGTATTTTACAAAAAAAAAGTATCAAAACAAAATGAACCTGATGAGAACTTGTTTCAGGATCCCATTCATCCGGAGGCTTAAAGATACACACACAGGAAGCCAGAAGGGGCACTAAAAAAAGAAGGAAGAAGATGTGAATCTTTTTAACAGAGATGTCTTTCTATTTCATGATCACAATGGGATTACTACATTCGAATTTTTTAAAAGAAAAAAACAGGAAGGTTTTAATCCCAAAAGGTAAAGCTAGTGGACCCCTCAGCCTTACTGGGCTGAGCTGAGTGTTGGAGTGGGAAGGGGAGTTCTGGTTCCACTACTTGCCAGCAATGAGTGGATTTCTGAGAACCACAAAAACTGAATCCCTCCTCAGAAACATCTTGGAAATGTAACGATCTTTGTTCACTGTTTTTGACTTTTTCTTGCTTTTGCCACTTTGCGGTACCTCTGTCATCATCTCTTTTACATTCTCCAAAACCATGTTGCAGTGCCTGTCAAAGGCCTTCACTTGGAGGCATAAGTTCTATAGCTCCTCAGGGCTCATTTCACTCTTGGGCTTGTTTAAAAGACTCATGGTTAGCTATGGGCCCTCGGTCCTCTACAATTCTGCCTTCCTCGCACCTTGGGTGCCTCAGTGATCTGACTCCGCTGCAGGGGTTGGGGGTGTGTGCCTCAAGTCGCTTCTGCTTCTGGTGCAAAGGACCACAGTTTTTAACATCATTTTTTTGGAGTAAGCAGTAATAGTCCTTGTAGTAGATGAGACTGGGAGAAGAGGTTACCTCTTGAGAAATATATGTAGAATAATTCACTAATAAATATCTAAAGATATTCAGATAAGCACATTCAAACTTTCTTTTCACAAAGAAATATACTTAATAAATATAATAGGAAAGATCATTAAAAATGGTATTATTCCTTGTATCTCCTCTCAAAAAAGGGACTTAGCCAATATGTATGAAAGCTTTATCATCTCAATAACATTTTCATATAAAAATACTCTATCCAGGATATACTAAGTGGAAACATGAAAAGGAAAATAAGAAGGCTTTCATAGATGATGTTTTGGTATCAGATACTCAACTGAGAAATGTAGAACTTTTAATAAGTGTCATAATAATTTAAAATATATGTATTCATGTCTTCTCTTACTGTGCATTAACTAGGTTTGGAAGTAGCTTGCAAAACTAAGAATAACATAACATAGACTGATTGGAAATTTAACCATCTAAAATCAAGATAGTAATTTGATGCTAAGACATGATTAATATATTCCACTATTATTATTGGCACCTGAAGATAGTTCTAAATTTTCTGGAAGTCAAAAAGGAAAAAAAATGTTACTTAGACTTATCTGAGAAAAGAAATCATATAAATGTATCTGCAGAATTTTTGTATTCAAATATGTAGATAATGCTGAATAATAATATTGTTACCATTACAAATTGCTTTAGTACTCAAATATTTTCAAAAGTTTCCTCACATTAACCTTGCAAGGCAGATAGTGCAGATATTGAATTATTAACTGCAGTCTATGCATGAGGATATATGCCCAAAGAAGCTGAATGAAAATGAATCAACTGACTTTTAGAATCAGCATATCATATAACTAGAAACATTATTTAAATTAAAAATCAATTCATAAACAATTAATTTTTCTTCTGTTGGTTGAAGGTAGATAAAAGAATAGGTCCATCAAGAATGGTTGGCCAAAGACAATGGTCTCACTAGATATTTTCTTAGAACATAATCCCATTCTAAGATCTTGAGAACTTCCCTTGGGATTTTGGTTTGCTTTGCTTTAAGTAGTACAAAGAGATATACTGATCAATTCTGTTATTTTCAGGAAAAACAAAGTCAAGCTTTTCTTTATCCTAATCTCTGATCTCGTGGCATAAACTTAAGAAAGAAACATCTCCATAATGAGAGTTTAAGAAAATACCAGCAAGTGTTTACTTGTAAGGAGATAATTCAATGAATTATTTTCACTTCTCATTAATTCCCCTATCCTTCAGATTCTCAATTTCCATTGTGTAGGTGTAGTGAAACATAAGATTGGCAACATTGATGGTCAGAATAAATATAAAGTGGTAATACCCAATTTCAACATTTGTAGGGAAGTAAATTCTTTTAATGGACATAAATCATAAAGGACTTATTTTTAGTAGACTAGCCATTTGATTGTATGTGTATGATTCCTCCTAGACTTAACCTCAGGTCTTCCTTTGGAAATTATAATTTTTAGTTATTAATGAATTATATCATATGTTTTCCTAGACTCTTGACTTTTATCCTTAAAAGCCCTTGACATTTCTTGGATTTTTTTTGGTTGTTGATATTTCAACTTCAGAAATCATTCATCTAGCTGCCTTCTTTACGATCCCGGGATTGAGATGATTCTTTGAATGTTTCAAATCACTCATAACACTTTTTAACTCATTCGGTGGATCAAAATAAAAAAGACATAGTGGCATATTCTCATAAAGTTTGACCTTTGGATGTTCCTTATAAATAATACTCTCATTTCCATGGCTTCAACTAATTTATTTCCTTTCCTTTAGAGCATTCCATGCTCACCCTTGTCCCTTATAATTCTATTTTTTTTCAAAGTTTATCTAAAGTGCTTGCTTCTATATCAAGTCTTTCCTGATCTGCTCAGTTTCTAGTGATTTGTAATAGATTTATTTTGCAGAGGCATAAAAACATATATGACTATAGTTTTGCATAATATGTATTTATATATACATTTATATTTGTGTGTATGTGTATTTCTTTATGTGTGTACATATGTATATACATATCACCTGCAAAATAGAATATAAATTGACTTCAGAGACTACTTCATTTGTGTCTTTGGAACTGGTCCATGTGTAGTAGGTATCAAATAAATTCTGATTGACTAAAAATGTGGAATTGAGCAGATGAGTGATAAAATGAATACAACACTGGGCATGAGTTCAACAAGACCTAAATTCAAAACCAGCTTTCATACATTTACTAGCTGTGTGCTCTTGGCAAACAATTTAATTTTGTCTTTTTACCTCAACTTCAAAATGGGAATAATAATGATGATGATGATAAAACCATGTTAAAAAATTTAACCTTGATTCTTCAGAAAAAAAAGTCAGTAGCTAATTAGAATTACTTGCATGCTAACCATTAATAAGAATGTCTCTATCTTCCATGTTGTTATTCCATCTTATGCAATCAAACATTCAGCAAAAGGTTACCCAGTGTAGTCTGCTGGAACCAAAATATAAAAGCCTAACTTCAAAGAAAACAATAGATATGTGAGTTTTGCAAAGGATTTCACCTCCAGGCCATAGAAGTAAGCCCATGAGATATTTGCTATTGAAGCTTTTCAATTAGTCAGTCAACAATCATTTATTCAATGCTTTGACTATGAAATGAGATCTGCAAAGTGGTTATCACAGGGCCTGCTATGTTTTAGGTGCTCAGTAAATGTTTATTCCTTCTGCCTTAACCCAACAAAGACTAGATGAAGGTACTAAGATTGGAGGTTTCAAATGTCAGCTCTTTCCTCAACTAGCTCTGTGGATTTGTGGGAAAATATCCTTTCAGGCTTCATTTTCCTTTCTTATAAGTCTCTTAAAATTCTAAAAGTTGGTGAAAAGGGGGAATCTCTATTAAAACCGAATTCAAGTAATGCTCATATATAATTCTGGAGGAAGAAGCTTCAATTTAAGAATAGAATATCCTGCAAGTCAGTCCCCAATTGATAGTCAAAAGATATAAACAGGCTGTTTTCAGAGGAAGAAATTAAAAATGCCAATAAGCACATAGAAAAATGATTTAAATCACAATTTATTAGAGAAATGCAAATAAAAACAAGACTGAGGTACCACATCTCACCTGTCATATTGACTAAGAAAACAAAACAGGAAAATGATAAATGGATAAATGCTGGAGAGGATGTGGAAAAATTGAAATACTAATGCATTGTTGGTGGAGTTATGAACTGATCCAACTATTCTGGAGAGCTATATGGAACTATGCCTAGCAATACCACTTCCAAGACTGTATCACAAAGAGATTGTAGAAGTGGGGGAAAGGACTTGTATGTACTATACATACATATGTACGCATACATGTGTGCATGTATGTGTATATGTTTGTATATATGTATGTATGAATATATACTTGCATATGTAATATGTAAGTAAATACATACATATGTAAACTGTTCATTGTAAACACATACATACAATGTATTTACAATGTAAATGCATACAATGTAAGTAAATGCATACATTATATGTATTATATGTATGTATAATATATATAATATATGTATAATATATACATATGTATAATATATGTATAATACATGTATATATAATATATGTATAATATATGTATAATATATACACATTCCCACATGTATACATATATACAAACATATATATACTCATACATATACATAGATACATGCACACACATACACATACATACATACATACATACATACATACATACATACATACATACATACATATTATTGTGCTATAAGAAATGAGGAGCAGCCAGACTTTCTAATAACCTATACAAACTGATGCTGAGCGAGGGGAGCACAACCAGGAGAACACTGTACATAATTACAGACACAAGCTATCTGTGATGACTAACTTTGATAGTGTGGGCTCCTCTCAGCAATGCAAGGCTATAAGACAACTCCAAAAGACTCAAGATAGAAAGGGTTGTCAAGATTCAGAGAAAAGAGGTACAGAGTCAGAATACAGATTGAAGCAAACTACTTGCTCTCTTTCTTTTGTGTCTTATTATGTTCCATTTCTTCTTTCTTGTTGTTCACTCCTTTGGTTATAATTCTTCTTTACAACTTGACTAATGTTTAATAAAAAGGTATTTGTAGAACCTATGTCTGATTGCATGTCACCGTAGTTGGGGGGGGTGGGGTGGAGAAAGTTTGGAACGCAAGGAATTGTAGAATTGAATGTTGTAAACTAAAAGTAAATAAATAAATGAAATTAGAAATATTAAAAAGCATACAACATTCTCCCTGTGGCCCTCTCATAAACAACTCTTTGCTAGCTCTTTTTTAAGAGAAAAAATATTATAACTCTTCAGCAATAACTTCAATTGTATAATTAAAAAAACTGACAAAATTTTTTTCCTGGAAAGATTAATCTTTTAACTTAAAAACAAATCTTAAAACAATACTTATTTTTTTACCTTTTTTTTTACAAAAGAAGTCTAATGACTAATCAACATTAATGATATTATTAATGATGAATATATGTATACATCTATCTTCCCGTTTTCAAATATTTTCGTGCTGTCGCTCCATTTTAAGCATGCAATCAAACATTTGGTAAACTTCATTGCTTCTGACTGTCTTCAAAGGAAAACTATAGATAGATGAGCTTAGGGAAGGTTTTCACATTCAAACCAAAGAGTCCATGAGACATTTACTATTGGAGTTTGTCAGACAATAATCATTTATTAAGCCCCTACTATGTGCCAGGAACAGGTCAGTAGTCAGGAAGGCCTGAGTTCAAATTTAGTTTCAGACTACTTTCTGTGTGACTCTTGGCAAGTCACCTAAGCCTGCTTTCCTCAGTTTCCTCATCTGTAAAATGAGCTGGAGAAGGAAATGGCAAACCACTCCATTATCTTTCCAAGAAAGCCCCAAATTTTGTCACAGAGTCAGACATGACTGGAGCAACTGAACAACACCAAACTATGTCCCAGACACTGCTAAGCACTGAGGATACAAAAGAGTCTAAAGACCATCCCTGTGCTTAAATAGTTCACAATTTTATGATTACATATATGGAGGAATGATAAGATAATTGGAATCAGAGTCCCATGACCTTTGATATTTGTATATAAGAGCAAAAAGGGAATGGCTCAGGAGGTGTTATTGATAAATCAACAGTAGATTGTCTTGCAACCTGGATTCACTTTCCCTAAGCTCGTTGGTACTTTCTTTGCCCATGCGGGGCTAACTGTAGCATGGCTTGACGCTCTGAGCAACTTTAAGGCAAACATAGCTCAAATCCAAAAAATATAAAAACCTTATGGTTGTACTGTTTTGTTGTCCTATTTTTCTCTGATTCATGCTCTATCTCAGAGTCAGACTCTAGTTTCAGAGTCATTAAAAATCTAGGCTCATCAAATCTATACTCAGAAATTTATAAACTTTGTCACCCTGGGCAAGTTACTTAACCATTGCTGTCCTCATTTTGGTTATGCATAAAATGAAGATGACAAAATCATCTACTGTGCAAGGTTTTGTGTTGTTGTCTTTGGTGAAGATCAAGTGAGAAAATCAGTGTGAATTGCCATAGAACTCGTGGCAGTTAGACAGACTAGTTAGTCTCAGATATAGCAGTTTATCTAAGACCTTTCTGACTCAAAGTCCAGGGCTGCCTTGTCTGTGTAAAATTGTCATTTCATTGCATGCAGCCTTATATTGAGACACAGTTTGTGTTTCTTTAAGAACTTCTGGGGGCAACTCTTGCAATCCTTTCAATATTCCCAACATATAATTAACTTCCCGTCCTGATAGCAGACACAAGATCATACATTTACAGGATTCAGTGGTGTATGGGACTTTAGATGACATCCTATTCAAAAGTCTCATTTCACAAATGAGGGAAGTGAGATTGAATGACATGTCAAAGCTTACATAGCCAGCAGGTGCCTAAGAGTTGAATTTGAACCACAGTCTTCCTGACTCCAAGTCCACTGACCTATCTCATGTTGCCTCTTGATTTGCCAAGACACATACAGATTATAGCTATTCTTTGACTCCATTTCCACTGTTCTCATTGTACCACAAAATAATAGAAATTCTATTTTATATGACTTAACAAGAATCTGCAATGATGTAACATTGAAACAAGTCATAGAAAATGATTCCTATACATAACTCAGAAAGTTAGGACTTTCCAGTAAGGAGGTTGGATCCTCTGAACCCCTTTCTACTTCCCCTTAACTGTTTAGGATAAAAAACCCTAGATTGAAAATCAAGAATAATTGGTAGAATCCAAAATATGGAAGCATGGATATCAGGACAAATTTTTTATCACAGAAGCTAAAAAAATATTATCTGGCATAGATAATGAAAAGGATGCCTGTGTTTACATACATACACACCCATGCCACCTCCAAACATACATACATGCTTCATATATACATATGTATACATGCATGTGTATATAAATGAATATACATGGCATGAATATATGTGTAGCTATATGTATGTGTGAATATACACACATATATAGCCAATCCACTCCCCTCACTCTCTTCTTTCCTTGCTCAAGCATTGTAATAAAACAGTGCCCTTAAATCAATGAAATGTTTATAAAAAAGAAGAACAAACCAATAAAAACAACACATCCCTTACATTTCTACAACCAACACCCGTAATTTAAACTCAAAACTTTGATCTCTGACTCCCCAGTGAATTTTGGCCTTCCTCTGCAACAAACCTGTCTGCATCAATAATGAAAACACCAACCACAAATCAGTAAACAAACAGAATCAGTGAAATCACATTGACTATATCTGCTTAGTACTTGGATACTTCAAAAGATTCTTGATTTTATTTGTTTGGTATCTCATTGCATCAACAGAAATTGCCTGTTTTCTCATCAGACAGGCTCCATCACTTACCATGGCAAAAAACAAATTAATGAATTAAATAAAATAAAACAACACATTGACCAGCATTTTGTTGATGGGCTTCTTGCAATCTAGCTGTGCCAATCTTTGTATAACATTTAAACAATCTGTGCCAAACAGCCTGTGCCTTTAATGAATGCTGTGCTTCTGGAAGGGTGAAGATGTATGTTTTATTTCATTCCCTTCTTGGCATAACATAGAGATTTGGCTATTTGGCCCACAAGAAGACGAGTACAAATTCAACCTTGAACAATTAACTAGTTGTTTGACTCAGATTATATAAACACTTTATCGACCTGGTGGTGACCTAGAAAAAGCAAATATTTCATAACTCCATTGTTTCCCCAGGAGTACTAAGATTCACAAGAGTCAAGTAGTTTTTGAGAAGTTAAGATGATTTAGGAATAGTATGAGATTTGGGAGATTGTCCTGAACTTACACATTTAAAAGAGTTTGTAAGTCATGCAACAGGATAATCTGGTGTGTGCTTCCTTTAGTGTTTGGAGTTGAAAGGGAAAAATGCACAGCATATTTCAAAAACAAATCTCTATCAAGTACCTACAATATGCAAAGCAATGACACAGGCATTATCCACTGCTATAATATATAGGGTATGGGTCATCTACTGATATTGTAGATAGTGTCTGGGACTTGGAATAAAGAAGACATGGAAAAAGGCAATTTTTCCCCCAGTGTTGTGTAGAAGCGATCCCTGTATATACATGGGCAACATGGACACCTTGAACAGGACTTTCTGCAGTACCAGGAGCTTGGAATGAATGGAACAAAATAAACAAATCCAAGAGAAATACTGTTTCTAATTCTACTCGTTCATATACTTCAACAACTTAGTTCTGGCACTCCTGCTCTCATCTGGTTGAATCTCCTCATAATGTTGACAGCCATTGAGGAGACTGAAATTCCAGGGGACAGAACCAAAGTAAGTACTTTTTGCCTGCACTTTCACTTGTTAAAATGAAAATGGCAACTTATTACTCTCAATAGATTCATATCTAGGACTTACTTATTCCTTACTACTGAAAGAGGTTCTAATGTAACAGTTGGCAGGGCCACGCATTTTGATCAAATTTTATCTCTGCAGATCATATTTTCTAGTGCAGAAAAACAGGAACTTTGATAAATCAAATACAGTTTCCTAGAGTTAGCATGTTTTCTGTAAATGAATGTTGATGTTGTTCAGTTTATGACACTTCCACCTCCCCTACCTTTCCAAGTTTTGTGAATTTCATTTTCTAGGATTTTCTGGACTGAGACATGGTGCTTAATTGTGAAGATCACTTCATCTCCTCAACAGAACCTCCTTATCAAAACAAACTACCTTAAGTCATCCTCTAATACCTTGGCTACAACCAGGTGTTTGCCAAAATGAGGAAAAATACTATTTCAGAAAAAGACATAACGATTTCAATTCCTAGAGAGCATAATAGACTAATAGTGAATTTTTATGCATCTATGCAAAGCAGAAGTGATAGTATTACAGGGAAGCTCTCCTTTGACAAAATTCTTATGTTTCCTCATGTTTCTAGAGTACTAGAGACATTTTATGCACATTCCTTCTGTTGTGATAATGCTTTTTTGACAATCTTATGAGAATCACAATGCGCATTTACTAGTGTGAAGTACTGTTCTGCTCAACATTTATAATGATGATTTCAGAGTAACTGTTGCCATGGTAATAACACCATCCTCTTCCTCACCTTGATCCTATGTGCATTTTTCAGTCAAGGCTACCAATGCAGTAAAAACATGAAAAAGATACTACTCCCAATTAAAGCTGAATTTGAAACCTGAAGGTGCCATATTTATTGAGTGCGGTAATCCATGATCATCTACCCTAATATACTTTCTTTCTTTTTTTTCTTTTTTTTTAATAACTTGTTTGTTCACTTTTAGGTTACAAGATTCTGTTCCATAGTCACTTCAGTTATAGATTTTTCTCCCATTCCTCCCCATCCCCCACCCGACCCCCCCATGGTGGCATACAGTCATTTATAGGATCTGCAAACTCCTTCACATTGTACAGTTGTCTGGTTGTATATGTGTTATAGCCAATGGAGTGAACAATGAGAAAAGAGAAACAAAAGCCAAACATCGAAAAGAATGA
>CM053599.1:56125120-56147136 GCA_028646575.1 Pseudocheirus occidentalis | reverse complement strand
CTCCTGTCTTTTCTAGACGTTCCCCCCCCCCCAGTATTGTACCTGCTCTCTCTTATCTTCTGTTTCTCACTGTGTCTCCATTTTTATATGATGCCTTCAAACATGTCCAATTCTCCCCCATTCTTAAAAAAAATCTCACTTGATCCAACTATCCTCTTTACCTATCATCCTATATCTCATATCTTCTTGATTATATTCCTTGAAAAAGCCAATAACACTAGATAACACAATTTCCCCTCATCTCACTCTCTTCTAAGCACTCTTGCAATTTGATTTCCAACTTCATTCAGCTGAATAGTTTTCTCCAAAGTTATCTATGATATCTTAGCTGTCAAATCTAATGGTCTTTTCTCATTCCTCATTTTAAACTCCTTTCAGCATTTTACACTATTAATCACCATCTCCCCTTAGATACTCTGTCTTCTCTAGGTTTTTGTTACATTGCCCTCTAATCATAGCACTTAACACAGTTCCCACTAAATTCTCCTCCTCCCTTTCCCAACTTCTTCCACTCTTGAGGGCACTATACTCAGACCCAAAACCTCAGTGTTACTTGATTACTCATTCTTACTCTGCATGTCCAATCTGTTGTCAAATCTTTCTACTCCCTTTGCAACATCTATATCTATATGTATACATATATATTGAGATGGAGATAAATACATATCTCATAAAGGAACACATCACTTCTTACCAGGATTGTTGCAGTAATCTGCTAACTGATCAGCTTGTGCCACACCTCTCTCCACTCCAATATAAAGCTATTTTCCTAAGATTCAGGTTTGACCATGTCACTCCTTGCAATGATTATTTCCCTGGATCTGCAAGATCTTGGGCTTCTATAGATTTTGTTCTCTCTTGCTGCTTCATTTAACAGCTTACTGGATACAATTTTGCTTAAATATCAACTATTGTAATTAGCTTGTCATGGTAGGTTTTAGATGAAAAGATTTGAACTTAGCAGGAACATGAGAAACAATTCAATCTTACTCTCATGATGCAGTTAATGATAATGTTCATTATAATACTATAACAATGCAAAAAAAAACTGTGAGCTCATTGACATAGGTGGTAACTCCATTAATTTAGATCAAAACTCATTCATTCCTATCCATCCTGACCACTCTTCCATCTTGTTAATCCATACATTTTTCATGAAGAAGCCTTCCCAGGATGCTGGCTGGCATTTTAAAATTCATTTTAAATCACAAGGCAATAAATAGAGCAAAAATATTCCCACTAGACATACCTAAAACTCTCCACATACTTATGCTTTTTCAATTACAAATTTTCTCAACAACATCCTTTGTCAGTTTTCCTTTGGGATTTCTTGTTTGTACTGTGGCCTACTATAGTGTCAATGCAATATTTGCAGAGCCCACAATCATGACAAAGACCATGACTATAAGTATCACATGATGCTCAAAAGCAAAATATACCAAACTGTCCAGATAGGGGATTGAACTGAAACATTTATTTAGACACCAAAAAACTAAATCCCAAAACTTGATTCCATCATCCAAAGATATTCAAAAGTCATAACAATGCTGAGAGCCACAGCATTCTTCAGCCTTCCCACAAACCAACAAAAGATCAATATTTCCTCACAAACTTCTTTATCTCCTTGCCTGAGCTCCTTTTTCCGCCATCGTCTGGCTAGCTCTGACCAGCTTCCTGTGGGCTCTGCTTCCCTTCAGCAAACTCCTCCCACCACAGACTCCATGTGACTGTATTTAGCCTATTAGGGGATAGAATATATCTTCACACTGGGGAAGCTTCCTGTAGGCTCTGCTGTACACTTCAGCAAATTCCCTCCATCACAGGCTCCATGTGATTACATTCAGCATATCAGGGGCAGAGTTTACTTTCAAAGCAGGGAGATCTTCAAACTCCTCCCTAGATTTGTTAAGGGGCAGGGATGATCTTCAAATTCCCATTCTCATAACACCTACTCAGCCTACATTTTTCAATCTACTGCAGTTGGTCTTCAACTTCATTTTCTTGTAAATGGATATTTCATTGCTTATTCATAGCACGCCAACTTGCATTGGCTCACTCTTTAAGCTTTTAAAAACATTTTCCAGATATAGGTATGGGTGATATGGTTAAATAGGTACCCCAACGGGAGATACTTCTGGATTTAATTTCCTAGAAATTTCCCTTCTTGGCTTTGAATTTGTTCATCTGCCTCTTTCATCCCAGTGGAGTGAAATGTGTGTAGGTGCATGATCTGTCCATTGATACTTTTCCTAAAAAAAAAAAAAAGTAAATGCCTTCCAGACTGAAGGAGACTTCTGTGAAGCAGTTTTTTTTTTGTCATTTAAAAATTGTTCAGAATCATTTAATATATAATCTTTTAGTATATAGTATCTCACTAATAAAATATATCAGTCAATTCTTTATCATTGTCAGTTTTTTAATCTCATTTTTTATGGTTTGTTGTTTATATATTGTTATACAATAGCATTTAGATCAGGAAAGAATAGTCTTGGTCATAAATTACAAATCACTTATTTTATCATCAAAAACTATAAAATCTCAATTTGGGGAAGCAAATTATCTAAGTTCACTTAGGTCATTCAGTCAGTCAATAACCATTCACTATTTGGGTACTTAATAGCAGAGGTGGCACTGTAACCCGGGTCTACTTGTATATCAATTTCTCTTTTCATCCTACCATGATAGCTTTCACTTATCACTTTAGAAGTGTGTTTCAATATAGTTGAGGGAGGCTTTACTACACAGTCTATGGTTATTCTTGATTTTTAATCTGGGTTCATTTTAGTGTATGTGCAATGTATACAAATGCACACAGAGACACATTTGTCGTTATTCGGTCATTTTGAATTGTGTCTGATACTTCATGATTCCATATGGAGTTTTCTTAGCATAGATACTGGTGTGGCTTGCCATTTCCTTCTCCACCTTATTTTATAGATGAGGAAACTGAGGCAAACAAGGATAAGTGACTTGCTCAGGGTCACAGAACTATTAAGTGCCTGAGTCCAGATTTGAACTCAGGAAGATGAGTCTTCCTGACTTCAGGCCAAGTACTATATCCACTGCACCTTATATATACCCATGTATAATTTTAAAAGTCTCTGAAGGTACTAAGGAACTTAACCATCACTCATAATGGAAACTAAATCATCAACATGACCTGGATGATCACTTAGTCTTGTTTAATATTGAGAAGTGCATGTCATAGTGGAAAGTATGTTTGACTTCCTGTGGAGAAACTCAGAGTTCAGATATTATTTCAGAAACTGCTCGCTCTAAGATCTGGGGTCACTTAATTAATCTTAGTTTCTTTATCTATAAAATGGAAATTATTATAATAATACTTACCTTAAAGGGTTGTTGGGCAGAGCAAATGAGATGATGGATGGAGTGATTATATGTCAACTATCTTTCTTATGACTTAGTAAATTCTTCAAATCTTTTTTTTAAATACCAATGAAAGGTTTAATGACATTTTAACTTCCAAGATATCATTTGATGCCTAAAAAGACTGTGAAGTAGGTGCCCCAAAGGAGAATAATGTCTGAATTTAAGTCAAAGAAAAGGCATTTTAGAAATAGTTGCGTATATTTGTTTGTTTTGTTTGCTTTTTGGAGGGCAGTTTGGAGTTAAGTGACTTGCCCAAGGTCATGTGGCTAGTTTTTGTGTTAAGTGTCTGAGGCTGGATTTGAACTCAGGTCCTCCTGACTCCAGGGCCAGTGGTCTATTCACTGCGCCACCTAGCTGCCCCACATATATTTGTTTGATTGTTTGAAGGATGTTACCAAGAAAATCTAATTATATAGAATACTCTATTGACCTCAGCTACGTGAAGAGCCACAGTGTTAGATTTTGGTATCTAGAATATAGAAATGACTGTAGGGTTTTATTAGAAACTCTAGATTCCATGCACACAGCATCTCTTCCAGATTTGCTCCAAGGTCTTATTTCTGAAAGAAGACTGTAAAGCCTATTTCAGGGAAATTGTCATAAAATGATTCATGTCAATAAGTAGTCAATGCTTAAAGAGTTGAGTCTTCAACTATTCAGATATATTTCTCCATTACAGACAATGTTGGAAAAGTGAAGTGTTGCTGCAAATTGTTTGTTATTTTTTAAAGAAAGTGATGTAAGTAGTGTGCCTTTGATTTCATTAGTATAGAAAACTCCTTCCCTTAAGGCAGGGCAGAAACTTTTGGTCTTTGAAAGTTGCTAACCTACTGAAAGGTTACATGACTTTCTCAGACTCACAGTTTATGTTAAGAGTCTGGTGTTGAACAGGAGTCTTTTTAGTTCTGAGGCCATCTTTCTATAATCTCTTCTGTGCTGCCTCTAAAAAAAATTAGTTGTGGTGTTTAAACTCGCCAAATGATGGTTGTTCTGTCACAATCAGAAAGTCAGCCAGACTAATTCTTCAAATAAAATTAATCACGAGTTATATCCTGGTGATGCTTATAGATGCCTTTTATTGTATATTATAAATATAAATAACAAATTGATATAAACTATTCTGAAAAAAACAAATATGTATTCATAAAGCCACAAATGTATTTGTCAATAGTATTTGTCAATAATTGAGATAAAAAGAACTAATATGGATGAAAAATTTGGGCATGGCTTTATTTTCTTTTTGTAAAGCACATAGACCTAACAACATATTTTAACATAGTGTCTTCAAAAAATGTAAGGCATTTGTATTTTCCTTCTATAAAAGAAGCAACCTAATTTTTATTCATTATACAAATAGAGAAAAATTCCCTAATTGGCACTGGGTTCATTTTTCCTGTTTTTCTTGTAATGAATTAAAAACTAATTTCCATGCCCATTAATGTAAATTAAGGTAAATGTACTTTAAAATACCTAATAGCATTTTAATGCTTCATGTTATTTATCTTCTTGATTACATATGTACATTTTCTTTTAATCCGAATCATTCGCAAAGGATTATTTCAATATTTTCTTTCTGATTCCATGGGAAACAATGTTGATATAAAGAGAACTTTCAGGGAAGAATGCTGTCTTTGTCTGCTTTAACACTTCTCCCCAGAACTTGACCTTTGAAAAAGGCCATTGGTTTGCCATTATTCTTTTCTGAGAGTGAACGCTTTGACCTCCTTGACCTAAGTGTCAAGCAATCATGCTCATTATTTTTCATTTTGAGGGAAAGTATGCTATACCTGGCCAATTATTGTACATTTTATTGATAATGACTGTCTATAGTAGATATCTATATGATTGATAAAAAATACCCACCCACAATGAATTTAGAGTAGTTTAATGATATCATTAAATGTACTACATGTTTAGTTAATTGACTGTCCAGAAGTTAGTTACTAGACTAGTTAAAGGAAAAAAGTATAGGCTAAAAAGTATTCATTAGATTGTTTAATTTGTAATTCTGATCAATTTGAACAATATGTATTAAATGCTTGCAAAGCCCTGTGTCAAATACCAACTAAGTACACAATATCAAGATTGATATCATCTCTTTCTTTATAGAACTTTCATTCTATTGGTGAACTCAACATATGAACAGATGAGTAAACAAAAGACACTTTGGACTGGGATCGAGTGCTAAAAACTGGTGAGATTGAATTGAGATAGACTTTGAATAGGTGATACCCAAACTTAACCTTGAGAGATGCTAGTGTTTCTAACAGTTTTCATGGGGAAAGACAAAAAGATAAAAGATAAACTGTCAGTTTTCAGGAATAGTCATTTTGTCTGGAATAGATTGTGTTGAAGATGAAAATATGATAATATTGGGCATGCCCAAATAATAATAATAAATATGATAAAATATGAAAATATGAAATAGCTAGAAAGGCATGTTAAGAATTACTATGGAGAGACTTCACCAACAGATTAAAGAGATTGCACAATGTCCTAGAGGCAATAGGAAACCATTCAAGTTATCTGAGGAGAAAATGCACATGGGCAGGGCTGGGTTTTAGGATAATCATGTATATGTATATGTATATGTATATGTATATGTATATGTATATGTATATGTATATGTATATGTATATGTATGTGTATGTGTATGTGTATGTGTATGTGTATGTGTATGTGTATGTGTATGTGTATGTGTATGTGTATGTGTGTGTATGTGTATGTATATGTATATGTGTATGCATGCATGTATGCACACGTGTATGCATAATGTATGTATACGTGTATGTGTATGTGTATGTGTGTATGTGTATATGTATGTGTGTATGTGCGTGTGCATGTGTGTGCGTGCGTGTGCATATGCACATGCATATGTATGTATGTGTACACACAAAAACACATTTATATACATATACATTTATATATTTATATTTATATTTATAATTTATTATTTTATTTATAGTTATTATTTATAGAAATATTTATATATTTATATAAATTTATATGTTTCCATATATACATTTTATATATATATATATATTTCTTTAAATTATATGTAAAGATAGTTATGGACATTCATTTGCATGAGATTTTGAATTCCAAATTTTTCTCTCTCCCTATCTCCCCTTTCACCTCCCCAAAAGAGCAAGCAAATTATATACTTTATACATTTTCAGTCATGTTGAACATATTTTTACATTAGTCATATTTTGAAAAAGAATCAGAACAAAAGGGGAAGATGAGGAAAAAAAAGAGTGAGAAAAAAGTGATGGTATGCTTCAGTCTGCATTCGGACCAGATGCTATAGCTATAGTTCTTTCTCTGGATGTTCATAGCATTTTTCATTATGAATCCTTTGGAATTGTTTTAGTTCCTTGCATTGCTGAGAAGAGTTTAGTCATTCGTAGCTGATCATCACACAATGTTGCTATTACTATGTACAATGTTCCCCCTGGAGCTGTTCACTTTGCACAGCATCAGTTAAGTCTTTCAAGGTTTTGTTTGAAGTCTGCCTACTCATCATTTCTTAAAGAACAATAGTATTTCATTATATTCATGTGCTACAACTTGCTCAGTCATTCTCCAATTGATGAGTATTGCCTCAATTTCCAATTCTTTGCCACTACAAAAAGATCTTCCTTTGCATTTTTTTGTAGTTCCCTTGATATTCTTTACCTTTTGTTCAAACAGATTTTTGTTATTATTTCTTCTAGTGCCATAAAATAATTTTTGGCAGTTTGATTGATATGACATTGAATAAGAAAATTAATTTAGTTAGAATTGTCATTTGTATTATATTAGTTTGGCCTACCCATGAGCAACTGATAGATTTCCAAATGTTTAGATCTATTTTTACTTGTGTGAAAATTGTTTTTATTGTGTTCATATAGTTCCTGGATTTGTCTAGGAAGGTAAAGTCCTAAATATTTTATATTGTCTACAATTATTTTAAATGAAATTTCTCTTTCTATCTCTTGCTGCTGGAATTTGTTGGTAATGTAAGGAAATGCTGATTTTTTTATGTTAATTTATTTTATATCCTGCAACTTTGCTAAAGTTGTTAATATTTTCAAGCAGGTTTTTAAATTGATTCTCTAGGATTTTCTATGTCTACAACCATACCATCTGCAAAGAGTGATAGTTTTATTTCCTCATTGCCTATTCTAATTCCTTCAGTTTCTTTTTCTTGTCTATTGCTAAAGCTAGTATTGCTAATGAAATATTTTATAATAGAGCTGATAATGGGCATCATTGCTTCAGCCCTGATCTCATCAAGAATGTTTTTAGCCTGTCATTACAGATAATACTAGTGGATAGTTTTAGATAGATGCTACTTATCATTTTAAGAAAAGCACCTTTGATCACCATCTCCCCTAGTGTTTATTATAGGAATGGGTGCTGCATTTTGTCAAAAGGTTTGGGTTTTTTTGCATCTATTGAGATAATCATATGATTTATGTTGCTTTTGTTATTGATATGTCTAATTATTCTGATAGTTTCCTTAATATTGAATCAACCCAATATTTGTTGTATAAATTGTACATATACAGTGTATTATTCACATGATAAATTGCTATAATCACTTTTTTCTTTTTTGCATCAATATTCATTAGGGAAATTGATCTGTAATTTTCTTTCTCTGTTTTGGCTCTTCCTGATTTGGGTATCAGTACCATATTTGAATCATAGAAAATATTTTAGTAGGACTCCTTCTTTGTCTATTTTTCCAAATGGTTTATAGAGTATTGAAATTAATTGTTCTTTAAATGTTTCTTAGAATTCATTTGTAAAGTCATCTGGCCCTAGAGACTGATTCTTAGGACATTCATTGATGTGCTGCTCAAGTTCTTTAAGTACTTTGTTTCCTCTTCTTTTAATCAAGCAATTAATATTTTGTAAATATCCATTTTACATAGAGTGTTAGATTTATTAGCATAGAGGGGGCAGAGCCAAGATGGCGGCCTAGAAACAGCAAGGTTCCACAATTCCCACACAACCATCCTATATACCCATAAAATATGACCCCAGACAAAGTCTAGGAATCTCAAACTCACAAAAATATAGAAAACACATCTCTCACTGAAGGCAGCTCAGCAGCAGGGGCTCATTGCGGCAGCCCGGGAGCCTGAGGCCAGCCCAGCCTGAAATGGAAACACAGTCAGGCCAGGCCCAGGATGGTTGGGAGGAGCCGAGCCGAGCCACAGCCAGTCTACAAGAGGGAAGATCAACCGCACCTCAAACAACTACCAAGGTGTGAAAAACAAGGATAAGAGAAAGACAGCTCAGCAGGAGGGGCTCATCCAGCAGGGTGGCAGGCCGGGAGCCTAGATCAGCCCAGCCCGAGTCCAAAACAGGAGCCAGGCCCAAGGGTGGTCAGGACAATAATAGCAACTTATGAAACTTTTCTTAGTATGAGGATAGGGGAAGGGAATACAGATGGATATATATGTATACTTACACATATGTCTGCATAGGAGGCTATATATGCATATGAATACATATCTGAGCATGTGTGTAGATGTGTATATAGAGGGTATAGGATGAATTGAGTACAAGGGATGATACTTTAACAGGTGAAATTCTGAGGCAGGAGAGGACTAGAATGAGAGGAAAAAGGGTGATACAAAATGGGGTTGATCATCCCATATAGAAGAGGCTAGGGATAATTGTTACAACTTTACTTTCAATTACTCTCATTGAATCTGGCATAGGGAAGAAATGACATAAATGCTAAACTAAGCACCATGCCACACAGGAGAGTAGGGGGCATGGGGATGAGAGGGGGGATGATATAGGGGAGGGCAGGGTGTGGAAGAGGGATGCTGGAAGCACACACTTCAGGAAAGGAACAGGGACAGGGTAGAGAATAGAACAAGGGGGGAGGGATAGGAAGGAGGGACATATGATCACTGTCACAATATGCCCACTATGAAGATGTCCTGTATAATCACACATCCACAGCCCATATTGAATTGTTTGTCCTTCCAGTGGGGGTGGGTGACAAGGGAAGAATCAAAAGAATCTAGAATTTAAAGCTCTGCAATACTGCAATACCAGCAACTAGGAATTAAGAAATACAGGGGCTGGCGTCGGGAGACCCTCCATGCCCTACCAGAAAGTAAGAGAGCAGATCAGGGGAGGGGCTTTACAGTGGGATTACTGTTTTAGGTTGGGGGTAGGGGAAAGATGGGGAGAAAATTTGTAATTCAAAAATCTCATAAAAATGAATGATGTAAACAAGAAACAAATAAAATTTATTAAAAAGAAAAAAAGACTTTTTAAAAACTCTGAATTCAACATACATCAAAAAAAAAAGATTTATCAGCATACATTTGGTCAAAATAGCTTTTCATTATTGCTTTAATTTCCTCTTCATTTGGTGGAGAATTCATCCTTTAAATTTTTTATACTGGTAACATGGTATTCTTTTCTTTTAAAAAAATCCAACGAAGCAAAATTTATCTATTTTTCTTTGTAAACCCAGTTATCAATGTCATTTATCAGTTCAATAGTTTCTTAATTTATTCATGTAAGCATTTTGTAGTATAAAACTTCCCTAAGTACTGCTTTGAGTGCATCCCATAAATGTTGGTATGTAGTCTCATTATTTTCATTATCTTTGGTGGAATTATTGGCTGCTAAAGTAATTTGTTGTTTGATCCGTTCTTTTTTTTAGGATTAGATAATTTAATTTCCTATTAATTTTTAATTGACATTCCTGTGACCCTTTAAAAATTACATCTAACATTCTTGCATCATGATCTGAAAAAGCAAGAATTTCATATTTCTGAATTTCTTCATTTGATTGTGAAGTTATTATGCCATAATACACAGTCATTGTGTGTGTGTGTGTATGTGTGTGTGTGTGTGTGCATGTGTGTGTAGGTTCCTTGTTCCATGAGAAAAGGTTATATTCTTTTCTATTCCCCGTTTGGAGTTCTCCTGAGGTCTATAATTTCAACTTTTTATAAAATTCTATTCACCTCCTTAAAATCTTGTTTATTTTTGTTGTTTGATTTATCTGATTCTGAGAGAAGATTGAAATCGCCCCCCTCCCTCCCCATATGATTTTATTGTCCATTTCTTCCTAATTCTGCTGAGAGACTGTAAGGATGAATATACCATTGAGGTAATATTTTATCATAGAAAAAAGTAAGATTGGAATTAGAGAGCCTGTCTTAAAATCCTGTCTCTTCTATTTATTACTTCTGTGACCTTGGGTAAAGCATTTAACTCTGGGTCTCATTTCCCTTATATGTGAAATAAGGAATTTGGACTAGATGGCCTCTAAGAACACTTTCTGCTCTAAATATATTTTCTCTCATCAGAATTAAGTACATTTGTAAGACAAGGGGGTCTATGTAATAAAATAATGAGTTCTGGTTTTGACTTAATGTATTTGAAATGTTGAAGGAATATTTGAGGGAGAAGTTCAGCTGACTGTTGGCAGCTGACTATTGAGCTCCAGCTCAGTAGCAAGTTTGTACCTTGAAATATAGATTTGGAAAACACACATGAAGAAATGACAATTGATTCTATGGGATTAAGTGAAATTCCTCAAGAAAGACTCAGGATAGAGGTGTGGGGCAAAATTAAGTTTATGTTTCAAGGAATGGTTGATATTCTAGCAAAGGAGACTGAGAAACAGCAAAGGATTAAGGAAGAGAACCAGGAACAAACAATGTCACAAGAAACAAAAGAAGAAAGAAAATCTAGAAGTAAGAAATGGCTAGCCATATCCAATTTAATGGGATATCAAGTTGGATGGGGCAGCTAGGTGATCAAATGAATGAAGTACTGGTCCAGAAGTCAGAAAGACTAGTTAAGGATCCAGTGTTGTTTTTTTTTTCTCTCAAAGTCAAGGCAAAGTCTGATGATTTGTTGCAGGATAATTTCATGTTTTAGGCATCGATTATGCTAGATGACCTTTGAGGCCCATTGAAACTCAGAGATTTTGTAATTCTGTGGATTAATGCTCAGTGTCAAGTTAATCTTTCTAACAATTTGATTTTTTTAAGGATGGATTACACTTCCTCAAGAGGTGGTGGCTTTCTTCTTCTTAGATGTCTTGAAGCAGAAGCAGGACTCCACTTGTCATGTACATTATGGTACAGAAGGATTCCATGTATTGGTTCAATATCAGCTGATATATCTATTAACTCTCAGATTCAATGTTTCTGTAATTTTGTCTGAGATTGTTTTGTTACTGAGTAGCACTTTACAAATAAATTAATGCCAGTACTGAAAATTCTACCAGACCTTCATGCTTGTTGCAAAGTCACACAAATCTCAATTGTGTAAGCTATTAAAATAAATAACTGCATACTTGGGATGGGGGGAGAAAATATTTCTGTCTTTCAGATCATTTAATGTCATTAACCTCATACACTTGACTTTTATATGATGCCACCAACTCTTAGCTATGGAAATATTTCTTTGCAATTTTCATGTGTTGTTCTCTATTAAATGAGTGAAAAACATATACTACCTCAAAAAATGTCTCAAGGACATGCATGAAGAATAGCTTTTGGAAAACCATCCAAAATTACTTGGAATTAATATAACTTATTATTTCAATGCAGGGTCCTGATCAACTACAAATGAATGGTGATCAATTTTAACTGCCCATCAATTGTTTTTCATTGATCAGCCATATAAATATTTGGTGAAATAAAATGTTCTGCCTAATGCCAATCAAGGTAAAATTCTGTATTTGACAGTCAGTTATTTTATTAAAGCTAACTGGGTTATAACATTTATAAGGTACCAGATGACATCATCTCATGATATCTCCATGCAGTCGGACTCTCCTGGCTGCTTGTTATAACTACATGATAAAGCTGTGGTGGGGTTTGAATGCCATCATACATCATTACAGTTCTGTTTCACTATTTCCTTCTTCCCTGAATGCTTTTTCCCTGGAAGTAGAGACATAACATACTCAGAAACGTTCTCTGAGAACCAAACTTCATTGGCTTACATATAAATCTGGTTCTCATACCATCCACGTAAACTGCTTAGCTCAGCCCAGTTCCCTAATTCCTTGTAGTTATTAATAAACAAATATAGAGTAGTTGGAAATCTAAACAGGGGATTCCACTCTTTAATGAGCATTAGACAAGAAACACATCCCTGTCCCAATTTCTGAGGGACAGATCTGAAGGAAGGAAGACAACAAACACAGGATCCCAACATGTAACTAATGAGGAATCACTGAAGTCATTTGGTTCTCCTTGAGTTTTTCATCTACCAGCCCAATAATCAACAAATGTTTTTAAAATACTTATCATATATGAGGAATGGACAAGGACATAATAGTGATATAAAGATCAGATCACTAGCAACTGAGAAAATTTCTTTCTCTCTTTCTCTGTCACACACACACACACACACAAATTACTTCTGATGAGGGTGAGAACTGAGCAAAATTCATGACTTTTTATTCCAAGTTTATTTATTCCAGTAAACCACACTGTCTAAAAATCTCTACAGGATTTATTTCTTTCACCCCCAAGCTAAGCTTCAGGGGAGTGTTCTTCTTTAAAGTCAACAATGTGCTTCTCAGGGGTCAATTGAATGAATTATAACTTTCTGATGTCCTTTTGTCTTTAATGAGTTATTTTACCTAAACAAGATTGTAAACTTGGGATTTGTAATATTAAAATTATTTTGCTGATTAATTCAGTTAATTGGTAATCATTTTCACCTGACGTTGTATGGAACATCGCAGCAATGTCAGCAAGGGATTTCTTGCCACCCAAAACTGCCTGAATATTCAGGATATAACAAAGGTTTCCCATATCTCACTATCCTGTTTTGATGCATTCCATTGTATGAGATTTCTCACCTCCCCATTCTAGAAGTTGGGTTCCTTTATTTTAACTTTTCTCTTTAAATGGAGTGAGTTTGTGTATGTGTTAAATGCTTTAAAGACAAGAAAAAAACTGCTCTAGAACCAAATTACTCATCATCACCATCACCATCTTCTTCATGTACCTCTGCCTCTTCTTCATCTTCCTCATCTTCCTCCTCCTCCGTTTTTTGCTTTTCTCAACCTTGACAACTTCTCCCTTTTTAATGACTTCAGGTTTTCTTTTAACCAGGTATGCAGCAGTATCATTTTGCATTTTTCCTTCAATTTACCTACCTTCTTTTCATAAGGTTGCTTGTCCTCTGCAGCAATATTATTTGACATTTCTCTGATTTTTTCCCCCACATCTCCAATAGAAAGACCAGGATATTCCCTTTTGATTTTTGGAACATACTCAGAACAGAATAAGAAAAATGCTGAAGGAGGTCTCTTCGGTGCATTGGGATTCTTAAACTTCTTTTTTGTTTCCCCTTTAGATGGCATATAGTTTTTCATTTCTCTTTCATAATGGACCACATTGGCTTTTGCCATGTCCTCAAATTTTCTTTTCTCTTTAGCAGACATTGTCTTCCACCTTTCTAAGAGTTTTTAAGAAAATTCTGAGAAGTTCACAGAAGCATCTGAGTGCTTCTTCTTGTGTTATTCTCAGCAGGTTTGCACTAATAAGACGCATGAAGACATTTTCCCTCTTCATTTCTTAGGATCACCTTTGCCCATTTTTTATTGCTTTCCCTCAGCACTGCACAGAGTGGCCCAGTGCCCATCTGGGTTTTATTTGCCCACTGTTGTGTCTTTCTGGGATTCTTTATGATTTATCACTCAAACAGATCTTATATTGGCCTTCTAGAAGTTCACCTGTTATTTGAAGGTTCAGAGAGAGGTAAAGTGTGCGTCAGTTTCAGGTGGTTTCTGCTTGGAGGGCTATTAATGGTTTGGTGAATTATTTGATCTTATTTTGGGACTTATTATAAGCCAGATACTCTGTATTTTTCTTCCTCCCTCCCTCTGTCTCCCTTTTTTCTCTCTCCCTCTTTCTTCTCTCTCTCTTTCCCTTTCTCTTTCTTCTCTTTCTCCTTACACACATGTACATGAATAAATACATATGCAAACATATTTATACACATGCATATATCTATCACACCTGTACCAGATGTGTATACATAATGTGAAGGTTAATTTGCAATAAATTTTCCCCATTCTGAAATATCAAATCTAGAGTGGCTTCAGTATCCACTAGGCCTAACTTTGAAGGTCACCCGACCTTACAGGAATCTGGGACTTAGAACAATGGAGACCTTCCCTCAGCACAAGATATGACAAATAAGGATAAAACTGCTTTCCTGGCCTTGCATTAGACACCCACATGTTTCCAGGTCCTTTGTCTCAGTGATAGATTCCCACACTTTAGGTTGTGGGGCAGCTTCCCTACCAATGTGAGTGAAGGCCAGTTGGGGGGTTGGGTTTCTTCATTAGAAGATTATATAACCATGGGCTGGCTTTTACCTGTTGCTTTCTTCATGCAGATGCCATGTGGGTGACAGGGGTAGAGCCCTTTTTCATGAGAAAGAATAAAAACCTTTTCTGACCTCAGATACAGGCTCTGAATTCTTTCATCTCACACAATAATATATACATATATGCATATATAATATGTATGTGTATATATAAATTTCCATAGGTTAGATTTTTTCAGGAGATAATATAATTCTAAACACAGATTAAAACTCAATTGCTAAGAATTTAAAATATTAACAGATAATTAAAAACAACAAAAAAGCACCACAAGCAAAATTTTAAAGACAGCAAAAATGACTACAAGGTTTCTGTGAACATGAATCAGTGAAATGCTATTACCATGAGAGAGAAAAGGGAGAAAAAATAAAGACATTAAGACAAAATGATAAAATTCAAGAATAAAGAGGAATGTGTGGTCTGCTAAAATAACAGGATCATAAATTACGGAAAAGCAATCATGCAGAACTAGTAAGGTTTGTTTTTACTGTTTTTAAGAACAAAAAATACAAATAAGAAGATAATATCTTAATGCCTTTGAATATTCCCTGATTGTCAAGAGATTCTGTGCACCACAATGCAGCTAACTAGTTGTCAATACTGTTGTTAAAGGTGAGGCTGAATCACCTCTCACTCATAATCACTATGGAGGGTGTTCACAGCTTTCAGGCTCTCAAATTCAAATTCATTTAATCTACATTTATTAATCACCCAGTTATATGACAATATGCTTTCAAGTGGAGTTTGCAGATAAGACTTTGAGAAGAGTAATCAACCTGATCACATCCTTTGACCAGATGATTTCACTGCTGAACCTATACCCCAAGGATTTTTGTTACTTAATCATTAGCTTCTTTTGACCTTAATTCTTCACCTAAAAAATGATGAGGTAGGACTTGATTATCTCAAGGGGATTTTCTACTTCTAAATCCATTATTCTGTTAAGTTAATAAAAAGAAAAAAATAGTGGATTTGTGATCTAATCAATGTAGGTATTTCCTTAAAACAGTATACTTCAGAATTCATTCCACTTTTTTATCCTGTCCAAATCATATCTATATCCATAAGCAGGAGGATAAGCTTGAGGCCTTCCTCTGCAATGTTTTACAACAAATGAGTAATGGTAAAACACTGGGCCTTCTCATCTCACATTCTTTGTTCTTACTATGTGAATGCCCCATCTTCGATTCTAGTTTCGCATCTCTGAGAATAACTTTTACATTTTTTATATGCAGTTCATAATTGTTAATATACTGAAGTCTACTTACACCAAAGGAATCTTTTCATTGCTCTTTAGGTCATCTGCATCATCAAGGATTGTATTATTCAATAATTTGTATTTATATAGAAGTTATCATCAGGATAATATTGGCAATAAAATACAGATTTGTTTTGTAATCAGTCACTGAACCAGTAATTATTATTATTATTATTAAGCTTAGTATCATATAGACTGATATGTGATAAATAGATTATTGATAGATAGGCACATGCACATATGTATATATGTGAGTATACATTTAAAATATTCATATATGAATAAACTGGTATGTGTGTGTGTCTGTGTGTGTGAGAGGGAGAGAGAGAGGAAGAGGAAGAAGAAGAAGAAGAAGAAGAAGAAGAAGAAGAAGAAGAAGAAGAAGAAGAAGAAGGAGGAGGAGGAGGAGGAGGAGGAGGAGGAGGAGGAGGAGGAGGAGGAGGAGGAGGAAGAGGAGGAGGACAAGAGGATGAAGAGCAAGAAGAGGAGGAGGAAGAGGAGGAAGAGAAAGAGGAGGAGGAAGAAAAAGAGGAGGAGGAAAAGGAGGGGGAGCCCAAAGGATCTTTTATAAATGGTGCAATGTGAACTAAGGTTTAAATCATTCAGGTAAACTAAGAAGTTGAGGTGAGGGAGTAGAGCATATTAATTATGGGGAACAACTCCTACAAATGTGGGGAGATGGGAGATGGATGTTTTGTTTGAGGACCAATAAATAAGCCAGTATAGGAGGATAGACAAGTGTGTGGAAAGAAGTAGAGTACAAAAATATTGGGCATACAAGTAGTGGCCAGGTTATGAGGATTTCAAATGTCAAACAAAGGAGTTTCTATTTCATTCTAGTGAAGCAGAGGAGTTCTATAAACAGAGAAGTGACATGGTCAGGCTTTTTGAAATGATCTTGGCAGCTGAATGGAAGATGACTTGAACTGGAGAAACTTTAGGAATGAGACCAGTTAGAAGGCTATTGCAATGCAACAAGTAAGAAGCAATGATAAAATGGACTGGGGTGGAAGCAAACTGAAAAAAGGGAACATATACAAGAGATAATGTGAACATAGTAATTACAAGATTGGGCAACATATTGGATTTGTGGGGTGAGTGAAAGTTGAGTGGAGGAGAACACTAAGGAGAACACCTGGGTGATTAGTCAAACTTCTAAAGGAAAGTTTAGAAGAAGATAGGATTTAGAGACAAAAGATGAGTTCCATTTTAGATACATTGAGTTTAAAGTGCTTACCAATTATTCCATTTGTTGATTGTGAATAACAGTGTCAAATGTTACAGAATTCAAGGATGACGATTAACAAAGGCCATCAAAACTGTATCTTTGGAGACAGACATTTTAGTTGAACAATGAGATTGGGCACAAGATATCAGAGAATTTAGAAGACAGCAAGAGAAGAAATGGAGAACACAGAGTATGTAGACTGCTTTCTCAAATTTAGCCATGAAAGGAAGGATAAATATAGGATGATAACTAGTGGGAATTATAAGATAAAATAAGGAGGATATACAGAGAAATCAGTGTGTATGTAGATTCAAGGCTGTTCATTCACCTTTGGTGTCCATGCAGAACTCAAACTCTCATTTGTGGCTCCAAGAAGCACGCACAACAATCACACCCTGGTAAAACTATCTTGGCAGACAGGTTAAAACCAAGTTAAGGCTAATCAACAGGCCATAAAAATAAGGGCAAGGTAGGGGGGGGATCTATCCCAAGCATGTGAAGTCTTTCCCCAGTGGAATGACAGATGAAAACTATTTGTTCTACTAGCAATGAAAGTGGATGATCTGACATCAAAGATGCCAAGTTCATTCACTACATTTCCAGCTATCTCCAGTCCTGACTTTTGTCTTGACACTGGACTTTGATGACTCTGGAAGAGAGAGTGAGGCTAATGATTTTGTGCAACTCTTCCTCACTTAAATCTATTTCAAGTAAAAGTAAAGAAATCACCTTGTGATGCCATTGGTCCTCTGCAAAAAACAAAGAACAAACAATAGGTTGCAGATAAGAAAAGAGGAGATAGAAATGAGAAATAAGTGAGAAAGTCAGGATGATACTAGAAACAATCTTCTAGAAAAGATGATGGGGGATGAAATAAAAGTTATGTGTAGAGGATTTGGGCTTGACAAGGAGAAGAGCTATGTCTTCACTTGAGACCCATGAAGAAGAGAGCATAGTAAGGGAGAGGTAGAATGTCTCAGTCACGTGAGATGAGAAGGTGAGGAGAAGTTCCTGAAAAATGACCTCACCTTTAGCAGTGAAATCCAGGGAGACGTTTTTAGTCAGTGCACACTTTCCCAAATCAATTCCATCCTGCTCTCTTCCAACTTTAATACTGCCTAATTTACTTCCCATCTAACTTGCTTTTTCAAAGTATATGTACTGATATACTGAATATAATATCACGGAATCACATAATTTTAGAATGAGAAGGGACAGTACAAATCATCTATTCTGCTCATAGCTAATAAAGAATCTCTACTACAGGATACCCAGAAAGAAGTCATCAAACCTTTTATTAATGACCTTCAGTGAGGGAAGACTCTTCTACATCTTGAGATAACTGATTCTACAAAGAATTTTTAGCCCTCCCCCCCAAACAAAAAGACAAATGCACCTTTTTTTTTTCAATTTCCACCCATTATTTTTGGTTCTGTTCTCAGAGAACAAATAGAACAAGCTTGGTCTTTTTTCCCCTCAAGTCAATCCAGTAAGTACTTTAAAGAACTTAAATGCCACTCTTCACCTCAATCAAGCCTTCTCTTTTCCAGGCTGCCTATTTCTAATTGCTTCATATAACCCTCTTATTCCATTTATTCAAGGTCCTTAATCGCTTTGATTGCCCTCTTCTGAAGGCTTTCAAGCTCATCAATGGCTACTCTAAACAGTGTCACCAAGAACAGAACACAATGCACCATATAGTATTCTGTAGCTTTAACATACAGTTATATACAGGGATTATTTCATTCTTATTCATGGAACATACATTTCTCATGTAGTATTTTCACATTAACCTACTAACTTCTATTGATATTTAAGTCTACTAAATGCAACCAATCTAAATAAATAACAAATAACACACCAAATAAACAGGTATTATAGAAATATAGTAACTAAAAGAAAAAACAATGCTTTCTAGACAAATCACATCTGCCATATGTAAAGCCAAGCATGAGCAGCTTTACAGAGGACTGCTGTTGTGAACAGATTTCAAGGTTCTGATTACACAGTATGGAAAACTCTCTATTCAGTAACAAATCAGAGGAAAACATTCACAGAAAATCAAAATACAGCAATCAGAATGTTATAACTTCACAACTTATCACTAAAAGCGTCCACATAGTTTTCACCAAAGTGGTCACATAGTTTTAAGCAAAGTACATTCATTTAGTCCATCACATAGTCCTTAATTAAATCACAAAGTACAAAAGTCAAAGCCCTCAACCCATGGGGTACAGTTAAGTTTTGATATCATCAGTCACTACTCGATACCCTCTTAAGGGATAGTGGAAAGTACAAAGGCCATCCACTGCTAGGTCACAAGTAAGTTAAAATTTCATCATTCAGCATTAGATATCCAAGGAGAGATCTATTAATCTTGACTCAAGGCAGGCTCTCAGCTTCCATGGTTCCTTTTCCATGGTCCCAGCTACTGCCCAAATCATAAAAAACAGGCACTTAAAGAACACAACGGAGGTGAGTAAAATAATGAGGAAGAAGACAATAAAGCCCAGGTTTCAAAGGGGGTGGTCTAGGGTCCCAGAGGGCCTTCTAGGACCCCCAAATATCACTTGGGCCTCCAAAAATGTTGTGTAGAGAATGACAGCAAGACCTGAATTCAAGATAAATATAGGGGTGGATTTATTGATCAACCATGCGACTACCCAGAGGTAAACTCAAACTGGGTAATAATCTTTTCAGGGTACAGACTTGAGTATAAAGGCTAAAAACACAAAAACTAATCAGGGAGGGGAGCTATCTGAAGCCATGATGTACAGAAGCAAAGAACAGCCATTGGTTAGATCTATAGCTCAGAGCTAATTTAGGAATATGGTGCAAGGGTACAAGGGTTAAATCTTCCTGTGACATGTGGGTCCCTCCTAGAACAGAGTGGAAGGCACTGTGTGGAGGGTTGTAGTCAGCATTCCAGAACAGAGGGGAGGGTCATGGGGGTAAAGGAGACTGGAATTCCCCAGAACTGGCAACAGTCATGTTGTGGGCGAAGAGGGTGGTGACCCTGCTTGGTCAACTGGCAGGATAGGGTGATCCCTAGATAAGATCCTTGCACCATAAGGAACCTTATACACTATAATGATTCAAGGAGAATATAAGATGCTGATTAGGGAAGGAGGGCTCAGGGAACTGTGCCTTGAACAATATGCTTGGACATGCCTTAAGCAATTTTCAAACTAAAATGTAAAACTGGGACAAAGACAAAAATACAAGAGGGGCTTAATGGTGGGCCACAAGTCAAGTGGTGTATAGTGTCTGGTGGTGTATAATGACATGGGATTTGGGTTTAAGTACAGCACTCCCTATGATCCACTAGTTAGAAAGGGATAGGGGCTAAAGGTATGATTTCTTTGCTATAAGAAGCTCTTGGAGGAGGAAACTTTCTATACCAATGCAAGTTTATGTGTTCTACCTAAGCCAATAATTGTACTGTAACCTCTAGTTATGATAGCAGGATGTTTTGTATATTGTCTTTTAATCCATTGTGCTATTGTAAAAATGTATTCTCCGATGGAATTTAATTTGTAAAAACTCCCTTATCCCTTTTCACCAAAGGATCAGTGAGAAATAGTCAAAGAGGCCAGGAGTGTAATAGACAAGTATACTGAGTGGGTCCAGGAGTGCCTTGCAGAGAGGAAAGTATCCATTACTATTGCTGATTCCCTTAAATGAAAGCATGCTTTCTCCCCCAATGCAAAGATTAATTATAGAGGAAGGGGAAGAAGAACCAATGGTAATGCTCCTCCTATAGTATTGGTACAGCCAGCCTACTATTCTGTATTTTTCTCATTTGTTTTTTTTTCAGTAGTAATAATTTCTGTGCTTTCTCCCAAGCATTTGATATCCTTCTCTGCTTCCAATACTTTGATAATCTATCATTCACACCCTAAAATTTGTTTGCAACATTTGCTCTAATCCAGCTTCATTCTTCTATTTGTTTTGCTTGGTATGAATTCTTCTCCCCTTCTGTAGCACATGGAGTATTTTGATGCCAGAGCCAAATTCTGAAGCTCCAGGAATACTAATTGAAAAAAAAAGCCAGTAAAGGAAAATGCAATTAAACTGTACCACAATATTTGTAGCTACTTTACTCATAATAGTGAAAGAAGTGAAACCATATTTAGCAATCAGTATTGGTGAATAAATTACAGTATACTAATGCAATGAAATACTATTCTGTCATTAAAATGACAAATATGAAAAGTATAAAGAAATGTGGAAAAGAACAAAATGATATAAAGCAATTTAGGTATAATATGTATAGCATACACATTGATTATGGCCATTTAACAAAATGTAAAATGTTTATTTATTAATTCATTTAAAATAACATTAACAAACCCATTATTACATGTTCATGAAATATAATTTTATGATATTTACTACATTTTCCATAATAAAAGAAAATAAGTGATGAGAGTGACATTATTTTATATATTTTTGTAAATCTGTTTACTCTCTGGCCTGGTAGAGATAACTGCTTTGTTTATCTGCTTCTGCATTCAATATCTTGGGATACTTTTTTGATGTGATTATTGAAATATATGAAGAAAATCTTACCTCACACAGTTATGCAGTTGGAAAAGGGAGTAGTATTTTTTATTGTTGACTTGTTTGTTTACTTTTAGTTTACAAGATTCAGTTCCAGAATCACTTGAGTTTCAGATTTTTCTTCCCTTCCTCCCCACCCCCCACTCCCGCCATGGTGGCATACAATCAGTATAGGATCTGCAAACTCTTTC
>CM053599.1:56114308-56124620 GCA_028646575.1 Pseudocheirus occidentalis | reverse complement strand
AGTTCATTTTGTATAAGAAATATGTATGTATATACAAACATACACATACATATATCTATGTATATATATATATATATATATATATATGATGTGTGTGTATAATGTGTATATATGCATAAATGCACATATCTTCAAAATTTACCAAGGCAGAAATGCTGAAAATGAAGATTAATTCAATACAATTAGTAAAAGGAGGAAATGCATGTAATATATATGTATGTACATATAGATATACACACATACATATATGGGCATATATACAAATGAAATAAAACAAAAAATAAATAGAATGATGGATACAAAAAGACAAACAAATTGCTGTACATATGAAATGCAAATAAAAGCAACAATAACACAAAATTAATATAGGAGACTGGAATAACATTTATATGCATTTAGTTCTTTTAAAAAATCCAAGGATTGTGAGCATGCTATGAGACAAATAAAACCTGAACACTTACAATGTCAAGAAAGAGTGTCAGAGAAATTTCATTATTGCTAAATATAGCTTATGTAAGGTGTCAGTATTAAATACATATAAAGACCTAGATTCTCAATTCATAGCGGAAAAGTTAATTGTTTTTGTTACTCTTTGTGTCTTTTTTTAATTCAATAAAAAGGCACAGAGAGTAACAAAAAAAATTGTTGAAGTCTTTATTGTTATTCTTTCAAAGATAGATAAATCTAATAGAAAGATAAAAGGGAAAATACAGAAATGAACTAGAAGCTGGAGAAGTTAGAGCAGAATAATCTATTTTGTCATCTAAATGCATATACCACAGAGTGAAAATATTTTCAGAGTGAAAAAAGAACCACATGGTCTTTTATTTTCACTAAAAGTAACCATGTGCAATCAAATATTTTTGAAGAAACTGATACCTATATTATACAATTTATTCTGAAAAAAACTGAAATAGAAAATGTACAGTAGAATCTTTTTCTATATTAGATAACTATTATATAATGCCTTAGATATTAGATATATAAGCTATATATGCATATACATATATAAATACAGATATAAATACACATCTATATAGATATACATATCTAAAGAAAGAGAGATTCTGCTATTCTACTCCACATTTTCTACATATTTATCTTCTGACTACTGGATAAATTCTTTGTAAAATAGTCTTTTTAGCAAAAATAAGTTTGACATTCAAATAATGAAGCCAGTCCATCAGAGATATGATCTCTGTAGTGGGGTCCAGTGCCTTATCTTACTAGAAGATCTTCAGACTCCCCCTAAGAGAATTCAAAAGGAAAGACTTCAGTTTTCTGACATGGTGTAATCCAAGTTTCACAGGCATACAACAATGAAGTCAGCACAATGGCCCTTTGTAATGTTAATGGAATCTGAAGATCTTCCATGCCCCTTTGTATTGGCACTTAGTAAACAGGCACTTATCTCAGTACTTCAAGTTAACACCTTGTTTAAGCTATTTAACTAAAGCAGAAGTAGTTAACACCTTGGGAGCAGTAAACACCTTAACAGGAAGGGACAGAACAGAGGGGAGCTCTGCTGTATGTAAGGAAGAGAACCAGTAGGACAGTCAGATTTTCACTACAGTGGCCACAATATTTAGAACAAAGCATTCAATCAATTCATAATACAGTAATTGATATGTAATCATTCAATCAATTCACAATTCAATACTCAAACTTCCACTCATGGGGCAACCATTAACTTAATCAGTCACTAATCTAGATTCCTAATTACTAACTATCATTAATCACTAGTACAGTCATTAGAAAACCACACAAACCCTCCACACCTTGGTGTCCAGTAAACCTCATTTTCATCCAAGGGGAGGTCTTTTCTTCATCTTGACTCTGGGTGGTCTCTCTTCAATGGTCCCAGCTCCCTCCTGAATCCACCAAACATAAACCTGGATTCAGAAGCAAACAGCTCCCAGGTCCTCCTCCAGTCCTCAGAGGTAGACAGCTGTGAGGTCCTTGTCCAGTCCTCAGGGCATTCCCTGGCACATACAGAAGTTAACACGGTCTAGCACATCTCAAACCCTTTACCACTTCTCTTGCCTGAAACTCAAGGATCAGTCAGGCCACAAACAAAGTCTTATCCCAGTCATGCTCCTTCAGTCCTCCAGCAGTTCAACTGGCCCTAGGAAGCAGAAGGAATATCAGCCTTCCAGGCAAGCCCTCACAGCCTTCCAGGTGGCTTTCACCAGATTCTTGTCTCAGGAAAACTCCATCTCAGTTCTTAGTCAGCTTCCAGACACTGGACAGCCTGATACCTTTTTTTTTCCCACACTTTTAGGAGGCTCCCAAATTCCAAGCTACTGTGTGTGTTAACCTCATCATCTTATGTGAAAATCCCTAGAAAAATATACTGCCAAGGTAAATGAACTTAATTACAACATTCAAAATTTCTCTATTTCCATTCTATAGAGGTTCCATGTATATATAATGATTTGCTGTCTGGTAGAGACCCTCTGTTTTCTTAGTGTTCATTATCAAACCACACTCAGAAGGCTGTATTGAATACACAATCATCTGTGAACAAAAAGTTATACAACAGTTTTTCCTCTATTTTAGTCCTGTCTTGTACCTTTTCAAGTTTAATAATTTACCATCTGTGTAAAAGCTGATCTTGATATCATTTTCTTCCTTCAAGGCATTTGACAATATCATGAAAAACATCAGGTTAAAAAGCATAGGAACAAGTACACAGCTCTGCTTCACTCCATTGGTGACTGGGACAGCATGAGAACAGCATCCATTGTCCAAAACCCATGCAAGCATGCCATCACAAAACTGCCAAACAATAATGTTGAACTTTTCTAGGCAGTCAAATGTTGCCGTGAACTTGTACAAATCCTCATGTCTTGGTCAGATCAGTGACCAATTGGTATAGATTTCTATTCTGCTCCACGCAATACTCTCAGATTTGTTGGGTGGCAAAAGCCATGTCAACCATTTCTCTGCCCTTTCTCAAGCCACATGGGGTCTTGGATAGATGACCATCTTCCAGGTGAAGTATTATGTATTAAGGAGGACTCTGGCAAGAATCTTGATGGCAATTACAAATAGAGAGACAACTTCTACCCCTGCCCATGATTGTCACAGGACAACCTATTTCCTTTTCCTTTATAGGGATGGACAATGAAGGCATCCTTTATCTCCTGGGGAATAATCTAGTTTTGATATATATTTTAGAAGATTTCAGTAAGCTTTTGTATGAGTAATGGACACCTGTATTCCAGGTCTCTGCTAGAATGGGATAATGACCACTCATTTTGTCATATGAAAGGAATCTGATGGTATTCCAACCCCTTCTTCAGTTAGAAGTTTGGCTAGAGAGGTATATTGTCAGTGGCTTCAGGGTTGATTGATGACAATCTGTTGATAACATTATGGAATTGTTCAGTACATCTATCCATGATCTTGTCCTTATCATTGATCAATGTGTCTCCATCAGCCCTAAGTATTTGAGATACACCCCCTATTCTTCTAAGCTACACTTGCATTTTACTTATGATGCCTTCTTAGAGACAGATGAACTATCCTGCTGGTAAGCCCTATGGAGTTCTCATTTTTTCCATTTAGTAGTTTCTGAATTTCCCCTAATTTCATCAACCCAATCCTAATGCTTGTGAGTGTTCTGGCCTAGATGAGAAAATGTGGTGCTATATGCCAAATCTCTGAAAGCTGCCCACTCCTTTTTCTGTTCCACTGTTGCCATTAATGTGTTGGTTCAGCTTTCCCTCCAAGTCACCAACAAACTGTTCACCAAGGAGAATCGCTCTAATAAGTTGACATTGAGTCCTAATAGTCATCTCGCCTTTGGACTGACCCTTTTACTGAAAAAGAATATTTAGGTTTGGGAGGATAACTCTATGATTGCTCCAGCACTCTGTGCTACACATCATCTTTGAGACTCTCGCATGCTGTCTTTTCTCTTTACAATGATATAGTCTATTAGATGTCATTTGTTTGCTGTGAGGGTGTATCCATGAAGTTTTATAACATTTATCTAAATGGAAGACAGTGTCAGTGATGAGAAAGTTATGGGATGCACAAAGAGTAAGTAGAAGTAATAAGTGATCATTGCTGTTGCTGTTTCCAAATTCATTCCTTTCAAGTATTCCCCACCATGTCTGATAGTCTGTGGCTACTCAGGCATTGAAGTCACCAAGAACTGTAAGTTTGTCTCTTCCAGCACATTGATGATTGGGATGTCTTAATCTGAATAACTTTTTCTTTGAATTTGTCAGGGTTAACCATGGTGGGAGTATACACATTGATGACAGCGGCATAGTACTTTCTTAGAAGTGGAAATCACCTTGTCATTAATATGTTATTCATGTCTTTTGGGAAGTATACAAGTTTGTTGACCAGATTAGATTTCATCGTGAAATCTAAAACAGTTGTATGGTACTCCTTCTCATAGCAGCCACTCCAGAAAAATGTATATACAGCTCCAAATTAGCTAAGCTGGTCTTCATTTGCCAGTCTTGTTTTACTCAGGATTGCTATTTTGTTGTGATTCCTGCTGAGTTCTCTTGCAACAAGATCTGTTCTTTTTACAGGGTCTACTGGATTTCATGATGTACATAAGTGTGTGCACATTCCATGTACCAAGGGTAGTGGCATAATCTTCACAAAACTTTATCTACAATTTTTTTTTGTTTCAACCACTTTTGTTTGTTTCAACCAGGGATCCTCACCTGCAACAGAAGGCAGGTCAAGTTTAGGTGAAACTGATCATTCTTAGAACTCCTTCCTCAAACCAGGAGGTAAGCAATGTGGTCCTTTGAATTCCTGCTCAGAAATCTAGAAGGTGTTTATTCCTATTGCTAGTACAATCCAGTCCAACAAGAATAGGATCTTATGATCTGCTTATGACCTGGGATATCTGTGTTGAGGATTCTGACTAGCTCCCAAATAAACATTTGTGTGTATGTGTATATGTATATACACGTACATTCAAGTGTGTATGCATATATATGTATGTATATATGTATATATATACATGCGTGTGTTAATGTATGTATATGTGTAAATATACATATTAATGTAAACATGGATTGCAGATGTGTGTACATATATATGCATGTAGGTGTGACTGCATGAGTATACACACTAATATATGTGTATATGCACATGCGTCTGTAGAATAAGTGAGAGAGATGGGGGGGCAGAGATTTTGCAAAGCACCAGGCCAAGAATTGAGAATAGAAATAATAAGAAGAAAAACTTCATTTGTCCTCAAAGATCTTATAAGTTAATGAAGGAAAACAACATACAAAAGAAAGGAGTGGTGGCTGAAGGTACCCAGGCACAGGGACATAATATTCATGGAGGCAAATTAGGCAGAGCTGATGGGAAATGAAGATAGCTAGAAAATTCTGAGCCCTCTTTGAAGGGAGGCTTAGGGATGCTTATATGTTCCACCCTCCAATTCTCTACTTCGAGGGTAGAAACAAAATAGGGTGCTGAGGAAGTATAGAATATCAGAGCTGAGCTGCCTGCCATGGGGATCATGTATGAGGTGATGAGCTATGCCTGAGGGATGAAATATTTTGTCTTTCTCAGTTTTGATGAAACTGTTACATGTAAGTATGTATCTGTATGTCTAAATGTGTGTGTGTATGTCAATCAATGTAGATCTATATTTACATCTGTGTGTGTAAAAATTTTAGCAAAAATAAAATAAAAAATATGCTCTCTGTCTTCATACTCACAGATCAGGCTGCCTGTATCTTCTCAAGATTCTAGTAGACCCTGACGGTTGGAGGGTGTATTTTCTCCAGTGACAATGGCTTGATCTCCATAGGCTATATTCCCACAAAAGTTAGCTGGCAGTGACTAGTTCTCCCATTCCACTTAACCATTTAATATAAATTACCTTGAAAAAAAGAATATTTATTATGAATGTGTAATAATTATAGAAGGAAAAACTTTTTATCTCCAAAAACCTCAAGGACAGACTCTCTCCCTTTAAGGACTTTGGTATTGGAGGCAGTCAAGATGGCAGTGTAGAAGCATGAAAATTCCATGGCTCTCCCCATAACCACTTCAAATTTTAGAGCTACAGAACCCAGAAATTAACAGAGAGAAACAAATCTCCCAATGAAGGCAGACAGACAGCAGAGAGGAAGGGTCCATTGCAGCACACTGGGAGCAGAGCCTAACACCACTTGAGCCTTTGGTTTTAGCCCCAGGGCAGTCTTGACCACCAACAGCTGGAGAGGATTTCAGGAGAAGTGGTGGATCACCAGCAGCTGTGGAGGTTTCCAGAATTATCAACCAATAAAACCAAAGACAAAGTAAAAGGTCAGTGGAATTCTGCAGGATCTGGGGGTGATGGAGGCATAGTCCAGGCCGCTGTCCCTGAAGGAAGAAGCATTGGAAGAAGGGGTCCTGCAGCCACCTCCATGCATCTGCTTCAGAGCTCCTGGACTACAGATCCCAGTGGGGCCAAGTGACCATTCAGAAGCTAAGCATTCTTGCTTTAGTCTGCCTGGATCTGGATTGTGGTCTTGGGTGGTGGTCCTAAGGTGTGTGACCAGTGAGCCAAAGCTGGTAGGGGCTGTAGAGATGTGCCCAGCTAATAGCTCTGGAAACTGTGAAATCCAAAGCAATTTGGGACAAAGCTATCCCCTCTGGAAGCAGAGTTCTAATGTGTTAAAGAGCACAAAAGTCAAGGCAACACGAGCGAGCAAAAGAAGCAAAGCAAGTACAGCCATCAAAATTTAGATTCCTTTTTTGGGGGAAAAAAATGATCAAAGCATGGAACTGGAGGAAAACAATACAGTCAAAACACCTGCACCAAAAGCTTCCAAGAAAAATATGAAATGGTTACAAACTATGGAGGAGCTAAAGGATTTTCAAAATCAAGTAAGAGAAATTGAAGAAAAATTGGGAAGACAAATCTGAATGATGCAAGAAAATAATAAAAAGAGAGTCAACAACCTGACTGAAGAAAATAACACCTTGAAAAAATGGACTAACTCAAATGGAAAAAGTGACTCATAAAGGCAATGAGGAGAAGAATGCCTATAAAAGCCAAAGTTGAAAAATGGAAAACAAATTTAAAAAGCTCACTGAAGAGAATAATTCCTTCAGAAATAGTTTGAAGCAAAGGGAATCTAATGACTTTACAAGAAATCAAGATTCTATTAAACAGATCCAAACAAATGAAAAAATAGAAGGCAGTGTGAAACATCTCATTAGAAAAACCACTGACCTGAAAAATAGATCAGGAATGATAATTCAATAATTATTGAACTACATGAAAGCCATGATCAAAAAAGAGAATCTAGAAATGATCCTTCAATAAATTCTCAAGGAAAATTACCCTGATATTTTAGAACCAGAGGGCAAAATAGAACTTGAAAAAATTCACCAATCACATCTCAAAAAAGATCACAGAAAGAAAACTCCTAAGAATATTATAGCCAAATTCCAGAATTCCCAGGTCAAGGAGAAAATATTACAAGCAGCCAAGAAGAAACAATTTTAATATTGTGGAAACACTATCAGGATAACATAGGATCTACCAGCTTCTATATTAAAGGATTGAATATGACATTCCAGGGATGAAAGGAGCTAGAATTAAAACCAAGAATCACCAACCAAGAAAAACTTAGTGTAATGTTTCAGGGGAAAATACGGTCATTAAATGAAGTGGAGGACTTTCAAGTATTCTTGATGAAAAAAACAGACTTTAATAGAAAATTTGGCATTGATATACAAGGAGCAAGAGAAGCATGAGAAGGTAAACAGGGAAAGGAAATCATAAAGAACTTATCAAAGTTGAAGTATTTACATCCCTACAGGGGAAAAATGATAATTGTAACTTATGAAACTTTTCTCATTTAGAATAGTTGAAGGGAATACATATATACATATGTGTGTGTGTATACATTTCTTAAATGGGTAAATTTTCTCATATAAAAGAGGCAAGAGAAAATTTTTACAATGGAGGAGAAGAAAAGGAAGGCAAAAGGGAACGAGTCATTCTCATTGAATTTGGCTTAAGGAGGGAATAACATACATACTAAATTGAGGATCTTACCCTACAGGAAAGTAGGGATATGGTGATAAAATAAGGAATGATAGAAGAGAGGGCAAATTGGGTGGGGAAGGGGGAGAGTGCAGTTAGAAGCATATACTTTTTTCCTTTGAAAAAAATTGTTTATTCTTTTTTAAAAATTTTTTCTTGAATTTTATTTCCCTTTAATTTTTTTTATTTTTTCACTCTGAATAAGTTTATTTTCTTCTTTACATCACTCATTTCCAAGAGATTTTGAATTGCAATTTTTCTCCCCATCTTTCCCCACCACACACCCTACAACAGTGAACCCATGGTAAAGCCCCTCCCCCAATCTGTTCTCTCCTATGTCCACTCCCATTACCACTCTAACTTTCTGTTAGGTCAGGATGGGTCTCCCTACCCCAGTGCCTGTATATCTTATTTCCCTAGCTGCATGTAGTTAATGCTAATAATAATCTATATACATATACATATATATGTAATAATGTTTTTAAAATTTGATTATAGAAATTTAAATTCTAGTTTCTTTCCCTTCCTCCCTCATTACCCATTCCCATTGGAAGAACAAGCAATTCAATACAGGCTGTACACATGTAATTACACAAAACATCTCCACAGTGGACATATTGTGAGAGACGATTATATGTCCCTCCTTCCTATCCCACCCCTACTCCCTCGTTCTATTCTCTACCCTGTCCCTGTCCCTTTACATAAGTGTGTACTTCCAGCAACAGTCCCCCCACACCTGGCCCTACCTTCACCTCTGTCATCCCATCTCTCATCCCCATTCCCCCTACTCTCCTGTATGACAAGATACCCAGTTTAGAGTTTATGTCATTCCTTCCCTAAGACAAATTCAATTAGAGTAAGGTTGACTCTTTCCCTTTTGCCTTCCTGTTCTTCCCCTCCATTGTAACAATTATCCCTTGCCTCTTCTATATGAGATGATTAGCCCCATTCTGTCTCCCATCTCCTCTGATTCTAATCCTCTCCCACCTCAGAATTTCACCTTTTAAAGTATCATCCCTTCCTATTAAATTGATCTTGTGCCATCTATGTACACATATATACACATACTAAGACATGTATTCAAACTCATATATATGTGTATATATATATATATATATATCCTCCTATCTAGACATATGTGTATGTATACGTATATATACATTTGTAATCCCTTCATCTATCCTTATACTGAGAAAAGTTTCATAAGCTACAATTATTGTTTTTTTCATGTAAATAATTCAACTTTGATAAGTTCCTTATGATTTCTTTTCCATGTTTACCATCTCATGCTTCTTGTATTTGAGTGACAAATTTTCTTTTCAATTCTAGTTTTTTCAGCAAGAATGTTTGAAAGTCCTTCACTTCACTGAATGACTGTATTTTCCCCTGGAACATGATACTCAATTTTGCTAGGTAGGTGACCCTTGGTTTTAATCTTAGCTCCCTTGATCTCTGGAATATCATATTCCAGGCCTTTTGTTTCCTTAACATAGAAGCAACCATATCCTGGGTTATCCTAATTGTGTTTACACAGTATTCAAATTGCTTCTTCTTTGCAGCCTGTAATATTTTCTCCTTAATCTGAGGACTCTGGAACCTGTTTATAATATTCCTAGGAGTTTTCATTTGGGGATCTTTTTCAAGAGGTAATCAGTGAATTCTTTCAAGTTCTATTTTGCCCTCTGATTCTAAAATATCAGGGCAATTTTCCATTAGAATTTCTTGAAGAATGCTTTCTAAGTTTTTTTTTATCATGGCTTTCAGGTAGTCCAATAATTTTTAAATTGTTTCTCCTGGATCTATTTTCCAGTTCAGTAGTTTTACCAAGGAAATATTTTACATTGCCTTCTATTTTTTTTTCATTTGTTTGGATCTGTTTAACACTATCTTGATTTCTCATAAAGTCATTTGCTTCCATTTGCTCCACTCTAATTCTTAAGAAATCATTCTCTTCAGAAAGCTTTTGAGATTGTTTTTCCATCTGGCAAATTTGACTTTTTAAGGCATTCTTTTCATCATTGGCTTTTTGGGGCTCTTTTTTTCCATTTGAGTTAATCTGTTTTTAAGATGTTATTTTCTTCAGTCAGGTTGTTGACTATCTTTTCATGATTTTCTTGCATCATTCTCATTTTTGTTCCCAATTTTTCCTACACTTCTTTTATTTGGTTTTCAAAATCCTTCTTAAGCTCATCTATGATTGGGAGAGTCTTCATTTTCTTGGAAGCTTTTGGTGTGGGAGTTCTGACGGTGTTGTTTTCCTCCTGTTCCATGCTTTGATCC
>CM053599.1:56100431-56114208 GCA_028646575.1 Pseudocheirus occidentalis | reverse complement strand
GCTTGATGCAAGAGCACTTAGCCTCTAAATGATCACTTGGGCCCCCTGCAGTCTCTAGGCCTGGAGCTCTGAAGCAACTACACAGAGGAAGCTACAGGGCCGCCACTTTTGCCCCTTCCTTGTCCTGGAGGCAGTTTGCCAGACTGCTTACCTCCCCCAAATTTAGCTGAGTTACACTGACCTCTCACTTAGTCCTTATTTATTTTGGCTTGATAATTCTGGAAACTGGCGCAGCTTCTGCTTAACCATTCTCCTGAAGTTTCCAGCTGCAGCTTGTCCTGCTTGGCCCAGGGACAAGCTGCTATTTTAGGCTGGGATGGTTTCAGCTCCAAGCACTGTGATGAGCCCTTCCTGCCAAACTGCCTTCAGAGGGAGCTGTATTTTTGTGAGTTTTGGAGCTCTAAATTTGTTTAGAGTCATATTTTATGGGTATTTAAGGTGGCTATGTGTGAGCTGTGGCGTTTTCCTGCTTCTATGCTGGCATCTTGGCTCAGTCACAGAAGCATATACTTTTGAAAATGGATAGGGTCCCAGTAGAAAACAGAATAAGTGGGGAGCAGGATAGGATGGAGGGAAATATCAGTCTTTCACAATATATCCACTATGCAAAATTTTTTGACTAACTACACATGTACAACCTATATTTAATTGCTTATCTTCCCAGTTAGGGTTGCTGACAAGGGAAGAAGGAAAATAATCTGGAATTCAAAGTTTTAAAATCAAATGTTTAAAAAAAATAAAATTAAAAAAAGAATGTCGATTAAATTAAAAGTGTTCCATAGGATTTTTTATGACTGGGGAGTGGGACTATCTGTTTTGTTTTAAACAAATTGTGTTCTTTTAATTTTATTTTATTTTCCATTTCAATATCCATAAAATCCTGTCCTCAATTTTGTTGACATTGAAAGCATAATATTTTACTGTTATATGTTTTCTTTAAATTCATTTAATTTTAGTTTAGAATATTCATTTCCACAAGTTTTTGAGTTCCAAATTTTCTCCCCCTCCCTACTCTTTCCCTACACCTTACCCCAATGGCAGCATGCAATCCAATATACGTTATTCATATGCCTTCACATTAAACATTAGTCAAGTTGTAAAGAAGAATTTTATCCAACCAAATAAACAACAGGAAAGAAGAAACAAAAAATAAAAAGAGATCAAATCGTTTCTTCAATCTGCATTCAGACATCATAATTCTTCTATGGGTGTAGATAGCGTTTTCCATCATGAATCTCTTGGATTTGTGTTGTAGTCTTGCATTGCTAAGAAGAGTCTAATCTATTAAAGTTAGTCATCACAGATACAATGTGCCTGTAATTGTTTGTAATGTTCCCTTTCTCTGATTCCCCTCACTCAGTATCAGTTTATATAAGTCTCTTCAGGTTATTATGAAGTCTGTCTGCTCCTCATTTCTTATAGTGCAATAGTATTCTATTATATTCATACATCACAACTTGTTTAGCCATTCCCCAATTGATGGGCATCACCTTGCTTTCCAATTCTTTGCCACCACAAAAAAAGCTAATATAAATATATGTGTAAAATGGGTCCTCCTCCCACTTGTATGAAGTGATATTGCTGGGTCAAAGGCTATGCACATTTCTTTTAAATTTTTTTAAATTAATTAGTTTATTTACTTTTAGTTTACAATATTCATTTCCACAATCCCTTGAGTTTCAAATTTCTTACCCTCTCTCTCCTTCCCCCTCCATGGTGGCATTCAATCAAATGTAGGATCTAGAAATACCTTCACATTAAACATTAGTCAGGCTGTAAAGAAGGATTATAGCCTATGGAATGAAAAAAATAGAATGAACAAGAGGAAACAAAACAAAACAAGAAAATGAGAGCAAGTAGTTTGTTACAATGTGCATTCAAACTTGTTCTTTCTCTGGATCTGGGCATCTCTTTCCATCATGAATCTTTTGGAGTTGTCATATAACCTTGCACTGATGAGCCCAGTCTATCAAAGTTAGTCATCACACATATGGTTTTTTTTTTATTTTTTTCTGTAATTGTGTACAAATTCTCACGGTTCTACTCTTTTCACTCAACATCAGTCTATACAAATCTCTCCAGGTTATTATGAAGTCCATCTGTTCCTCATTTCTTAGAGCACAACAGTATCCCATTACATTCATATACCACACCTTGTTCCACCATTCCCCAACTGATGGGCATCCCTTTGATTTCCAATTATTTGCCACCACACAAAGAGCTGCTATAAATATTTTGCGCATATGAGTCCTTTTCCTACTTCTATAATCTCTTTGTGATACAACCCTAGAAGTGGTATTGCTGGGTCAAACTGTATGCACTTATTTATAGCCCTTTAGGTACAGTTCTCAATTGCTCTCCAGAATCACTGGTTCAGTTTACGACTTTAGCAACAGTACATTAGTGTCCCAATTTTCCCACATCTTCTCTAGCATTTACCATTTTCCTGTTTGGTCATGTTAGACAATCTAAACAGTAAGATGGGGTTACCTCAGAGTTGTTTTGACTTGCATTTCTCTAATCAATAGTTATTTAGAGAATTTTTTCATATGCTTATAGATATATTTAATTTCTTCCTCTGGACTAATGTCCTTTAATTTCTTTCTGCCTGTTCATATCCTTCAACCATTTATCAATTGAGGAATGACTTGTATTACATATATATATATATATGACTCAGTTCTATGTATATTTTAGAAATGAGACCTTTATCAGAGACACTGGTTGTAAAAATTATTCCCCAATTTTCTGCTTCCCTCCTAATCTTGGTTATATTGACTTTGTACAAATTGTACACAACTTTCCACTTCAATTTAATCAAAATTATCCATTTTGCATTTTGTGATGCTCTCTATTTCCTGTTTGGTCATAAATTTTTCCCTTCTCCTTAAATTTGACATGCAAACTATTCCTTTCAGGAAAGTCTGTTCTTAAATATTCACCAGCATCTCTAATTCCACATTACTCTGATTTTCTTCAACGCAATAAGCTAAAACAGCAATGCATAATGATGCAGATTATGTATTTGTCAGATGCCTAATACAAAGGCATTTTTTTTAAATCATATGATAATATATCTAGAGACATAAATGTCCTCAGAAACCAGCTACTTTAACCCTTTAATTTATCTGAGAAGTAATTTGAGGCCCAGGATGTGCCTAGCTTTACAAGGTAGTAAGCCTCCAATAGGGGATTTGAACCCATTCCCTCTGATTCCAGAGACTGTAACTCTTTCTTTGTACAATGTGGTTTTGAGCAATGACCAAGCTGAATCTGTGCCAGAGATATAATGATAATTCAACATTAGAAAAGAAATTCAAATAAAATTAGCATATATAATGCAAAATAACACAAAACATAATTATATTTATAACGACAAAAGAAAAACCTGCAACAAAAAACAAAAATTCAGTCTAAAGATCATCAAAAACATAAGAACACAGGACCTATTTTAAATATAAATGCACACACAAACACACACACACACACACACACACGGAATAGAGAAGCATACTGGGTTTCCCAAAGGTAAACAATGCTAATGCTTGTTTTATATATCATATAATATTATATATATATATATATATTACATATATTATATATTATTTCATTATTACATATGTTGCATATATTATATAATTAAGCATTATCATTGTTTTCTGTTGGGAAAGCCTAGAAATTTTTCCATTAAATTCAGGAAGAGAGCATCTTCTGCCCACTATTATTTGAAACAGTTAAAGAAGTTAAATGGCACCATATGCTGAGAAAGAAATTAAAGGCCTAAACATTGACAAAGAGGAGACGTGATTATCCCTATAAACTGATGACATGGTGATTTACTTATCAAAACTTAGAGAATCAGGAAAGAAATTAGGAAAATTTATATCTTTAGTAAAGTGGTACCTTGTGCAAAATTAATCCACAAAAATCCACAGCATTTATGTGTAGCAATAACAAGATTCATGAGGAAATACTAGAAGGGGTTGTCAAATTCAAAATAACTATTAAATGTATAAAATGTGGCTTAGAAAAGATGAGGTTTAGAGAAGTTATTATTTTCTTATGGTCGTGCAATTGTTAAGTATCCAAAATAAGATTCAAAGAGAGTTCTTTCCATGAAACATGTTTAAATAGGGAATTTGCTATATCTTAGCAGTCATGAGATTATTCCTTTTTCGAAATGAGAATAATAATAGTATCTACCTCACAAAATTGTTTTGAAGATTAATGAGATAATATATGTAAAACACTTTGCAGCCTTAAAAACATTACATAAATATTAGCTCATCATTGTTTTTTTCGCTATTCATACTGTCATCTATTTAGAACAGAGCTGAAAAATAAAAACAAAGCTAGAGAAAAAAGATGAAGATTAGAAGAGTTGACTAAAAATTGTAGCAATTCACATCTCAGTTATGAAAATATTCAAGACACAAAAACTGGACTATATATATATGTGACATGGAGAAAGTTGTCTTTAGATACAAAGCAATCATCACAAGTACTACTCAAATAATCAAATACTACTCAAAAATATCTGATTTCCTTACAAATAATTTTCCCAGCTATAAAAGTTTGAAACATTGGACTATGATTTAAAGATTCTAGATTCTTCTTATAATTGAAAACCAGGACCCTTCCTTTTCAGGAATTTCTCTGTATACCTAGAGACTTCATGTAGAATCTCACACCTCAAACAGATTCACTGACGGTGATGGGAGTGGTGTCCAAATAACTTGAATAGTCAAGCCATAGCCATTTACAGGTTCATGGAAGCACCACTTCCATGTTCATGAACTGGAAAATCTCTATCTCATCAGAGTCTTTTGTCATACAACCTTTTCGTCTGCAACCCCCAAATCAGTTCTTAATTTTAATCATGACTGTCAATCCCCCCCCATACATCTGTTCTTTCCCAGCCCAACACCCCTGTACTGCATGTACTTTCTCCTTTCCCTTTCTTGAGCAAAACAATTTAACCGCTTCATTGTCCTCTCAAATCTCTAGTTCCCTTATTGTATCATGGATTTGTCAAGTCTCAACAATGGTTTATTCCCATTATTTGCTGCCTTGTTCCTACTCAAAGAAGATGGAGAAATTCATGAACCCATGCTGACTAGGCACACTACAAATTTATTTTAATGAATATCAATTGGGCCCTCACCAGTACAAGAAAATCCTTTTTTATTTTTCTCATTAACTCAATATTCCACTCATCATAACAACTTGTCCAAATCTTTAAAAAATCCTTTTTAAACCTACTATGATTCCTTCACCTCCAATCTCTTAGTAGAAAAATTTGCTTCATGTTTTTTTTCTGAAAAATAAAAACAAACAAAACTAAGGCTCCCTCTTCTTCCTATCATGTCACTAAGATGGCTTCTGCCTGTTTATCCTACTTACCTCCTGCCTCATGGGCAGAGATAGCTCTTCTTATCTATATGTACAAGTGATGCCATTCCATCCCATCATCCTTAGCAGATAACCTTTTCTATCATCACCACTCTCACTTATCTTTATTCTCACAATTTCTACTAGGTCACTCCTTACTGTCTACAAAAACACATTTCTCCCATTCTAAAAAAAATGACTTCATCTCTTCATTGTTATCAGTTAGCATCCCATGTTTCTTCTTCCTTTTCAGACTAAACTCCTTAAGATGGTTATCTCTACTTGATGTTATCACCTCTTTTCCTCTCCCCTTTAACTATTTGCAATCTAATTTCTGACTTCATCATTCAACTCTGATTGCTTTCTCTTAAGTTGTTGAAGTCAATTCTACATTTTCAAGATCATATTACCTTCTCTTCTCTGACACTACTATCACCCTAATAGAGGGAGAGAAAATCTCTCTCTCTCTCTCTTTCTCTCTCTCTCTCTCCCTCTCTCTCTTTCTCTTTATCAGCTGGATTCAGTCTTCATGAATCTTCCTTCATGGGGAACAACATTCAAATTCTGTCTCTCTGTCTCTAGAATTATTCTTTATATACAGGACTGGCCTCCTGTCTCAGCTAATAGCCTTCTTCCAAGTCAACAGGGGGGTTCATACCTTCTCAACAGTGGACAGGGCTCATATCTTCAATACTTAGCCCTAAGTTACTAAGTGCTAAGTATCTGATAAACTGATTGCTATTACATCATGTAAGGCCTTCCTCCTATAAAAGTTACTGCTTCCTTAGGATAAGATTACTCAAAGTGGAAACATGACTGTTCTGCCTTCATAAATCTTATTTACTTGATTAATTTTGAATGATTTGATTAATGCTTTATACCATATTCTACAAAAGTGATTTTATGATACACAACCAGTGTTGTAATAATGAATGAAAGTAGGAGCAATGAGATGGAAAAGAGAATAAAAATCTGATTGGCTAATCTACACACAAACCTTAAACTAATGAAAATGGACAGTAACTCATACAATGGGGAGGGGGAATAAAGGAATTGTTGAATTCTGCCATTTCAGAGCCCAGCTTCCCCCTAATGCTGAACCATTTTTTCAACAGGTTTCAATGAATACTTATTTTATAGCACTTTGTTCTGATGACTGAATACTCCTGTCAGACAAGGGATACAGTGTCCTCTGGAGGCTATCTTCCAAATTACATTCTTAAGCCAAGGTGTTTTGTCGAATCTTATGCCACTGGTTATTACCAACCCCTTTTCTGAAATCTTTGCAATCTATTCTCCCCAAATTGATAATACACATCAGACTATGCCCATCTTTTCTCTCCTCATCATTCAATAATACCTTCCTTCCAATGATCTTATTAGTTATTCTTCAACAATCTATTCCTCCTGTTCTTCAACAACCTATTTCCCCAGTGAAGTCTTTACTGATAAGTTCAGCTCCTACAGAAATTTCCATTTTCTGAAATCGTATTGGAGGCTAGTTCAATGCTCTGTCTTCAGTTCTAAATTAAACAGTTTCACATGTTTTTATTTTTGTCTCATCAGCAAGATTAGCAAATTCTTTAGGAAAAGGTCTATCCTTTGTACCTTTGGATGATTTGTAAGAGTAACAAATTAGAACACCATTCCCAGAATAGCCACTCAAAAAACAATTCTTAATGAAATACATAAAATAGCATGATTTACAAAGATAAATAAGGTTGATTGGATATCATCATATAGTTCAAACAACTACTAAATAGGTGGAAGATCTTTTTTATTTCTCTCCTTTTTAAAATACAGGTGTGTGATCTCCTGTTGATTTGAAGCTTTGTTTTTTTTTCATCTTAAAGCCCCTGAATAACTTGATTGAAAGTAATATTCTCAGGTGCAGAACCAAGATGGCAGCATAGAAGCAACAAGGTTCTGCAGTTCCCACATAGCCACCTCAAATACCCATAAAATATGACTCTATACAAAAATTTTAGGGCTCTAAATCACAAAAATACAGAAAATCACATCTCTCACTAAAGGCAGCTTGGCAGGAAGAGCTCATTGCACTGTGCTGGAAGCCTGGGAACCGAAACCAGCCCAGCCTGAAACCGTGGCTTGACCCTGGGGTGGCCAGGATTAGCTGCAGCTGGAGCCTTCACCAATCACCTCTTGAAAAAGAAAACTCCTAGGAATGTTATTGCCACGTTGTGGATTTCCCTGATCAAGAAGAAAATATTACAAGCTGCCAAGAAGAAACAATTTGAATACTGTGGAAACACAATTAGGATAACCCAGGATCTAGTAGCTTCTACATTAAAGGATGGCAGAGCCAGGAATATGATATTCCAGAGATCAAGGTAGCTAGGATTAAACCAAGAATCACCTACCAACAAAATTGAATATAATGTTCCAGGGGAAAATATGGTCATTCAGTGAGGTGGAGGACTTTCAAGCATTCTTTGCTAAAAAAAACCAGACCTGAAAAAAAATTTGACTCTCAATCTCAAGAAGCATGAGAAGGTAAACATGGAGAAGAAATCATAAGGAACTTATCAAAGTTTAACTATTTACATGCCAACATTGAAAAATGATAAGTGTAACTTATGAAACTTTTCTCAGTATGAGGATAGATGAAGGGAATACAAATGTATATATACATACACATACACATATGACTATATAGGAGGGTTTATATGTGTGTACGAACAGATATTTGAGTATGTGTATATATGAGTACATAGAAGTCACAAGATCAATTGAATAGGAAGGGACTATATTCTAAAAGGTGAAATTCAGAGGTGGGATAGGATTAAAATGAGAGGAGAAAGGGAGAGGCAGAATGGGGTTAAGCATCTCATGCAGAAGAGGCCAGGGATAATTGTTATAATGGAGGGGAAGAACAAGAAGGCAAAAGGGAAAGGGTCAACCTTACTTTCACTGAATTTGGCTTAGGGAAGGAATAACATAAACTCTAAACTGGGTGTCTTTCCACACAGGAAAGTAGGGGGGATGGGGATGAGGGGTGGGATGACCAAGGGGAGGGCAGGGTAGGGGGGAGAGTAGCTGGAAGTACACACTTCTATAAAGGGACAGGGATAAGGATGGGGCAGAGAATGGAACAAGGGGTGGCAGTGGAATAAGAAGGGGAGACATATAATCAATCTCTCACAATATGCCCACTCTGGAAATGTTCTGCATAATTACACATGTACAGCCTGTATTGAATTGCTTGTCCTTCCAGTGGGGATGGATGACAAGGGAGGAAGGGAAAGAATTTAGAACTTAAAGTTATATAATCAAATGTTTAAAATGTATATGCATATAATATATATATACATATATATATATATAATTATTAACATTATTATTATTAACTACCTCCAACTTGGAATTAAGGTATACAGACACTATGTTCGGGAGATCCATCCTTCCCTACCAGAAAGTCAGAGGGGTGATTTTGGAGGACATATGAGAGAGCAGATTGGGGATGGGGTTATACAGTGGGATGGATGTTTTGAGGTGTTGGGTAGGGGAAAGATGGGGAGAAAATTTGTAACTCAAAACCCCATGGAAATGAATGATGTAAACAAGAAAAATAATTAATTTATTTATTTTTTAAAAAGAAAGTAATATTCTCTGTCAGTGTTTCCATCTTGAAATTGACATCAGATGTAAGCCTTGGCATTATTAAATATGTTCTGTGCCTTTGCTTGAACAGAAGTTTTAAATGGTAATGGTGGATATAAATGTTCATCTGTTTGGTATTTGCAAATGAATTCCATGTTAATAGTAACTGATGCTTCTAATTGGGATGGCATTAAGAAAGAGAGAGGAATTGGGAAGGAGGTTGGACTAGATGACTTTCTATCTCTAAAATAAGACATAAGAAGTGAAAAAAGGCACTACTCTTATAAACAAAGTAAAACAAGGATCAAAGAAAATAACCAACAAACGTTTTTTAAATACCATCTTATATGCCAGGTACTAAGCTTAGTGTTAAAGACAGAAATAAGTAGGAAATCATCTTTGTAAGAATATGGGCTGGCTTAAGTCTTATTTCTCTTCTCTAAAGATTCTCTATTCCAGTCAATTAGACTAGCATTTTTCCTCACACCTGATATTCTGTCTACATCCGTTTTGCATTTGCAAAAGCCTAAAGTGTTTTTCTTCCTCCTGTAAGGCAATTCATTCATACAGTAGATAGAATGGTAGTCATAGAGTCAGGAAGATTGAGTTCAAATCCAAACTCAGACGTTTACTTGCTATGGGATTGTGCAAGTCAATTAATTTTTCTCACCATCAATTTGCTCAACTGTAAAATGTATATAGCTGCATCTCTCTTATAGGATTAGCGTAAGAATCAAATTAGATATTTATGTATCTAATATATTATATTTATATTATATATTTATTAAGTGATTAACACTGTCACAAAGTACGCACCACATAAACACCCCTTCCCTTTCTCTTTCCCATGAATTATCATTGAAGGCAGAGATGATTGTGTTTTTCTTATTATCTCCAAGTAGCACAATGTATATCTATGTCTATCTATCTATCTATCTATCTATCTATCTATCTATCTATCTATCTATCTATCGGCATCTCTCTATCTATCGGCATCTCTCTCTCTATCTATCTATCTATCTATCTATCTATCTATCTATCTATCTATCTATCTGTCTGTCTGTCTCTCTATCTATATCTATATGTATATCTATATCTATATATGCCTATGTCCATGACCATGTCCATGTCCAACATACATGTCCCATGTAAAATTCTCATGTTCATGTCTAAATATATGTTTATATCCATATTCATAGCTTTGGCTAAGTCCATATCTATGCTTGTAGTTATGTCTTTATACCCATATACCTATATTTCTATCATATCTATATAGATTTGGAAATTTACCTAGATATATACCTATGCATTTCATATACATATATATATATATGACTTCTATGTAGATTTAAAGACCATATATAAATCAATGGAACTATCATAAATATATATATACACATATATGGGTATAAACAAATACATATATGCATGTTTGCATATGTATGTGTATATACACATATAGTTGTTTTTAAAATTTTAACTCAGGAAGATGAGCCTTACTGACTCCAGACCTGGTACTTTACCTACTGTTCCATTAAGCTGATACACACACACACACACACACACACACACACACACACACACATGAATGTGTAAGTATATTCTAGATATATAAGATAGATAGATAGATAGATAGATTGATAGATAGATAGATACGTAGAGAGATACGTAGATAGATACATAGATACATAGATATTCTAAATGCAGATCTCTCTGTCTATTCATCTCTACATACATGGATATACACGAGGATGATAGGGAAGACAATATTATACCTGTATCTAATGGCATTATATAAACTACTGGAAGGATAAAACGTAGTCACAAGTAAGTATGATACACAGTAATTTGAGGAGTGGGACCTAGAAAATGGGTATGTGTGCATGATAGGGTAGAGTTCAAGTTCTGTTTCAACAAGTGATAGTAAAGTGATAGTAAAACTAAACCTTGAGGAAGATACTGACTATTAGAGGTAAAGAGAAGAGAAAATATTTTAGGCCTAGTAAGGTATATGTGTGTGTGTGTGTGTGTGAATGCACATACACACAAACTATGGTCATACGTGAGTATTGAGTTTTGGTCTAAATTTCCATAATGTTAACATAGATATTTTTGATTATGCATTAACTATTCTCTTTATTGTCAGTGCTAATATGTTATTATAGGACATTTCAAAATTACTATGTGCAATAGAATTGAAATAATTATCTGCAATTAAATTTGTACTAACTAATGATGTTTATCAGATTATTAATGAGCCATGCTAAAAAGATTACATATTCCATGTAATTTTCTGGGACTGTAATTGGCTCTTGGGAAAATACGTGCAAAGAGCATCCTGAGATTTGTTGGAAGGGAGGGGAAGAGGCAAGAATGGAACACGTGTCATTAGCCTTCTCCAATCAATCCCATACTCACCATTTACATAGAACAGAAGACACTAATTTTGGGGCCTAAGAATAGTTTCCTCACTACAGATTCATTAATATTTTTTTTTCATATCAAGAAATACTGTCTGGACAATAATTTGTCTCATCCAGGGGAATATGATAAAGACTAGGGCTTAAAATAACTTTCTTATACTCCTGATGGTATAAGATCTGAGAGATCTAGAAGACAAGAAAGAATTCAAAGAAGAGATCCAACGTTGGCTTGAACATCTGGCATCTATGAGAAGACTGATATGGGGGAAGACTGCTTTCTTTTTTTCTTCCTTCCTTCCTTCCTTCCCTCCGTCCTTCCTTCCCTCCGTCCTTCCTTTCTTTTTTTCTTTCTTTCTTTCTTTCTTTCTTTCTTTCTTTCTTTCTTTCTTTCTTTCTTTCTTTCTTTCTTTCTTCCTTTCTTTCTTTCTTTCTTTCTTTCTTTCTTCTGCATAAGAGGCTAAAACTGGTACCTGAACAGGTTTTGTAGCTATGAATTAAGTAAACTGACTTAGGAAGAAGAGGTGTAGCCCTCCCCACAATTATGATATTTCAGTTGAATACCGTAGATGAGTTTCAGCAAAAAGCTGATCCTTTCCTGATGAAAGCAGGCAATATCTCCCTCTCCCCGGTATTGGTAATCATTGAAGGAGCTAGGAACAAAGCCATTGTCCTTCCCAGGGGGAGAGAAGCTTACTATATCCCTAGTGGATAAAGGACCACATATCAGGTGACTCTCAAGATATCTCAAAACCAGCTGCAGTGGAGACATGATAAGATCATCAGATGATATTTACAGAAACAAAGGCATGAATTAGTCCTCCTCATGTATATTCTAGCATACGGATTCCTCATATATGTATGCCCTATGTGAGATATTTACATAGAACTTCTCTTCTGACTGAGGGTAAGTGTATTTTTCAGAAAGTTAGCTATAGATTTATGAGAAAAAATATGTTTTTGCTTTTTTTTTCTTTACCATCCTATTATATTAAATGTTTTTGTGCTGAACTGTGAATCTTTTGACTAGCTTGTAAATGTATGTCCATTTATGAGCACTTTATTTATATGTAAACTTGAGAAATAGAGTATGGTGAGAATATACCAGAGGGAACTCTGTAAAAGATGACCCTACACAGAAGAAAATAACATTTACATTCATTTCCTATAAATCAAGTGTTCAGGAAACAGAAGAACTCTCTAGAAGTATCCTTTTTATTGCAGCCAACCATGACTGGTATCCATCATTGATCCATGCTGTGCACAACTCATAGGGTTGTGACTAAAATGGTATTTACCTATAACTTTACTCCTAAACATGTGTTCTCCCTTGTATAAACTGTCACTTCTAACTCCTTCTTTTATTGTTACTTTGAATCTTGTGCTTTCCTTTGTTCCATCTCTGGGAAGGAATCCAAAAGTCTTTTCTACTTTTAAAGTCCATTGTCCTTTAGTTGTACTTAGAAAAAGAAATCTGAAACTCATTGCCACAGGAACCATTGCATTTCTGGCAGCTAGATTCTGAGCTCCCTTCTCATTCAGAATTCCAGAGCTTTCTAAAGTATTTCTTTAAGAGTCAGATGGATTGCATCCAAATTATTTATCCCTTTATCATTCTTTTTTTTCTTATGGCCTACATAAAAATGTAGAAATATAAAAGGAAAAATTTCAGAAGTATCATGTAATGAAAACAGCACTGAATTTGGAGTCAGAAGATCTGGGTATGACTTTGGGTAAGTCACTTTTCATCTTTTTTAATGTAATAAATTTTATTTGTTTTCTTGTTTACATCTTTCATTTTCATGAAATTTTTGAATTACAAATTTTCTCCCTTTGTTTCCACTACCCCAACCCCAAAACAGAGCTCCCACTGTACATCCCCTCCCCTGGTCTGCTCTCTAACTTTCTGGTAGGGTAGGGAGGGTCTCCCTATCCCAGTCCCTGTATATCTTGATTCCTAGTTCCAGGTATTGCAGACCTTTAAATTCTACCTTCTTTCAGTTCTTCCCTTGCCACCTACTCCTGCTGGAAGGACAACCAATTCAATACAGGCTGTGTAGGTGTGATTATGCAGGACATCTTCATAGTGAACATATTGTGACAGTGATCATATGTCCCTCCTTCCTATCTCTACCCCCTTGTTCTGTTCTCTACCCTGTCCCTGTCTCTTTATTGAAGTGTGAGCATCCAGCATCTCTCCCCCAGACCCTGCCCTCACCTCCATCATCTCACCTTTCATCCCCACATCCCCTACTCTCTTGTGTGGCATGATGCCCAGTTTAGAGTGTATGCCATTTCTTCCCTAAGCCAGATTCAATGAGAGTAAGTGAAAGTAAAGTTGTAAC
>CM053599.1:56075592-56090554 GCA_028646575.1 Pseudocheirus occidentalis | reverse complement strand
AATAAGTTGATATAGGCTTTAGTAACAACAGAATCTCCCAGCCTAGATTGTAAATCGCTGGAGGGCAGAATATTTTTTTAATTCATCTTCCTCTACATATTTAACTCAGTGCCTAGCAGGCTGTTTTGCAGTAGCATACATAGGAGTAAATATCCAGTAACTAAACTTCTAAAATTAGAATTGCAAAAGATTTGTGGGCAAAAAGTTGGGTAAGGAAGATTTTATTGAAGCATTGAATGACGTCCATTTTTCAGGACACAGTTGTTTCTCTTTTGTCACAAAAGTATACAAAGAAAAATTTATCTTATTGTGTCTTGGAGATGACACTGAAATCTTGAAGGATAAGATCTAAAGATCAAGTTTTTCAAGTTTCCACCAAGCTTATTTAGTGAGAGTCCTAATATCTGTTTTCTGAGTACCATCAGCAGTTTGGATACAGATTAATACAATTTTAGCAACAGCTAATCTCAGAGCCCATCTATGAAGAATTTCTTATTTGTGGCATTGGTTGTACCTTGTCTAATAAATTTACAGATGCTTGAAATGCTAAAGAGTCAAATTTTATATAATATATTCACATGATACATATTAATATTATTAAAGAAATAACCTTTGGGGGCAAGACAAGGAAACCATATGGCATTCTTAACTTAAGGACTAAAGAAGCAAGATAAGCTGAGTTCCCTTGTTATTTTTCTCACTGGAGAAAGTAAATAAAATACCCTTATCCCTTTTCCTGGTCAGATGGAAGACTCAAGCACCATAGGTAGGACATATGACTAATTACCATCATCACCATGCTCTCAATCAGAAGAATTTTTTTTTTTGCTTTTTTTTTTGGAGGGCAGTTGGGGTTAAGTGACTTGCCCAAGGTCACATGGCTAGTTTTTGTGTTAAGTGTCTGAAGCAGGATTTGAACTCAGTCCTGACTCCAGGGCTGGTGCTCTATTCACTGCGCCACCTAGCCGCCCAATCAGAAGAATTTTATCCCTTCCCTTTCTCATGTTATAATATTGATTTGCCTTCTAATTGATTTTACTTGAATAATTTCTAATATTCATCATCTCCTGTCCAAATTATATTACCCAAATTTAGGCCAACATTGCCTCCTTCCTAGGATGAGTATAATGTCTTACAATTTCCATTTCTCCAGTGCATTTCATTTGCAATTCATCAATCAAAATTCACTTGTGATCCTGTTATTTCACCACTCGAAATATCTCCAACTTTCCACAATAACTTTAGCATAATATACATTTCACTTAACCTGGCCTTATTCAAGGCTGTATATGATCTGACTATAGTGGTTCTTTTGTAACTCACTTTTCTCGCTTTACCTAAAACTAGAAGTACTGTTTTTTCCAAGTATGCAATGAAACTTTTTGATTTATTTCTGTAATACTCTTCTGATTGTAGGCATTGTTAGTTGTACAAATAATTTTTATTGTTAGATTTAAAGCTTTCATGAAAATGGAATTTTGTGTCACCTCACAGATCCCAGTACATAGATATAGTAGGCTTTTAATAGATTATGGCCTCTTACTCAGTTTGTTCATGTCCAACTCTTGGTTTCTATTCCTTTCTCCAGCTCATTTTTCAGATGAGGAAACTGAGATAAACAGGGTTAAGTAACTTACCCAGTGTTACATAGCTATTGGGTCTCTTAAACCAGATTAGAACTCATAAAGATGAGTTTTCCTGACTCTCGGGCCTAGTACTCTATCTGGTTTAACATCTAGCTGCCTATTTTAATAGATAGAAATTTAATTAAATCAAATTAAAGGATAATTAGGAAATATGATATGCAAACATGGGGAAATGACCAAGATGAAAATAAATTGTAGGTCATTAAAAAACAGGAAAAAAAAAGAGATCTGTATGATTCTATTAAAGAAGGTGAAAGGGGGTTCAAAAATGCACTGGTCATCCAATAGACAAAAGATGGTGTCAGCAGCCCTGGTTACTTGTTTCGGGGAGTTAGGAAGGGAAGCCAACAAGAGATAAAAAAAAGGATCACATTGTTCTTTTGTAGACAATATGCAGCCAGTCATCCATTTATTTAAGAAATAATATAAAATATTTGTTCCTTAGGTAATTAAAACACATGCGCCTAGGGATTCTTTTTTTATTTTGGAGGTAATTAAGGTTAAATGACTTGCCCAGGGTCTCTTAGCAAGTAATCAGTGCTCTATCCACTCTGCCACCTTGCGTATGTATTATTATTTTCTAAATATCAAAAAAAAATTTCCATTCACATTGAGGGAATAAACATGCTATTCAATCCTCAAATATTTATTAAATACTTGCTCTATGCAATGTACTAGGAATACAAAGATAAATGTGATGTTCTTTTGTTTCGTTTCCTAAGGAATTTAAACTCTTCCCAAGAAGGAAGGGTAAAATATCCACAAATAGCTAGAACACAAAAGACAATAAGGTAAGTGAAAGGAGAGATCCAGAAAATGAGAGGAAAGAATCTACATAATTTGAGTAAGAAAAGATGATTTCTTCATAAAACAGAATAAGTGCTTATTTCAGATATGGATGTGAACCTGGGGTATAAGACTCTAGGTTTAGGAGACAGCATGTACAGAAAAAAAGACACAGGAAAAGGCATAAAGAAAGCAGAGAACAGAAATTACACTAATTTAGCTAAAGCAATGGACAGATAAAGAGGAACGTCTTTGGTAGATGAACTGGTAATATTTTCAAGGAAGCCTTTTAATAAATCCTTATCTGAAGCACTGGAACAAGGGAGGAGGTGTTCAATTTTTCCCTACCTCTTCCAGGAAGCAGATGATATGCTTGCTGATGGGACGTGGTAATAGAAGGTAAAGGGTTGAATGTATTTCAAAGGTGTTAATACCCTGGGATCCCTTTTAAAAGTGTGACCAACTTTTCCTGGTAAGTCAGAAGTGACTAAACTCACTGGACTAGCAAAAATTGATCACAGTTTTACACAACTTTAAATGGCTAACCACAGGAGGATTTTAAGAGATTTGTTTTTCCCTTTTGGAAATTTTGGAATCATCATATGATAGTCAGGAAGGAGAAAAATAATGCCATTCTTAATCTCTTTTGTGAAGGGCGAAGGGAAGAGGAGACCTAATTCTCTCCTTTTATTCCTTTTTGGAATGGCATACGTCATTAAATATAGTGGCTATACCTGCTAGAGGACATAACTCACCCATCAAATCTCAGTCAAATCAGGAGAGTTCAAGGCACAAATGAGGGAATGAAGACACACAATCCTTGTATATATGGATACAGAGACACAGTTGCTTAAGGCTGTAATTAGCTTCAAGGAGTGTGACCTGAAGCTAAAAACTGAAACCCACATTTAGACTAAAGATAGAGCTCACCTTGGCAATCAAGAGGCCATCCATAGGGGACTGCATGATAAAAGAACTTTGAGACTATGGTACTGAAATAATGAATAGCGTTGCTCACATTTATTACCAAGAAGTCTGCACATAAATAGTCATGTAATTGTTTAACAATCAGCTCTTCAGAAATTCATTGTTTTTTTCATTGCAAATTATATTACTAATATCTTCTCTACTACATTCCCAGCACACTGTGATGGACCCTTGCTGCTGGCCTGCCAGGTTGTCTTCAGTGGGAGATTTGTTTCTCTCTGTTACTTTGTGGGTTCTGTAGCTCTTAAATTTGTTTAGTCATAATTTATAGGTATTTGAGGTGGTTATGGGGGGGAGCTCACAGAGTTTTCCTGCTTCTATGTGGCCATCTTGGCTTTGCCATCTCTACCATATTCTTAAGATGAGGCCTCTTACAAGACAATACCTGCAGTACTGATTTGTAGCATTTGCTGATTTCTGAGGCATAGATGTTCACACTGAAATTTAACAATCCACTCCTGCAAATCAGTATTAGCTGACTATAGTACTATATTTGGGCCTAAACTTCCCATTAAAACTGTGTATTTGTGGGAGAGGAAACCTCAAGCTCATGGAGAGAATATTTTACTATGCAATTCAATTTGCAAAGATTACCATGCAATCTCATGGAATGCTTTTTCTTCATTTCTGTTGACTGATTATTAATGAGAAGAATGTGATTGGAGTGAATGAACAATAGTTTTAGGAGTGGACACCCTCAGATAACCCTCTTGAACCTGGTACAATAGCTACCCTTTGGGAACCTAACTTGTGACTGGGAGCAACATCCTGTTGAAATAGGAGCCCAGAAGAGGTTATAGAATAAGAGGTAAACTTACTAGCCATGTGACTTTGGGAAAGTCAATTAACCCCAATAGCCCTCCAAAAGGAAAAAAAAAAGAAGAGGTAAACTATTATCTTATGTAAGGATGTTTATTTTGCCTTTGTAATTTGCAATAAAATTAACTTTATTTTGAAAAAGTTCCCTCCCCAAAAACAATCAATGGTCTATCCTTCAATTTCCATGCAAGTTCTTTGTGTCTTCTAGTTTCTTTCAAACTGAGAATATCTCATATGGCATTTACTTCAAATCAATGGTCATTGTATAAAGAGTTTATATAGAGAGTAATGACAGTTCTTAACATTTTTAGAAATTTTAAAACTATAAATCAGTAGTTTTCAACCTTCCTAATGCAGCAATCCTTTAATAGTCGTATTTGGGTATGTCTATATGTGGGTGGACCCACCTGGAGATGGATAGAGGAGATTCCTAAGACCATCAGAAATACATGTTTTCCAATGGTATTAGGTGACCCCTGTGACCCCTGTGAAATGGTCATTCTACCCCAAAGAGGTTGCAGCCCACAGGTTGAGAACCATTGCTGTAAATCATAGAACAGAAATATACAAGAAGCGAAATGAAAATGTAAAACTCATTTGATAATTTAATTAGCTTAACCAGGGATTGGCAGACCCTGTTTATGGACCAAATTCAGCCAACTGTCTATTTTTCTGGAGCCCATGAGACATACAAATAAAGTGATATCTTTACTTTTTAAAATAAGGAACACAGACACTTTAATTCATTCACGTATTTTCCATGACTGTTTCTGAGCTATCACAGCAGAGTTGAATAGTTGTGAAATAGACACTTTATAGCGCTTTCAACACTTTGCACTGCTGCTTAGAACACTGAAAGTCAGTTTCACCATTGTAACATGACAGTTCTCTGAGTGCCACGCATTTCAGACTACTGTGATTTTTTAAATTAGAAGTACACACCCACTCTATCAAAACAAGAAAAAAATCAGGAAATAAAGTTTTGTTATGATTTTTTGTACTTAAAGCTGAGATTGAATTTTTTTTCTAAATGAGAATCATACTGAGCTACTATTACTGAATACTAAATAGCTTTGAAAATTAGCTTTTGCTAAAGATTTAATAGTTTTAATGGATTTATCCTAAAAATATAAGATAAAACAGTACTTATATATGAAATTGATATTGTCATAAAGTCAACTTCACCTATCATTGGTTTAATCATAAGTAATATCAACTTGCTTTAAATATTTCCTGTGCTGTAAAGCACAAGAATCAAGAAATAAATCCCTATTTCCATGCAAATTTTCAATGAATATATTTTCTGAGCACAAAATACAGTTTTAGTATTTTTTTCCCCAATGCAAGTACAAAATGAATTTCCACATTTCAAAAATACATCTAACTATTCAGTTGAGGAGCTTCTACCTAGCCTTCATTTGGAAGTAGTAATCAGCCATGTAATAAAATACTAAAATGCAAAAACTCAAGAGAAGAATTTAATACAACTTAATAAATGCCTCTTAAGTTAGGATATGCTCAACCAAAATCACATGCTCACAGATTGTGATCAGTATTTGGTAGTACCTATCAAATTGAAAAGACATTTTCAAAAAAGTAATAAAATTTCATTACAGATCAGCCTCAACAAATAAATGTTTGCAATCATTTTTACTGGTAGGGAGCAATAATTTGGAGTCTCAGTTAAGCAAAATGTTGTTCCTATTTTAAAAAATCGATTCCTTTTGTTAGTTCCTCTTCATTACAAAAAAAAAAGGAAACGAAAGAAAATACTCAGTTGTTACTTTGTATTTTATTAGTAAAAATATATGAAAATTAGTTTTATCTTTTGTTACATAAATATAAAAAGTTTCCTCATGTTTACCTCTTTACATATAAAGTCTAAAATATTTGCTATCTGGACCTTTACAAAAAAAAGTTTGCTGATCATTGGGTTAAACCTAAACAAAGAAAACCTTAGCGAAATATAAGTAAAAGGAAGAAGGTTGGTAAACTCAAAACTAGATGAATTTTTAAGAATTTAAAAGGCAATGTTAAAATATGAATAAACAAATGAGCTATTGCATATAATTACAAAAAAATCTTTCCAATAATTTTAATCAGAACTCACCTATGACTTAATAGGTAAATAATAGGTAATTATCCAAAACACAAAGAAGTGATTTAGCCAGTATTACATAAATGAGTCGTATGCCAGAGTGTGAATTGAACTCATTATTTTGTATCCTAGCCTAATGTTCTACCATGGTATCTCTTTCAAACAAGATAAAAAGTGAGAAAATTTGAAAACCTTAGGAGGTCTCTACAAAGAATATAAAATATTCTGGAAGACAGAACTTAAAGAGATATTATAACATTCTCTGAATTCTAACAAAAGTATAGTCAAAGAAACAGTCTGAATACCATATTTACAAAATGATGAAAGAAAATTGCAAAGTGAAAATTAATGGAATATATATTAAAAAATACAAAATGTAAATTGATAGAATTCATGTCAACTGCAAAAAGAAACCCCAGGTTTGATTTTCCTCAAAATGTGGTTGCCAAACTACACATATCCCAGGTTAAATAGGGAGACATTAAGAGACAGATCATTCACTAAGGAATTCCTATCAGCATCATCCCAGACTAATCACCAACAATGAGACAGGAATGGGAATAGTGAAATATGACATATTAAAAAGCAAAATGAAATGACTTGTATTAAAATATAAATTATACTGGATATTGAACTCAATCCTATAGGAACAGTGAGAAAGAAAAGTCTTTTAATTATTCATGATGTCTAATTGTAAATATTTTAGCGTGGAAAAAATGGTTCAGGAAGTTTTTGAAATACAAAGGTAATGCATAAAAAGCTATAAAAGGAAAAAAATTAAATGGATAGAAAGGAACTTGTAATGATATGATGCTTAGATAATGAAAGAAGAAGAGAAGAATACACCATATTATGGAAATGTGTGTGTGTGAGAGAGAGAGAAATGGGGGGAAGAGGAGGAAGAGAGAGAGACAGAGACAGAGACAAAGAGACAGAGACAGAGAGACAGAGACAGAGAGAGAGAGAGAGAGAGCTTAGATACTAGTCCTAGCTCTGCTCTTAACTCACAAAGTAACTTTGGGCAAGATTCTTAATCTCATAGGGTCTAATTGTCTTCATTTGGTAAATGAGAAAGTTTGTTTAAAGGACATCTGTCTTCATTCTGCCATAATATTTTTGACCAATTTCTGTGATAAAATAACCAAGATTTATCTCAATAGATACAGAAAAAAGCCTTTGACAAAATACAATACCTATTTCTATTTTTAAAAAACATAGGAATAAAGGGAGTTTTCCTTAAAATGATAAGCAATATTTATCTGAAACCATCAGTAAGCATTATCTATAATGGAGGTGTAGGCTCTGGGACCTCCCCCCCCTTTTTGAACTCTTCTTGGTTCTTTGAGGTATAGGCTCTGGGAAAGTAAACCTTCCCAGGGAAAACATTTGCCTGAGGTCATGAGTCTTGAGATGCCGGCTCTGCCCAAGTCTTAAGCCCCCTTTGTTCCAATAGTTTCCTACCCTTGAACTGACCTGGCTCACCATTGTCCATGGTCTCCAGGTAGCCTCCAGCAACTTCCCACCCTTAAGAACTCATTACTGGAGTGTGACCTCATCTGACTCCTCCTGAAGACCCTCCCCAATCTCCTCTGGACCACCCCTAGATCCCTCCCACAACCTTTCTGTATATAGAACCCCATCTTCCCTCCACGTGGTGTGAGAGCACCATGGGATAGCCTAGTATAGCCTTTGCTCTGTGAGAGCACCATGGGATAGCTTAGTATAGACTTTGCTCTGTGAGAGCACCTTAGAATGCCTTAGTACAGACTTGCTCTGTGAGAGCACCTTTAAATGGTCTAGCACCCCACATGGCCAACTTGAACTTTCAATAAACTTTACTTGTACCTTGGCTGAGAAGACTTGAGTGGAATTCTTTCAGCAGGACCCGGCATGTTGGTTTTTTGGGGTCTCAGGCAGCCCTAACCCTCTTTGGGCTCCTCTTCAGAGATAAGCTAGAATTCTTCCCAAAAAGGTCAGGGGTGAAGCAAAGATGCCCATTATCACCTCTATTATTCAATACTATATTGTAAACATTAGCTAAAGCAATTATAAAAGAAAAAGATATTTAAGGAATTAGAATAGGCTACTAGGAAACAAAATTATCACTCTTTACAACTAAAAGTGACAATTCTACGAAATTAATCTAATTATTCAGTGCCCTGCCAATTGAACTATTAAAAAGAATTTTATAGAAGTAGAAAAATAATCACAAAATTCATCCAAAAGAACCAAAGGTAAAGGATATCAAGTGAATCAATGAAAAAAAAATGGTAATGAAAGTGCTTTAGCTGTACCTGATTTCAAACTGCATAAAGTAATAATTACAAAAACAATCTGGTACTGCCTCAAATATGGAGTGGTGGATTAAGGGGAAAGACTAGGTGCATGTTACATTATAGTAAATGACTTTAGTAATTTAGTATATGATAAATTCAAATATAGAAGTTTGGGGAACAAAAACCTATTATTTGACAAAAACTGATGGGAAAACTGGAAAACTAGATATAAAACAACATCTCATACCTATACCAAGAAAAGAACACAATTGGTACATGATTTACACATGAAGCGTGATAACATAAGCAAGTTATAGTATTAAATGGTATTATGGTATAAATTTAGCATTTATTTTTGTGAAATACATAGATAAAGGGAAAATTTAGGATCAAAGAAAATAGAGACAGCATTGAAAATGAATATAAATGTTTTTTTTAATTTTCTATATAAAAACAATGGAATCAAAATTATAATGAAAGCAGAAAACTGGAGGAGGGGTTAATTTGTAAGAAGTATCTCTCATAAGGGCCTCATTTTTCAAAGATATAGAGAACTGAGTCAAATTAATAAGAATACAAGTCATTCCCCAATTTGTAAATGGTTAAAGGATATGAACAGGTAGTTTTTAGACAAATCAAAATTTTCTACAATCATATGAAAAAAATGTTTTAAATCACTATTGATTAGGGGAATGCAAATTAAGACAACTCTGGGGTACCACCTCACACCTATCAGATTGGTTAATATAACATAAATGGAAAATTACAAATGTTGGAGGGGATGTTAGAGAACTGGGATAGTCATGGACTGATGGTAAAGTTGTGAGCTGACCTAAGAGCTGGAGGGAAATTTGGAACTCTTGCACAAAGGACTTTAAAACTGCTTACCATTTGATCTGACAATAACACTGCGAGGTCAGATAAGACCATTAGGTTATTAAATTGAAAAGAACTTTTCATGTGATTTAATTGATCAATAAATATTTATTAAGACCTACTATATTCTAGGCAGAAAAATATAGGTGAAGAGAAAAGATTCTAAAGAGGCAAAGTGCCTTGCCTACTTATTTAACACTTAAGGCCAGGAAATGACAATTTGGTGCAGTAGAAAGAATATTGATCTTAAGAGTCATAAGCCCTGGGATCAAATCACACCTCAGATACTTATGAGTAATGTGAAGGTGAAGTATGTTAGGGTTTCAGTGACTTCCTTACCTCTCAGGATTGTTGTGAGGAACTACTGAGATAATATTTGTAAAGTGTTTTGCAAACTTCAAAGTGCTATGTCCAGGACAGCTATTATTATTAAAATGGGGGCATTGTAATGTATATCTTAGAGTGCTATCATGAGGAAAAGGTTTTATCTACTTCAAATGTTTATAGATATTTACTTACTGGGGTTTAATTTTCAATACCGTTATATGGAATCCCAGTCCTATAGCTCTTTGTAACAATTTTATGTTTGCATCTGCTATTAAGTACTATTTAAACAGAAAACTAGAAGTTATGTGTTCTTTGGATAAAAAGAAGATGAAGGAAAGAAACCAATCTCTTCCCCATAGACACCTGGAAAAAAGGAACCATAAGAAGTAATGGAAATACTGGTAAACACACTACACATGAAGAGATAACACCCTGTGGGCTTTTTATAAATGGAATTTCATTTGAATGGAATCAAACCCTGCATATATAGCTTGAAGCAATCTTTTTCTGTGAATGGATAAAGATCAAGAATACAACTTGAACCTGAAAATTTTCCCTAACAATATTGGGGGTAGGGGAAGAGATATAATTCTAGCCCAGTACCCTTCCTCTTAGAAAATCATAGTACCAGTTTCTTGCACCAGGTCAACAACCTAATGGGAGAACCAAAAAAAAAAAAAAAAAAAAAAGAGGTGGTCACTAGATCAACTTGAGACCTAGGCCTGTATTATGTATAAGACCATAGATAATAATCCTCATACCCTTCTGAAGAACACAAACATTTGAAACCCTGATTAATGCTATTTAATTTTGCAAATGAACAAAAAATCCTCAAAAGCACACAATAATAGACTGGCAAAGCTAGAGGACAAAAACAGTCTCTGATTGGATGGTATATCTATATTTCAAAGTTCAAATTTAGAAATGATCTTTACTCAAAAGAGGATATATGTTATGGATGGCTAGTGGGTATAATGGTACAGGGAGGGTTTTAATTTGATATGTAGCAGCCAACAGAGAAATGGAAAGAAAACAGATCAGGACTATTTTTCATGCCTGGCATATGTACTCTGATGATTTCAGGGCTTTTGACATATTTTTTTTCTTTTGGGTTTTTGCTTCCAACTTGAAAATCAAACACTCCACAGCCATCTGCTGCATCATTAGCAGCTACTATTGCCCTATGGGTCATCTCTCTATTCTTTGAAATGTGTTGAGTTCTTAGTATTTGGATGTCCTCTCTTGGCAACTGACCCAGGATAGCAAAAAAAAAAAAAAAAAAAAAAAGCTTCCTGACAACATCTGAAAAAAATATTATCAGGAGTTGATCAAATGAAGAATGCATTCTGGGGAAGGATCAAGAAATAGAAAATCACAGTGTCATAGTCTGTACAACAGTTTGAAATCACTTTAAAAAAGGAAAACTGAGTCACCAAACTTTCTAATCAGAGTATGTGACAAAAAAATAATTATGCTTATTTTTCGGTCATTGAATTGGCTAAATCAAAATTTTGTTTTAATGTCCTCCTAGATTTAAATGAAATATCATTGGGATTTGGTCAGCCTTAAAATGTAGATATAATTTTCATGGCTAACTTTGCATTTGAAGTTACCTTGGGATATGAGGTTGGTGTTGGGGTGTGGAGCATCTTCTGAAAGTGAATATTATTATTTTCCCCAGGTATATTTTAAGTCCTACAACTAGTGTCTTAGTCTATATTACATTAGATAAAGTATTTGTTAAATATTTACTATGCAATAGTAATTCTATTGAGCCAAGAGGTTATAAACACAAGCAGAGAAAGGTAGCTCCTATCCTCAGGGAATTTGCATTCTAATTGAAGAACGTTACACACACACACACACACACACACACACACACACACACACACACACACACACACACATGCACACACTGGCAGGATGGAAAAACTTTCCAGAGTCAAATTTAGAAGTATGTCTGGCACAGGTACTTCCTCAAATACAGGTTTCAGGTAGGATCTCCTCAAAGTGAGGGAGAAGGAACAGGAATGAAAACGTTATGAGAATGGGAGGGGAACTCAGGTGGAGGGAGAAAAGCTTTCCAGGAAGTCAGGGGCTGAGCTACTTCAAACCTTTAGAATCTCACGGCCAGTCTAAGACAAGAGCATCCTAAGTGTTGAATTTTTTTTGTTTTTTTTTCTTTTCTCAGTCTCAATTTCCTCATTTTCAAAATAATGCCTCCATCCCTGTGCTATTGTGAAGATTAAATGTGTAATACATTTATCATCATTCCCCTAATATCATTTATTATATCATAATATAATATCAAATGTGTAAAATCAAATATGTAAAGTTTTTTGAAAACCTCAAAGCTCTATTTAAATCCTCTTTCTTATTATTGCAATGATTCCTTGATATTGTCTGGCATATATCCAGGACCCCAAGCTCTCTCTTCCTGTTAACAGTCTTACAATGTTTTCTTAGTGTGTGGTAGTTAACAATAGTGCTGCTGCCCAGTAATCCCTTTGGATTTACCTTTGACATGGCTTTCTGATGGACAACTCTTTCTTTCCTACTGTCCACCACTTCTGGTCTGCATCTTCAATTCACTTCCAGTGGAGTTAAAGCTTTTATTTGAAAAAAAGTATTGTTTTTCTGCTTACAAAACAAATAAGCAAAAAACTGAGGTTTTATATTCCTGAATATCTTTTATAACCAAGCTCCCTCCTGCCTTTCTGATCTTCTCACCACTTACTCTCCCTTATTCTGTAATTTAGTGACACACAATCTTGCTGTTCCTCACACAAGATATCCCATCTGCCAATTCTGTGCATTTTCACTGAATCTCCTCTATGCTTGGAATTTTCTCCTTCTTCATCTCTGTCTGTGGGCTCCCTTGACTTCCTTCAAGTCACAGCTAAAATTATTTCTTCTACAAGGAGCATTTGTAAAATTCCCCCATAATGCCAAGGAATTCCTTTCACTTATTATAACTAATTTATCATGTATATATCTTGTATATCTTATTTGTGTGATGTTGTTTACATAATTTCTCTCCCATTAAGCTAATAAGGTCCTTGAGAGCTAGACTTCCCTGTAGGTTTTTTGTTTGTTTTTCTTTCTTTTCTTTTTTGGTTTTGTTTTGGTATCCCATTCTTGGAGTGTACTTTTTCATCACCCTCACTTCACCTTCCCTGATTTCTCTTTGTTATTAACATAGATCCATTATTTTCTTTGCTATGTATGGTCTTTTTATAAATGGCATTTGGTTTAAATGGAGTCAAACCCTGGATATATAGCTTGAAGCAGTATTTTTCTTTGAAGGGATAGAGATCAAGAATGCAACCTAGGGCGGCTAGGTGGCGCAGTGAGTAGAGCACCGGCCCTGGAGTCAGGAGTACCTGAGTTCAAATCCGGCCTCAGACACTTAACACAAAAAAAACTAGCCGTGTGACCTTGGACAAGTCACTTAACCCAACTGCCCTCCAAAAAACAAAACAACAAAAAAAAAAAAGAATGCAACCTAAACCTGAAAGTTTCCTATAACAATATTGGGGGGAGGGGAGACCCATATAATTCTAGCCCAGTACCCTTCCTCTTAGAAGAGCATAGTACCAGTTTCTTGCTCCAGTCTTCCTAGAAGGAATAAAAGTCTCCTTCTGAAAATAGTGGGCTAGTGTTTGATATTTCTCTATGAGTCACATCTAGAAAGATCCATGTGGACGCACACAATCTACATATAGAACAAATATACCCTTTTTACATATATGCATACATACATACATATATACATATATACATATACATATATATATACTTATATACATACATATGCTCATCTTCCCCTAACACAATATGGTGACTGAAACTAGTGATTGTTTCTTTTTTTCTTTGCATCTGTATCCTAAGAGCCCAGCATAATGCCCTGCACAGAATGAATGCATAATAAATATTCTTTGATTAATCAATTCTTGTTTTCAAGCCAGTCTGTACTATAATGATGGCTCCCAACTTTCTATCTTAAATCATAACCTCTCTTATACATCCCCATCCATATGTCCAATTCCCTATCATCATTTCATTGTTACCTGGGTACTCAAACTCAGTTTTTATAAAACCAATCTTATTTTCTCTTCAAACCATCCCCCCCCACCATAAACCTCTCTAAGAGGCATCAGCATTATTTCCTTAATCCATTTTGAAATGTCAGTCATAATTCTCTTCTTCTCCTTACCCAAGCAACATCTTGTCATTTTTTCAACCCTATCAACTCTATGCAATGTCTATTACAATTATGCCATCTTTTTCACTGACTCTAACACTGTCACAGTTCAAATTCATTACATCTCTTCTGATGTATTCCATATTCATCATATATAGCATTTATAGACTGAATATCCTAAAATATAGATGGATTCATATCACCCTGTTGCGGTCCCTATTAAAACAATAATAACTTTGTAGGACTTCCCACTGCTACGTTATCTTTCATTGCATTAAAAATATCTGACCTTAATCAATATTTAAAATGTTTTATCCCTTAGCATAAACCTTATGCTTAAGTCAAATGGGTTACTTTTTTTCCTGACCATGCCCTGTAGTTTCCTATGTTGGGCCTCTGATTGCAAGCTCTTTGTCTGGATACCTCCATACTCATCCTATAAGGCTAAGTTCACATCAATACAACCATTCTGGAGGGCAATCTGGGACTATGCCCAAAGGGTTATAAATAATTGCTACCTTTTGACCCAGTAATACTTTTGGGGTTGTATCCCAAAGAGATCATAGAAGTGGGTAAAGGACCCATATGTACAAAAATATTTATTGTAGCTCTCTTTGTTTTGGCAAAGAACTGGAAACTTAGGGGATGCCCATCAATTGGGGAATGGCTGAACAAGTTATGGTATATGAATGTGATGCAATACTATTGTGCTATAAGAAATGAGAAGGAGATGGACTTCATAATTACCTGGAGAGGCTAATATGAATTGATATTAAGTGAGAAGAGCAGAACCAGGAAAAATTTGTAGACAGTCACAGATACATCATATGTGTGATGACCAACCTTGAAAAATTGGACTCTTCTCAGCAACACACAGTTAAAAGACAGCTCTACAAGTCTCAGAATGGAAGGAGATATCTACATTCAGAGAAAGATCTAGAAA
>CM053599.1:56056307-56073807 GCA_028646575.1 Pseudocheirus occidentalis | reverse complement strand
AATAGGATGGCCAAGAGAGTTTTGGTTGTTTTTCTTAGCTCACATTACAGAGGCAAGATGACTTCTGTATTCTTTCCAAATAATCCAGAACTGGTCAAATGACTTAATGTTATCTTATTTTTAATTAGATTAGCAAAAGGTTCATTATTTTTATAGTCTTGTCAAAGAACTAGGATTTTTTTGGTTTATGCCATCATATTTAATCTTTTTCCCCTAATTTTTCTCTAATTTTCAGTCTATTTGGGGGCTTATTTTATGAGTTTTCTTTGTACATTAGATGTGCATATTTAGGGATTCATTTTTTTTCTCTGAGGATTATTTTAGTCATATCTCGGAATCTGGGTATGCTATTTCACAATCATCATATTCTTTCACATAAATACTATTTCAACAGACCCCAAGACCCTTAAATTATAATACATTATCTTTAAGATAGCACTGCTATGCAAACTACCAGGTCTTATACAATAATCATTATTGATTAATTTTGGATGTGAAATCCTTCTGTTATTATTTTTCCCTATGATCTCCCTGGACAATATTACAATATAAGTTCAACATTTCCAGCCCACCTGGGAATGACTGTAAATTATAAAGGTGTTTATGGACAGCTTTGGTTTCTACAAAAAGTAAATACTATTAAGACAGTGTCTATTTTTAAAAGAAATTATGTGTTCTTATTCCAATTAATAGCATTAATTAAGAATTTAATTACTTCCTGCTTTACTTGCTAAACATTTAGTTGAGCAGGAACCAAAGTGATGTCTTTTAGATTTCCAGTGATTAAAGAAGTTAATTTGAGTTCCTGTTTTAAAAGAATTATTTCTTTTTAGAGTCATAAATTGTAACAGCTTTGGACAAATTGCTTAATTTAAAAGTTTTTTCTCACATTTGATCCTTTCTGCTCTTAATTTTCCAGGGACTACTAATACATGTTGATTTCTATGGGATTATGTAGCTGTCTTATCAAACTCTCTCCTATTTCTTACATTTTGAATATGTCCCAGTTTTATCCCACCTTTACTAAGTATTCAATAAAGGACGGAAAAGCAAGCTAACCCAAAATCACTCATGACATTTGCTAATCTGTGGCTTTATAAACTTTGGCCAAAAAGAGTAGATGAAATACAGGCATGATTTTTTCCCCCTCAAAGATCCATTAGTCCTCTTTCATCCTACTAACATCCTTTGTCACAAGCAGAGATAACAGAGGTGTATATGCATGTTTCTTTTTAACATTTTGAAAGGGAAAAAAAACACTAAAATCTCAAAGAAACCTTGAAGATTAATGACTTAGCAGGAGACTTGAAACTCTAGAATGTTTAGAACTAAATCAGATTCTTTCACGGACTTGCTCAGTGGAACAAGTAATTTTCTTTCAAATATTTTGGGGAAACACTGTCTTATATGTATCATCTTTATGTAAATTTATCTTTGCTTTAACTATCAGTTCTACATAGACATTATCCTACTAATGCTGGTCTTTTTATCTGCTTCAGCAATTCCTGTTACCCATCTCCCCTTTTATATCTTGCCTTAGCCCTAAGAAGTGAAAAACAGATTGCCATTTTGACTCCCCTATTTCTGTCACTGCAGCTGCCATTCTTCCAGACTTCCTTTTTCAAGACTTTTAGCTCTTCCCTCTGACACCTTTCATTCTGTCTTCTTCATGTCTGTCAGATTAACTTACCTGTATTATCACTTTTATCTGGCCTAAAAGTCTTCAAATTCAGTGATTAAATCCAAACTCATTAGCCTTCACTTCAATGACATTCACAATCTTCTGGCTTCAACCTCTGGCCAACCTTATCTTCTATCATACTAGAAACACATAATCCATATTCCTACCTCCATATTTTTCCCTCAGTATAATTTTTTATCTGCAATATACTCTTTTCTTTGCTATGTAGATTTAAATCCTAGTCACAATGCAAAGCATTTTAAAATTTATAAAGCAACTTGTTCAGAACTACTCTGAATTGGGTTCTCTATATACTGCTAGCCCAAATTTGAAAATGAGCAAACCCAAGCCAAGAAAACTCAAGGTACTAGGTGTAATAATGAAATGAAAAAAGATGAAATGAAAAAGAATGAAATGAAAAAGATATGGTTACAAAGAAACATTAAAACACTTACATGAATTGGTTAAGACTGAACAGAACTAGGAGAATAATTTATACAATGAAGACAATAGCAATAAAAGCAAATAATTTAAATGGCTTAAGAACTTTCTTAAGCACAATGACCAATTATATTTCCAAAGAGTCACTGTTGATAATATCTAGCATCTATATAGCACTTTAAGGTTTATAAAGTATTTTACAAGTATTGTGTTTTATTGTAGTAGGCCAAGACTTTCAGGGGCCTTGGCCACATTAGCTCCCCAGTTCTACAAGGTCATTAGGCAGATATGCAAGGAGAGTATAATCTTGTTGGGTGGATGCTCTCATTGGTTTCCTGAATATCTAAAGAAAGTACATAAAGTTAATTTGCAAGTCTTGATTGTGATTTCAGTTTGTGCCTCTGGACTTGGTCCTAGGCTAAAGATCTTAATGAATGATTAGCCTTGGGCTGGGGTAGGGAAAAATGGAGACCTAGGTCACATAATCATCCCTTCAATAAGGGATATAAGATCTATGATTTTCTTGTATCCTTGGGTTAGTATGAAATGGCTCTGTAATACACAGACTATGAAATATACCCCTGTCTCTCTCCCTCTTTCCATTATTCAGCTAGAAGTTCTCTCTCACTCTCTCTTTGTTTTACTTAGCTGATAGCTAGGCCATACTGTGCTGGCCATAGCATTTTATGATAATATTTAATAATGACACTGACAAGAGAAGATAAACTGAAGTTGAAGAATGAAACATACTTCTGGATACAGCCAATATAGGAATTTGTTTTGCTTAACTATGCACGTTTTTTTCCAGGAGTCTTTTTTAATGGATATGTTAGAAAGAAAACATATTTTCATAAAGAAAAATGTTGAGGGATTCATAAATAAGTTTGTACCAGCATGTTAAGGTAACAAAAGAATATGATCTATATAAGAGGAAAGCAGAGGAAAGTCTATGAGAGTGGAATTGAACATTCAAAAATTTGGTATTTTGTGTGTATGCATATAATCATGTGTGTATGCATGTGTATATATGTATATGTGTATGTGCATATGTGTGCATGTGTGTGTGTGTGCATAAATATAGACACATATCTGACAGTAGTTGTTACAAAAGAAGTTCAACAACCCTAGTAAATACATGCCTGGTCAAGAATAACCTGCAATAAATTATAATTAGTATAACATGATATAGTGATTATCTATATTCCTGAAAATGTCTACAAGTTAAATCAGACAAAGATGCTTAGTGCAGCCCAGAGAACAAAATATTTAACTCTGCAGGGGACATAAGAGATATAAAAAATGTGGTTTCTGTCCCAGATTCCCTACTACAAGTGACACTTTCCCAGTTCAAGGAGAAAATATTACAAGCTATCAGAGAGAAACAATTTGAGTATTGTGGAAACACAATCAGGATAACACAAGACCTAGCACCTTCCACATTAAGGGATCAAAAGACTTGGAATATGATATTCTGAAGGTCAAAGGAGCTAGGATTAATACCAAGAATCACCTACTCAGAAAAACTTAGTATAATGCTTCAGGGGAAAATATGGTCATTCAATCAAATAGAAGACTTCAGGTATTCCTGATGGAAAAAAAAGAAACAGCTGAACAGAAAATTTGACTTTCAAATCAAGTGAAGAATGTGGAGGTTAACAGGAAAAAGAAATCATAAGAAACTTATCAAAGTTGAACTATTTGCATTATTACATGGAAAAAGAATAATTGTAACTCATGAGACTTTTATAAGTATGAGGATAGTTAAAGGGAATGTATGTGTATATATACATATACACATTCACACATATATACACATACATACATATACACACATGAATATACATATATAAACATATATACATATACCTAAAATATACATATTTACATGTTTGTATGCATAAATACATATGTGAGTGTGTGTATATGTGTCTACATGTATACATAGACAGAAGGCACAGGATCAGTTGAAAAGGAAGGGATGATATCTAAAAAACAAAATTAAGAGGTGAGAGAGAAATATAATGAGAGAAGGAGGAAGGGGGGAATAGAATAGGGTAAATTCTCTCAAATAAAAGAGGTAAGAAAAAAAGCATTATGATGGAGAGGAAGAGCAGGAAGGTGAAAGGGAATGAATCAATCTTACTCTCACTGAATTTGGCCTAAGGAGTGAATAACACACACTCAATTGGATATCTTACCCCACAGAAAAATAGGGGGAAGGGAATAAATGGGGAGATAATAGAAGAGAGGGCAGATTTGGACAGAGGACAGTTAGAAGCACACACTTTTGAAAAGGGGCAGAGTCGAAGTAGAAAATAGAATAACTGGGGGCAAGGATAGGATGGAGGGAAATATAGTTAGTCTTTCACAATATAACTACTATGGAAATGTTTTGTGTAAGTACAGATGCACAAGGTATATTGAACTGCTTATCTTCCCGGTGGTGGTGGGTGAGGAGGAAAGAACAGAAAGAATCTGAAAATCAAAGTTTTAAAGACAAATGTTAAAAAAATATGTATTTTTACATGCAACTGAGAAATAAGATATATAGGCACTGGAATATAGAAATTCATCTTTTGCTACTGGAAACTTAGAGGGGAAATAGGGGAGGATATAAGATAGAGCAGATTGGGGAAGGGGTATTCAGTGTGCTTCTAAACTTTCCCCTATATAGGGAAAGATGGGGAGAAAATTTGTAACTCAAAATCCTGCAGAAATGAATGTTCTGAAATAAAAATAAATAAGTAAAAGATTAACAAATAAGATGAATAAATAATCTCTAGTGTCTCTTCTCTTTCTAATATTTGTATGATACATGTAGTCATCTGTTCCTAATTGATCTCATTTTAGAAAATCAGGAATTTAACTCCAGATCTTGTATAACAACATGGTGGTCTTGGGGAAAAAAAGCTTTTGTTAATATCCAACCCCCAATGATTCCTACCTGTGTGACTAAGCTCAGTGACTTAGCTTGCTAAGCTCCAGCTCCCTAATCTGAAAAAATGGGATAGTAATACAATGACCAGGCAACTAGGTGATGAAATGGATACAGCACTGGCTGTGGACACAGGAAGATTCATCTTTGTGAGTTCAATTCTGGACTCAGACAGTTATTATCTATGTGACCCTAGACAAGTCACTTAACTGTTTGCCTTCATTTTCTCATCTGGAAAATGAGCTAGAGAAGGAAATGGCAAATCATTCTAGTATTTCTGCCAAGAAAACACCAAATGCAGTCATGGAGAGTGGGAAATTACTGTGATGACTGAGTCACAATAAAATAGCAACACTATATGTCCCCCAAAGTTGTAAAGTTCCAATGAGATAGATGCTGACATAATCATATGTAGATATATGATTATGTATATTGATATCTATCTGTAATAATGTTTTCACTTATAGATATCAATATGGTTAAATACATATTCATATGCAAGCATGTACATGTACATATGCAAGCATATTCATGCATGCAAATATATAAAACATTTTGTAAACTTTAAAAGTAAATAATTATACCAGTTTTTAAAAATATTAATTTGATGAATTAATGAAATTAACATGCCTTTATTAATGCCAACTATGTGCTGGAGGCTGTTCTGAGACATTGAGGCATACAAAGATCAAAATCAAAGGATCCCTGAAAGAAATTACACTATATTGGAGGATATAATATGATACATATATTAATAAATGCAAGATTAAATCGTACTCATGGAATGCAAAGGTAATGTGGAAAACGCTCCATATTCACATCCCCATTTTATAGATTGAGGAAAATAAAAGTTCCCAAGTAGAAGATAGCACTTGAGATGAACTTTGAATAAATTAGAATATAAACTAATATGTAAACATTAACCAAAACTTAGTTTCCCCAACAATAGGAAAGCATGTAATGAACTAGAAGTCCACTGTTTTCTGCTTGCTCTTACTTCATGTTTCCAACATTTAATAGCTGCTCCCTCCTATCCTTTCTTCTAGGGTTTATCACATTTCCACTCTCTGAGTAGTCTAAGTCCCCAGAGTTGCTCCTTTCCTTATCCCATTAAAAAATAAATGAAAACTATCAAACATCTCAGCTCCATGGAAGACTCATAAAGCCCATGGGAGCTTCAGTTTAAATTAACACCTTTTCTTCCATAGGATTGAATTTAACACATTTCAGTACCCATTAGGTGGCCTGTCAGCTTGACTTTTTTTTTAAACCTAAAAACCATTTACACTCCTTAAAGTTCACCACAAGACCTAATTATGCCCTGGTTCCTTTTTATTATATCTCCTGATGCTTTTTAATTAGGGTAGTTATTTTTTAAATAACATAAACACCATTTACTACAAGTACTCTCACAAATTGTAACTGTTAACACTACTTTTTAAAAAAATGAATGCATTAATTTAAGCATTTCATTGTGATTAAGGTCATGCCTGCATGAAATATTCAAACCATACTATATTATTTGATCCCAAACATTTATTTTTCCTTTCACCTTGACTGCCTATGCCATTGAGATTACAAAGTAACAGGAAAAACACTTTGGGAACAAATAATATGTTATCTTTTATAGTTATTCTTTGCTTAAGTAAAATGATTAAACTGAACTTAGATTACTTTCAAGGTTCTTTCTAATTTAATCCATTTGTGGATTTTTCAAGTCTTTGAATATAAAGAGTAACATAATTATGACATATTGAGCCCAGTAACAACCTTGCTTGTCCCTATCATATGCCTTAAAAGAACTTTCCAAAGAGTACTGTTAGAATTTAGTTTATCCAGGATTGCAGTGTGTGTGTGTGTGTGTGTGTGTATGTGTGTGTGTGTCTGTCTGTGTCTGTGTGCACATGTGTGAGCATGTGAGCATATAGATGCAAACATGTAGACTTATGTGGAAAATGAAGCCTTTGAGAAGAGATCATCAAGGATCATGGGTCATCAACTGGCAATGATGTAGCAGATAAATTTCTTAGGGCTAATGCCTATAGCTAATACTTCTAAATATAAACGATGATAGTCATGGATCAACTGACCTACCACTATATCTATTATGAAGGTTCAGATATTATATGCCAATGAATGATTGATTCAAGGCTGAGTTCAGAAAATCAAGATCTTAAGATCATAGATTTGAAGGTAGAAAGGAACTTTAAAGTAATGTGAGTCTTAAAGCTAATGTAGTCCAAATTCCTTATTTTGCGAATGAGAAAAGGGAGCCTCAGAGACTTTAAGTGATTTATTTAAGGTAATACAGTAGCAAGTGGCAGAGGCAAAAATCAATCCCAGATCTAATTGATACAACCTTGGGGATTTTTCCAATATACTTTCTCTTTATTCTAGATAAAAGTGTTTTTTTTTGTTTTTTACAGTTTGAATTTCAGGTCAAGAGCTTTAACAAGAGGTTGTTGTTCTTTTGATTTCGGTTTTTACACTGATGAAAGAGAGGAAACATCTCAATTTTAACAAATCTAAAATGGAAGTCATTTGCTCCCTTACTCAACCATACCTCCAAAATAAACATTCTGCCAAAGATACTACCATCATTTCACCCACGAGGAATTGCGATGTTGGTGTCATCTTTGGTTCTTCATTCCCTTTCATGTCTATACCTAATCATTTGCCAACTTTCAAGATCTTATTGATAATGTTTCACTTTATCAACAACTCTTATATCCATTGCCTCTTCTTCATTACCATGCCCACCATTCCAGTTCAGGCTCACATCACCAATTCTCTAGACTACTGTAATAATTTCACAATTGATTTCTCTACTTCCAGTCTGTCCCATCTTCAATCCATCTTGCATAAATTTCTCAAAAAACCTTTCTTGAAGCATAATTTCATTTTTCCTCAATAATATTCATTCTTTCCCTATTGCTACTGGGTTAAAACATGTTTCCTCAGGTCATCATTTTTTTTCTTTTTGAAAAACTTGTTGAATGCAGAGCAAATCAGACTATTTTCTTTTTGTTTGTTTGCTTTTTTGTTTTCTTTCTCATGGTTTCTCCCATTCCTTATAATTCTTCTTTACAATGTTACTCATGTGAAAATATTTTTAATAGGAATGTATATGTAGGGCCTATATCAGATTGAATGCCATCTTTGGGAAGGAGGAGAGGAGAGAGGGTGAGAAAATTTAAAACTTATGGAAGTGAAGGTTGAAAACTAAAAAAAAATAATTAACTTAAAATTTGTTCAAGAAAATTTCATTTTATTCTTAACTTAAAAACGAATGTTTCAATATACAGATAAGAAAAGAAGGAAACAATGAACTAATTCTAGTTTTTGAAAGGAATTTAAATATATCTGTGAACATATTAAATTTAACAAGGTAGGAGCTCAAAGTTCTATGTAGATTTGTCTCATTTTAATTTTTTTCTTTTTGTTTTATTTGGGGGCATTAAAATACTTCATGTCCTGCTTGCCTTTCTAGATTTGCTTCCAACTATTTACCTTAATACACTCTATGACTCTATTTAAGGTAAACTTTTTTCCAGGTCCCTAAGATCATCATACTATCATCAGCCTCCTACCATTTCAGGCTATCTATTAAACCTAGAATGTACACCCTCTTCATCTTTGCTTCTTAGAATCTCTTAGCTCCTTTTTTAAGGATCCAATTAGCTTTCAACTCCTAAACAAAATCTTTCTTGGTTGCCCTATTTGATAGAGATCCCTCTCTTCTCATATATCACATTCTATGCAATTTACTTTGTATTCATGTTCTAACTTTTCCTATCTTCTCGCTGAAGAATGTAAGCTCTTTGATGGTAAAGACTGTTTTTCAGTTTGTCTTTTTTTCCCACAACCCTAGCCAGCTGTCTTTTTTCATATTTAAAAAGTGGGTATTTTTGCATGAATTGAAGACAAAGGAGATATTATAAATCTGGCCTTAGTATTGTCTGGTGATTCCCATTTGTTTCAGTGACAGGAGAGAAAAGTAACACATTATTATGTCAATGACAAATAGAGAAAGGATCTGTAAAATCCATGTGTAGCTATGGTGACAGAAGTCCAAGAAAGGCCTCTGGAGATGGGTCAGAAGCCATGTGTTACCATGGTAATGGATGAAAGAAACAAACTTGGAAGCTTTCACTGATAGGGAATGGGAGCAAGAGCCAGTTTTCTGTGACAGTATATGGGACAATTCCATATCTACAGAATTTAGATGGGATGGCATGCTGCTGGACCAGTGCCGTACTGCCTGAAACATATTCCAAGTAAAGTGTAGATGCAGAAATTATCAGAATAGATCAATTAAGCCCCAAGAAAAATATCTATTGGCTCAATTAACTGAATATTTTAGGTGGAAAATTGGATGCAACACCAGATTGATAATTACTTGAATTCTCTACTAAGGCACACTCCATACAACCTCAGATTTGCTTAACTGAAATCAATATGTTATTCTGCAAGTTCTTAAATTATAATTTAATGTGAGCTATAAGAAAAAAGAACTCCCAAGTAGAGATCAGACTCAGATTGAGGGAGGTGGTATAAAAGAGGGCCAAAGAGAATCACAAAATTTCAGAATTGTAAGAGATATCAGCAACCACCTTCTCCCACTAAAAGAATCCCTTCTACAACATAGCTGGGTTATCCTTTGCCTTTGCTTGAAGATCATCAGTGAAAGGAAACCTACCGTTTCCTAAAGCATTAATTATTAGGATATTCCCCCCATACATCAAGTATAAATTTGACTCTTTGCAGTTCCTGCTTCTGATTTTGGGGTTGGTGATCTCAATAAATGTTTGTTAAACATCTGCTATGTGCCAGGCACTGCAATCTGCACTAGGCATACAGATACTAAAAAGAAAGACAGTCCCTGCCTTCAAGGAGTTTACACTGTAGGAGAAGAAGTAAGACAATACACAAAATGAAGACAAAAAAGGAGAGGTAGAGGAAGATGTACTCAATCATCTGATGCGTCGGGGAAAAGTGCGTCGGGGAAAAGTCAGGCGGAGTAGTCCCAAAGTAGTGCAGGCAGGTGAGAAAAGAAATGTCTGAGCTGAGTTCTTTCTCAAATAGAAGTTGAGAGTAGATAATCCTACTCCCAAAACAAAGAATCAGAGAAGAATAATGAGGTGGTGTACCAAAGCTGAAGATATCTTACAAGATGATGAGGTTATCCCAATAACGAACTTTCTGGTGAAGTCAGTGAGAGAATTCCTAAAGTAGTTTGTGGTGGGCCAAGGCAGGGAGCCCTGCCATCCCATAGCAGGGGTGAGAGAGAATTGGGAGTCCTGCTATCACTCAGCAGGACTGAGAGTGCTATCTTACCCAGAGGCTGTGAGTTAAAAGAGAGACAGGGACTCAAAGAGTGGTGGAAAATAGAGTCTTGTTTATAGTTCTAAATGCAAGCCTTTTATAGGATGCATATTGTGCAATACAGTGTTTCTAGGCTGGAAGTGAAAACACCATACTTATCTCAAGGATACAATTCTCACACCTGCATGCTAGAACTCTTCCCTGGGGGATGGAGAACTGATCCAGGCCTGGCAGCAAGCTCTTCACCTGAGGGGGCTTATTCAGCCATCAGGGTCAGAGTCTCACTGGCCTGTGGTCCTCAACAGCTCCTGATTTTTTTCTGTTGGAAGCGTGGGCAGTATGGGTCAGTGGTGACTTCATACAGAGGGCTAGTCCAACACTGGCAACATGGGGAACAATGCAAAGTGCAAAGAGATGCAATGTAATCAGGTGAAAGCGACATACATGAATGTTTTTTTTTTTTCTTTCTCATGGTTTCTCTCATTCCTTATAATTTTTCTTTACAATGTTACTCATGTGAAAATATGTTTAATAGGAAAGTATATGCATATGTGTATACATACACGTATATATGTATATATATACATACATACATGCATACATATACATACAGACATACATATATATGTGTATATGTATATATGTGTGTGTATGTGTGTGTGTGTGTGTGTGTGTGTGTGTGTGTATATAAAATCATGTACAAATCCAGTGGTCTTGGTCTCTATCTGCAGAGGTCATGGATAGTATAAGAATCAAGGAAGACATAATAGTAGGTGCAAGAATACACAAAATACACTACTTTCACTGTCCCCTTCTGGCCAATAGCATAAACATTCAATCATAAGACCTACCAAATCAACACTACTTGAAGGGTAAACAGAGGTTGAATTACAATCTTATTCCCAACAATAGTGTGGTTTATACATTGTGCAAGTTAACATAGAACACAAGTGACATTCCATGATGCTCTCTGTGGTGAGGTGAGCAAATTGATGGAAAATACAAACAGCCAAATGGGCACTAATGGTATTGTTCATACTTGTATGTCCTTGATGATTATTTATAACTGTCAGTGGCTGCAACAGCTTTTCATAAGTCCCAGTTGCGTTCATTGTTGTTCTTGATCACCTTCTGCTCTGCTTATCGAGGTGTTGGCTCATTCAAAGTGAATAATGTCAACAGGACTATGCAACTCTTCACTCTCAAGTGGATCATTCTGTTTTGGGCTTATCTTTTCTTTCTGGAAGGACATTAACAGTGTGTGCATTGTGTCAGATACATTCTTTGAAAGTTCTGTAAACACTCAGACACACCATTGTGGAATCCAGATTGCAGAGCCTTCATCACCTGGGGAAATACAAGCATACCCTTTCCCCCAAGAAATTATTATCCCTAGCCCCTTCTAGGTGTTTGTGGGCAGGTCTTTCCACATTCAGTCTATTACAGGCTGTTCCACCCCTGTCTACCCCTTTTTTTTCTGTTTTTAAAGAAACTTTACCACAGGAAGGATAATAAATTACATCCATCTCCCATAGAGGCCAAGATCAATAGTGGAGCAGTAATAAGGACAACACAAGTAGATGGCAATTTTTAAGGATCTGTGTAGCTTGTTCCTATGGAATTGTTAAAGTCCAGAAATGAAGAATGAGCTTCACTATGAGTTACATATATATACGTTGTGACCTCTTTCCTATGAGGGTTTGTAATCTTTAAGAAAATTTTGCATTCTGTGTATGTTTAGGCTTAGTAGTATCAATATGTTGGCATATATACATTACATTTTTTTCTATCTGACAAAATATCAAGGAGTCCAATTTGAGTAGAAGTAGAATGCGTATTAATAACTTATAACCTGGAAATGCAAGCTACTGCATTAATTCTAAAGTTATATATTCTAAAATTATATATTATATATATTTTCCTGGGCTGAGAAGACTTGAGTGGAATTCTTTCGGCAGGACCCAGCATGTTGGTATTTTGGGGTCTCAGGCAGCCCTAACCCTCTTTGGGCACCCGCTTCATTTTATATATATATAATTATATGTTATATATATTCTGATTGTATTCATTTTGGAAGAAAGAGATACTTCAGAAATTAGATCTTTTATATATGATAAGTTCAGACACTACTTAACTCTTGCTTAGGTTGTGGAATGAGCATCATTTGGATCAAAACAGTGAAATCTGTCCCACTTTATGTTAACTTAGCTATAAATTGTTGTGGAAATGAGGGGTTTAGCGGGCCTTCTAAAAAAGGCATACTAAGGATTGAAAAGAAATTTAAAGGTATATTCCATGTAAGCAAAAGTGTTTTAAGCTTCATAAAAGTTTATCAGACCTTTATGGAGAAAATCAATGGAAAAGTTGTGACTAATTCTTGATAAAAATTTTTTAGCATTAAACAGTAAAGCAACTTAGGTAATAATTTCCATAAGTGATAGCCAAATGGTTTTAGCTGTAGCCTCCTTCTTAAGTACAGGTAAAGTTATAAATACCTTGTGTAAAGGTTTTTCTCTTCTCTTCATGGCTGCAAAGCCTTCTTGTAGACTTTGGGGTTTAAATTAGAGAGCTCTATTTACTCCTTTAAAGGTGTGGGCTTCAGGGTGCCTCAGGGCTGTTGTAATTGGGGTCTTTGATAAATTTAGTATGCTTCCTTCCTTTTGTCAGATTTGGGAGGGCAACCAAAACTCTCCACTAATCTTTGGCATTTTCTCTACTGCTCTACTCTAGGACAAGAGGCTTCAATGAATCTTTGCAATAAACAGTATCTACATGTCCATTTCCTAAAACCTTCTTGAAAACATGAGCTCCAAACTCTCTAGCAAAAGAAGCTGAAAATGTCACCATATTCCCTCCTCTAGAGAGCTTAAAATCTTCCTGTTTTTTATCAGATCCTAAAGGATGTTCCAATATTCCCAAACACCCATCAGTATAACAAATTCTGACCTATCTCCAGCATCAAATTAGGAGTGACACTCCTACCCTTCACATGAATTTAATTAACTTATAGTTGCATTCTGAACACATAAAATTTTTTCTCACAGGGAGGCAGAAATGGTGAAATGCTTGTCTGTCTCTTTGATCTGAATGAAGTCTCTTACCCTATCTCTTAGTTGACACCCAACCTGGCCAGCATTGAGTGATAAAAAGAGATTCCCAAGCTCTTAAAAATCTCAAAATTTTGTTCACGCTATTCATGTGACTAATGTATACCAATCTTAAATTTTCTGCCTAACTCCTCTCTTTACTATATACTTAAATTTCTTTCTACTTCTAACCTGACAGTACTCCTACATTTTTAGAACCTATAGTGGAATACAGTTTTTATATATTTGTAATGGAATTTGTTTTCTGGCAAGCAAGAAAGGAGAGGGAGTTTTGCTGTGGAATACAGAAGTCAAGATTATCTGGGCTGTGTAGGAGGGAAACTCCACCCAAGGACACCAAGCCCTTTGATGTAGGGAGGCAGAAGGATAAACAGGTGTAATATAAAACCTTGATTTGTGGCCTTAGGGGATATTAAGAGGATGCGCACAGTAAAATGGTGTGCTCTGCTTTAGGACAATGATATGATTTAAATTGAAAAAAAATAGGAACAGCTACCACATGAAGGGAGGGTTGACTAATATCAACCACCTTAAAATGGATTTGCTATTTAGTTTTCAACTAAACTACTTAAGTGCAGATGGCAAGCATATATGCCTTTACTTTTCACCAATCAAATATGTGAGGAGTGGAGGGCAGGGAGGGCCAATACAAATATGCTAATATTTTCAAGTTACTCTCAATTTCCACTTTAACCAGTTTCTCATATTTATTTGTCCCAATGTTTTTGTGATGACTCTGTGTGTGTGTGTGTGTGTGTGTGTGTGAGCGCGCGTGCTTACTCTTCAGTATACACCTTTAGCCAACTGGGAAAATCCCAATTTAACAAGATTAGTGTATTGCAAAACCCAAACTAAATACAGTTTGCAAAGTCATTCTGTCAGTCTCAGTTTGTCTCACCCTTCAGTATGTGGCCCTCATTTAACTTATAGTGTTGCTGATGCAGACAAGCATTCATTCATACTGCACAAGAGCTTTCAAGGAGACAACATTTATAATAACATTCTCTACAGGCCTCTTTTTATGTGCTTCTAGGCAGGTTGCTATATCCTGTTTCTTAAAAATGAAGGAAGACCTTGAGTTTACACAATTAGACTATTATTAGCAGTAGTGGAGTTCATTAGTTAGAATTCTAAATTTGTTTCTGCATACATTGCCACCCAGGAGCTTTGATCCCCAGTGGTTTTGTCCCCCTGGGTTTGTTGTTGGATATATTGCTGCTATAAACTTGGAGGGTTGCTCAAGGCTGCACCTATTCCCTGTTGTTGACTGGGGAAAAATGACCCCTCCAGCCATTTCCCCCAAACTATATTCTGATGGCCAATGAAAAATGATTATTATTTTTTTTTACATTTCGGGCAAGGGGTATTAGGCCTGGAGGCCCTAGCTCTAGCAGGTTCCCTTTTGTTATTCCCCTTATACCTACACTGGGCTTGTAAATGATTTGGTTTCCCACAATTAAAGCACTTGCAATCTTCCTTTCTTCAAGATCTCTCATGTTCTACACTAAAGTTTATTGACCCCAATTTTTTCCCAAGCAGGTTCACATAAAAGGTCTGAGTACCCATTGTGGTACACTTCTGTATCATCTCTTCCATAATGACATCCTTTTTACAGCCTTCAAGAGCTCTCTTGAAGTCCTGGTTGTAGTTCTCTCTCTCACTAGCTGTTTTATTAGAATGTCAGCTGCCGTTCCTTCCCCAGTTGTTCTAATGATAGCCTGCATAAGGTGGGCTAGAAAATCTGTGAATACATATTGGGGCCCCTGAGTTATCTTTGTGAATGACTGACCCTTGCTTCATTTTTCTTGGAGTGCTGCCCAAGCTCTAGTGGCACATATAGCTATTTGCTGTTATGCCCATATATCAGCGGTTCTCAACCTGTAGGTTATGCTCAATTTGTAACAATGAAAATACATCCTGCATATCAGATATTTACATCATGATTCATAACAGTATCAAAATTACAGTTATAAAGTAGCAACGAAAATAATTTTATGGTTGGGGGTCACCACAACATGAGGAACGGTATTAAAGGGTCACAGCATTAGGAAGGCTGAGAACCACTGCCCGTATCATAGTATAACTGCCTATCTACTGCCCAATATGGGCCAGTACCTGAAAGCTGTTCATAATTGGAGGGCACCTATTGTTGCTCATTACAAGTGGCCTGTTGCCTGCACTGCTCAAGAAACTCAGAGCACCAAATCAAATATTCTCTGGGTTCCAGGCAGGTGCAAGCCCCCTGTTTCCAATTATGAGGGGGGTGGGGTATAGGCTACTTGGTGCAAAAGTATTTTAACATACATGGAAGTTGAACCAAATTTGCTAGAGGCCTTTTTAATTTCTCTGAGCAGTCTAATGTCAAGGGGCTCATAATCACAGAGGACTTGTCCAGGATTATTAGGGTCAGGTCTCTCCAATACAGGGAATGTTTGCAACCCTAGGGGGTCTCAGTAGTTCTCTCCCCACTGTTTAGCATGCTGGATAGCTTTTTCAAGAAGGGAGAGCATACTGCACTCTTTCTGCTCAGCTATGTCCCCAGCAGGGATACATAGGGTCTGATAAGAGGGGCATCGAGATGGAGGCAAGGTGGATGGCTGTATAGGGCTCTCCGCCTTAATCGGGTAACAGCCCTTCTCCCCCTGTATACTCCCCTGCTCTTGTTCTTCTTCCTCTTCTTCTTGTACCTGAGTCTCTGCATTAAACTTCCCAATTTCTTGGTAATGATTTGGCTCAACTAGACACAACTTGAGAACATCATACGGATGGAAGCAGTACATTGGGAAGTTCTCTGGTTATACCATGGAATAATACTTCATTTGTTCCCCAACTATTTTACACTTTTCAGGGTCTAGTGTACCCTCTCTTAGTAACTATAGACATGTAATTTATAACAAATCCAGAAACTCCTTTATCTGGTTCTGTGTGACAAAAAGTCCTTTCTCCTTCATTATGTTTAAGAGGACATTTTTTTTTGTATGTCTCTTGGCTAGGCTGCTTAATCTGCAATTGCCTCATAGCCCTTACTTGCTTGGGAAAAAAGTGAATGTACCACTATGGTTCTTCCAAGCCTTCCCCTTCCTTACCTCATTTTAGGATCCTGTGTTGCCCCTGGGGGACCTCTTAGGTGAAACCAACATGGGCTCATGCAACACTTCACCTGGCCTGTTGTTCCTTTGCCTGGGCCTGCCTTTCCTGTGCCTTGGTCCCAGGTTGGGCCTATCATTTCTATGTCTTATGTAGGCCCTGTGTTGTGGTGCCAGTTGTGGTAGGCCAAAGCAGGGAGCCCTGCTGTCCCACAGCAGGGCTGAGAGAGAATTGGGAGTCCTGCTATCACCCAGCAGGACTGAGAACACTATCTTACCAGAGGCTATGAGTTAAAAGAAAGACAGGGACTCAAAGAGTGGTGGAAAATAGAGTCTCATTTATTGTTCTAAGTGCAAGCCCTTTATAGGAAACATCCTAATGGCTTTCCCTTGTGGACATTGTATACTACAGTGTTCCTAGGCGGGGCTGGTGGCGGGTGTGTGTGTGAAAACACCATGTTTACCTAGAGGATCCATTCCTCACACCTGCCACTTGCATGCTAGAACTCTTCCCTGGGTAATGGGTGTAATGGTAATTAATTTGTTTGATCAGATGTTAAGTAGATCCTAGTAACCTAGTGTTAAGTATAGAACTCTGTCCATTGGTGAAAAGGTGTGAATTCCCCTGTGACGTGGAAGAATGCTATTGGCTGAGACACTCCCCTGAACCATGTTGACTTGGGAGAAGGCCAGTGCTTATAAGCAGGAGAATTACAGAGACAGGACAGATCTTGTATTTGGTTCCTGAGTAGCTGACTGAAGATATGAACAAGATGGGACTTTGTTTGTTGGTGGCTTGGCTGATTCTTGAGTTCCAGGCAAGAGAAGTCCTGAAGGGTTTGAGGTGTGCTGAACCTTGTGAACTTCAGTGTGTGCTGGGGATTGCCTTGAGGACTAGACAAGGACCTGGGAGCTGTTCATCCCT
>CM053599.1:56030738-56055807 GCA_028646575.1 Pseudocheirus occidentalis | reverse complement strand
TGTGAACTGTTGAAACTGTGAACATTGTACTGAATAAAAATTTGTAATGGAATAAACAGAGTGTTCACTAATACTGTGTAATATGAACCTTAAAAGTTCCTCACAATAGCATTCTCTCAGAAATCTACTGCTGATTGGCTTTACAATGGGGAACCAATCCAGGCCCAGAAGCAAGCCCTTCACCTAAGAGGGCTTATTCAGCCATCAAAGTCAGAGTGTCACTGGCCTGTTGCCCTCAACAGTAGTTCAGATGAGATGAAGAGGAAGTCGTATCATTCTTCTATTTACAGTTTGTGAAATAATTCAATACAGCTATCATGTTCCCCTGATTCTTCACTTCTTCTAGCTAAAAAATTCCTAATCCCTTCAATAGTCTCTCATATAACAATGCCCTTCTCTTCTCTGGCTGCTATCCTCTAAATATGAATTCCAACTTATTTTTGCCCTTCAATCAGATAGGTAGAACAGTGGATAGAGTAGTGGGCCTGTAGTCAGGAAGACTTGAATTCAAATCTAGTCTTAAATATTTACTAGGTATGTGACTATACAAGTCACTTATTTTCTCCATAAATCAGTTTCCTCATCTGTAAAAATGGGATAATAAAAGCACCTACCTCACAGGGCTGTTGTAAGAATAAGATTAGATAAATTGGCTTAGCACAGTTCCTGGCACATAAGTGCTAAATAAATGATCATTTCCTCCCTTCATTACCTTCATAAACTGCAGTGCTCAGAACTAAGCATAATACACATAGACTAAGGAAAAGTGCATTGGAACTATCATATCCTTATTGCTGAAAGTTGTATCTCCCTGAATGAGAAGCAATATTCATAAACCATATCACATATTTTACTCATTTTGAATTTAAAACCTACCAAAGGTCCCAGTTCTTTTTAATAAAACACATACACATATGTGCACAAATGTACATACAAACACATGTATTTATGTATATTCTATATATACATATATGTGAATATGCATGTGTATATGGGGGTACACACACATACACATACACACACACAAGTTAACCATGCACTTCCTTTTGTCCCAGTGAAGTTAATTTTTTAACCAGATATAAGATTTTGAATTTGCAGAATTTCAAATTTACTCATACTACATTTAACCTAATTAAATTTAGCCTGTATTAGGTTTTAGCCTGACAAAATGATTTTAGATTTTTATTCTATACATATTAGCTACCCCTCAGTTTTGTGTTATATGTAATTTTTATATGAGTGATGTGTCATTAAATCCAAGCCATTGATAAAACACTTTGAAGAGCACAGAGTCAAGCAAAAATCCTAGTAACTGTCCTAAAAAATGCCCCAAAGAGTCCAGATTCTTTTATAAAACAGATTCCTATTAGATTAAAGTGAAGAATTTCATTTCTATAGTTCTTTCTCCAGTACCACTTGAGCACTGTTTCTGCTTTTGACATAAGGAAATCATGCTTGCAATGATGGCTGTACAATACAAGAAAAAGCAATGAAGGTATTATAACAAGAGGAAGGGAAGAGAGCCTTATCCAAACCAACTACAATGAGAAATGAGGCACCATTTAAATATCTCAGGGATTTAAGTAATCTATCACTTTATAAAATAATGTGATTGAAAATTGAGATAAGGGAAGTGGACAAGTATTTTCAAGACTATACATGTTTTAAAGACCCTTCATCATGTATAAAAGACAATGGAATTGGCTTTTGGAAACAAAATGCATATTTGGAAAAAAATGGTGTGAGATGGGATGGGGCAGATTGCAAAGATGATATAATTCTTCCCATCCCTCCATTTCTTCTCATGTATTTAACACCCTAACACAAAATTGAAAGATTCCTCCAAAGTTATCTAGTCTCAATCCAAACCTGGTCTGGAATCCCTGACTATCTCCCAATCTTAGTCTCCACTAACACAGAATTTATTTTTTAATTGGGAACAGGAGGAGAGGAATACTAATTTTTGAACAGGATGATTTTACATCTAAGATTGATTCAGTGAATATGTGTCCTAACCCTGACATGAACTGACTCTGTGACCTTGCAAAAATTACTTTGAATTTCTGAGTGAAACATTAAAAAAGATCAAGGAAGAAGTACCAGTATGTTGGGTAAATCTTCTATAGAAGATTTGTGGTAAAACTTAGATATGAGTCAAACAGGATCAGATGGCATGGGAGGGAGGCTGATGATCTAAATTTGGAGAGAGTACCCACAGAGATGAAGCCATGGATCATTCAAAGTATCAAGTATGGAGCAATCAAACTGTTAACTATAGGTCAGCAGGAGGCTCTGAGTGACAGTGTTTTACAACTTGCCGACATTAATCTATTATTTGACCCAAAATAATTCAACACTGTCTTGCTGATTTCTGTAGTGAAATGTGATGGGGTGTGAAAAAAATAAAATGCAATTGGAAAATGCCTTGTTCATGTGGTTAAGATGCCAATAGAATCACTTCAATAGGAAATACTTTCTTCCTTCTCCCCCTCAACTCTTTGGGAAGGTGGTTTCAATAGAAAACACCAAACAGTTATTTACCTGCTGTGTTCAAATGGTTCAACTCTTTTTGTGTTTGAAGATAACTGAAAATTTAAGTCAAACTCAGAGATATACACATAAAAGCATAGTGGTTCTCTGAATAATCATAATGAAGTTTGGAAGGAAGGAGAGCTTGGGAGGAAATTTAACAAGGTCTTTATCAGATAAGTCTTGTTTATAATTCAACATGACATATCTCACAGTAAGGCAGGACAAAGAATATCTATGTAGATGTGAAGTCATCTGTGTCAACATGATCATTAAACCCATGGGAGCTGCTGAGGTCATCAAGAGAGTGTATTCCAATAAGAGAACTCAGGACAGAGCCTTAGAGTAAAATCACAGTTAGAAGACAGGATTTGAATGATGGTCCAGTAAAAATGTTTGAAAATATATTTTCAGACACTATTTTTAAAGTTTCATCTAATTGTATATGATAAAATAGTCTTCTAAATCAACTTATTATACAAAAATTTGCATATATACTATTATATTATTATATAATAGTACATTATAGCAATTAATATACAATAGTAAATTTTAGTATATTACATTAGAAAGAAAAAAGAAATTAAAAGAAAAAGAATATTTGGAATGACAATTGGAATAAATACTCCAGTCAGCTATAGAATCTCACATAATTAGGATTTATTTTGGAGCCTTGGAGACCTCCAGGATCTAATCTATAAGAGAATAAAATAAGAATCCTAAATCAAAGAGCAAAGTATTTATTTCACTGGAATAGAATAATACTGTAGAAACACAGAAAAATCTATTTAGTAGGTTGATTCCCTATGCTTATCAGACGAAGGGGCTAATGGTAATGCTAAACTCCAAGGTGTTCTAGGTCACATGGCATTCACTTTATTAAGTTATATTCAATCTTGAAGGTCAGAAAGGCCATAGTGCCACCTGCCCTAAATCATAGATAGAAAAACCTCTTTTGATTAAGTTCTCATGTTTTTAATCTCTCAGTAGACAACTGTGCCTTAGTATGGCCTTAAAATCCCTCTCACATTGATATTTCTTGAGGATCCAAACCTCCCTTGCCATTGCTGTGCTGTTCTCACAGCTGATATCCACTGAGGATTTGCTGTGTTCTCCTTTTCTCTGCCTCCTAAGATTAAACTCAGTTCCTCTCCATCACATTGCAGATTTTTATCCACTGTAGTTCCATTTTGCTTCCACTACCACTGACACTATCACTGTTAGTATATCTGATATTGTTCTGGGAAGAGTCATTGCTGTTAGGAGTAAAGCCTCCAATGTACTGTGAAACTGGATAACTTATTCTCAGTCTTTTAACTTCAGACCTCACTCCTGCCTGGTATACAAAAGACCCCTTCAGGCAGTCATGAAATTTCTTGATTAATTACTCTCCATAGAAAACAATTAAGACTTAAGATTGTTAAACCTCTGCTAAGAGTCTAATAAACAAGTTATATAGGGATATATGAATATATTAGAATAAAAGTCATCTGATAGATGGTGAGGGAAAGAAATGAAAATATTTGGAGATAATAATAATCATATACAAGATTAATCCAAGTTCACCAATATTAAGAGAAATGAAAATCAAAATTGTGAAACTTTACCTTATGCTCCAAAAAAATTACAAAGATGAAGAAAATGGAAGAAGTCAAACAAAATAATACAGTGGCGAAGATCTAAATTGATTCAAATGCTTTGAAATTTTGAATTATACTGGGGGGGAGGGAGTGAATAAAATTTCCATTTCTTTTGACTCACAGATTTCACTGTGACATATATACTCAAGGAAGTCAAAGGCATGAAAAAGTCCCACACATTATAAATATCCCTATTTATACCTTTTGTAGTAGCCAAGATTTAGAGATAATACAGATGCTTATTGATTGATGAATGACTAAGCAAACCATGCTACATTAATGTAATAGTATATTCTTACTATTCTTTTTTTAAAATAAAGTATTAAGGATTCGGAGAAGTATAGATAGACTTAAATGAGCAGATTCTAAATGTAAATAAAGAAACATAAGGAAAACATGCACAATGAGTATAACAAGGTAAATGCAATTCAGAAAGAAGGAAGGAAGGAGGGAAGGAAGGAAGGAAGGAAGGAAGGAAGGAAGGAAGGAAGGAAGGAAGAAAGGAAGGAAGGAAAGGCCCTTTAGAATTGCCTTGGATTTCTCAGAATTCTTCAGAATACAATAGTCTACATCATACACAATTCTTCATCATACAATTTTGTTGTTACTGTGTTAGATGAAATCCCAGTTTTGCTCACTTCACTATGCATCAGTTCATGCAAATCTTTCCAGCATTTCCCCTTGAAATCGTCTTGCTCTTCATTTCTTATAGCACAATAATATTCCATTATAATCATATACCACAACTTCTTCAGACATTTCTCAACTGCTGGGCATCCCATCAATTTCCAATTCTTAGTCACTACAAAAATAACTGCTATAAATATTTTTATACAAATAGGTTCTTATCCACCCCAATCCTTTAAAAAAATCTCTTTGGGACACAGATTTAGTAGTGGTATTGCTGAATCAAAGAGTTTACACAGTTTTATAAACTTTTTCTCATAGTTCCAAAGTGCTCTCCAGAATCATTGGACCAGTTTACAACTCCACCAATAATGCATTAGTGGCATAGTTTTTCCATATACTTTCCAACATTTATTATTTTCCTTTATTCATCATATTTAGTGAATATAATTTTAATAATATTTTATTCAATATAATTATGACAACAAAAAGGAAAGACAATGAATCAACACCGACCAATATAGATCCATGTGCAATCAACCATCTCATGAGACTGTTACTTTTCTTCCCATATTTCCATAGTTAGCTAGAGAAAATTCCTAACCACTCATTCCCACAGCTCATGAAAAGAAGTAATGGGAGAGAGCTGAGATGTCCAGCATAGAGCATATCTCTAGTTCACATACTATAGAAATGAAAAGCAAGGGAGGGAGGAAGACAGAGACAGACAGACAGACAGAGAGAAGGAGGAGGAGAAAGTACATTGAAAATATTTCTCTGCTTCTTGACTCAGTTCAACCCAAGTGGATTTGCAAAAACTGAAATTCTCAGTGCTTGGGATTCCTTCTTACCATTATTTCTTCCTTCATAATGATCCCAGGGTAAAAATCTCCTCCCCAGCACTGACCTCTGGACACCTCAATCAAGAAGTGATAAAGTGTCAGGCCACAGCAACAATAATCAAGCTTGTCTCATAGAAATTCCACATTCCTTATTCAATGGCACCTGAAGTTTCACTGCTGGTGCCCTATAGCATTCAGTAAGTCTTACCCTCAAAGGGCAAACAGATTTTAAGGCAAATAAAGCAAAATAAATCATCCTCATATTTACATAATTTCTGCCAGCAGTTTTTAAGTATTTACAGTGTGCCAAACACTGTTGAGTACCAGGGATGGAAAAACAGATAACACTCAAGACCTGTTCTCTAAGAGTTTACAATCTCACAGGGCTATAGGTAAAACACAAATAATTATGATCAAAGGAAAAAAAGGTATAAGTACAAAAGGGTAATTCATGTAAAGTTCTAGGAGAAATTACAGGGGGGAGAAAATAATTTCCCTTTGAGTTTGAAGGGCAGAGAAGACTTCATGGAGAAAGTAACATCTTAGAAGAATTTGCAGAGGCTTTAGAAGTTTTAATAAAAATTTACCTTTCTTAACTAAGGAAAGGGAAGGTATTTGGGTAGCTTGATTACTGTTTTAATATTATATAAATTCTGAGCACAAAGCAAAATGAAAAGGGATTTCATACATAACTTGAAATTGGGATTCCCCTTATATCAAAATACTGCACATCAGGCTAATGATGCTGAAAATGAGGAATAGTGTAGTGTATATTATAGTGTATTTGGAAATGACCTTGTAATGTATTTTCTATATTCTGCTATTAAAATGCTGCATGGATACCAAGCCAATCTTATAGGTAGGCACATTCAAAATGAGAATTGATTAGGCCTCTCAAGTAGATTACTTTTTGTTGAAGTCCTTAAAATGGACCCAATTCTTTCCTGACTTCAAAGCTTTAACTCCTTCAAGTGCCTCTCTTTGAAAGGAAAAAAAATCTCATCTAGAAAGAAGAGCATAAAGAACATTTGCATTTCATTAACCAAATGGAAAGAGAAAATGACAATTTTCTCTCTTTAACTTATCTTGGGGAAAGATATAAAAGGCTTTTTTTATTCTCTTTGTAGGTACAAGCATTTTACTCTACCTAGTAAAATGATGTAATCCATTTTTACAATGATTTTGAATGTTGAAGACAATAGTTGAGTGTTTTTAATCAATCAATCAGCAAATGTATATTGAGTATCCATCATTGTTACTCTCTGGCTGAATTAATCAGTTGATTAAGCTTGAATTCAAATAGTAATATATACTATATGTGTATATAGTACATATTTGCACATGTATTCATAAATATATACATAAATATGTCTATAGCTTGAACTGAGTTAAATACACATATAGGTTTGCATGTATGTACATGTATTATAGGCACACTATATATATGTAAATGTATATGGATAAGTATATGAGTATATATATGCATATACACATACACATGTGTGCTTTTAAAGATTATGTGAAATGGAATAAGGATTTCTTCAACTTCTTGCAGCAGATGCTATGGTAGATGTGAGCACAGTGGAAATGGCAATAAGTAGATTTAGCTAGGGATAGGGCTAAGTGGCATTGAACGTAGAAACATGTCAGAATCTGACAAACACATTCTGTTTTCACAGAGTTTGCTAATCTATTACAGCGTTATACTAGGCAGATCAACATAACAGACAAAAACAAAAACTCTCCTCTACTTTTCCTGCTTATTCCTAGGAAGGCTCCATCTATGCAAGGGACAATTTAGGAAATCAAAAGCTACAGAACTTCTATTCTTGTTAGTGTTGTTTTAATATCCTCATAGTCTGGTCAAGTCAGCAAACATTTATTAAGCACCTACTAGATACTAGGCACTGTGCTAAGTGCTAAGTAAAGGCAAAAAATCTGCTCTCAAAGAGTTCAGGGCATGAATCACAGAATATCATGCCAAGAGGCACACAAAGGACAATAATGGAACTTTGGTGGACTTGATTAGGTTATAATATATTACTAATAAAATTGCAATAAAAGGGGTGTATCTATTATGTAAATGTAGGATTGCAGTTTTTTTTTATTCTTCACTAAACCGATATTCCTATGTAAAGAATAGTAAGGGAAAAAGAAATTTGTAAATGAAACTGAGCATCCCTTTTAAGGAAGCTTTTTTTTTTCTTTTTGAGTTATACTAAATTCAAAAACTGCAAATCTGTCCTGCATATCTGTGCTACTTCCTAGCCTTTCTTTCCTGTGCATATTTTTAAAGGATGGTTAAAAGAGAGGGGCAGAGCCAAGATGGCAGCATAGAAGTAGCAAAGTTTCCCAGCTCCCACACAGCCACCCTAAATACCCAGAAAATACAACTCTAAACAAATTTTAGGGCTTCAAAACTCACAAAAATACAGAAAACACATCTCTGGCTGAAGGCAATGCGACAGTAGGGGCTCATAACAACAGGCTGGGAGCCAAGGCCAGCCCAGACCAAACACCGGGGTCTGGCCCCAAGGCAGTCAGGAGAAGCTGCAGCTGGAGTCTACAATAGAGTGGATTGGTGGCACCTAGCATAATCTCCACATTTATCAAGACAAAAGAAATAAGCCTAAGAGAAAGGTCAGTGGAATTCAATTCAATTTGGGGGGAAAAAAAGCAGTCCAGGCAAACTGCCCCAAGGGCAAAAAAGCAGCCCAACCCAGCTTCTTCAGAGCTCCTGGACTGCGGATCACAGTGGGAGCAAAGCAATTGGTCAAAGGCCAAGGGTTCTTGAGTTGAGCACCCTGGATCCAGATTGTGGTCTTGGGTGGTGATTCTGGGGTGCACTTTCAGCAAGCCAAAGCTGGTGGGGGTTGCAGCACCCCCTTAATAGCTCTGGCAGCTGTGAAAAATCCAGCAATTTGGGACAGACATTTCCCCCCTGGAAGCAGAGTTCCACAGAGCTAATAAAAATCAAGCAATTAATTGACTGACCAACATGAGGAGAAGGAAGCAAATTAAGTACAACAACTAAACTCTAGAATACTTTTTTGGGGACAAAAAGGATCAAAGCATGGAATGGGAGGAAGACAACACAGTCAGAACTCCCACACCAAGTGCTTCCAAGAAACATGAAGATTGCCTACAAGCCATAGATCGACTTAAAAAGGACTTTGAAATCCAAATAAGAGAAGTGGAGGAAAAACTGGGAAGAGAAATGAGAATGATGCAAGAAAGACTCAAAAACCTGACTGAAGAGAATAGCACCTTAAAAAACATATTAACTCAAATGGAAAAAGAGACCCAAAAAGTCAATGAGGAGAAGAATGCCTTAAAAAGTCGAATTTGCCAGATGTAAAAAGAATCTTAAAAGCATTTTGAAGACAATAATTCATTCAGAATTAGAGTGGGGCAAGTGGAAGTAAATGACTTTATGAGAAACCAAGATACTATTAAACAGTTACAAACAAATGAAAAAATAGAAAGAACTGTGAGATATCTCCTTGAAAAAACCACTGACCTGGAAAATAAATCCAGGAGAGACAATTTGAAAATTGTTGGTTTACATGAAAAAAAGAACTTGGAAAGCATCCTTCAAGAAATGCTCAAAGAAAATTGCCCTGATGTTTTAGAATCAGAGGGCAAAATAGAACTTGAAAGAATTCACTGATCACCTCTTGAAAAATATCCCCAAAAGAAAACTCCTATAAATGTTATAGCCAGGTTCAGGAACCCCCTCACCAAGGAGAAAATATTACAGACTGCCAGGAGGAAACAATTTGAATACTGTGAAAACACAATTAAGGTAATCCAGGATCTGGCAGCTTCTACACTGAGAGATCAAAGGGCCTGTAATATGATATTCTGGAGATCAATGGAGCTGGAATTAAAACCAAGAATCACCTAGTCAGCAAAACTGAGTATAATGTCCCAGGAGAAAATATGGTCATTCAGTGAGGTGGAGGACTTTCAAGCATTCTTGCTGAAAAAACCAGAACTGAACAGAAAATTTGACACTCAAACAAAAAGAAGCAAAAGAAGGTAAACAAGGGAAAGAAATCATAAGGAACTTATCAAAGTTGAACTATTTACATGCCAATATGGGAAAATGGTAATAGTAATTTATGAAACTTTTCTTAGTATGAGGATAGGTGAAGGGAATACAAATGTATATAGATGTGTACCTACACATATGTCCATATAGGAGACTATGTAAGTGTATGAATACATATTATTCATATGTGTGCATATATGTACATAGAGGGTACAGGATCAAGAGAATACAAAGGGATGATACTTTAAAAGGTAAAATTCTGAGGTGGGAGAGGACTAGAATGAGAGGAGACAGGGAGAGACAAAATGGGATTAGTCATCCCATATGGAAGGGGGAAGGGATAACTGTTACAACTTTAACTTCACTTACTCTTATTGAATCTGGCTTAGGGAAGCAATGACATAAACTCTAAACTGGGTATCATGCCACACAGGAGAGAAGGGGGGATGGGGATGATAGGCAGGATGACAGAGGGAATGGCAGTGTTTGGGGGAGGGTTTCTGGAAGCACACACTTCAGTAAAGGGACAGGGATAGAGTAGAGAATAGAATGGGGGGGCAGTATAGGAAGGAGGGACCTATAATCAGCCTCTCACAATAGGTCCATTGTGGACATGTCCTGAAAACAAAAGAAAACAAAACAAAACCAAAATATATATATATATAAACTACTCCTCAAAGTCTATGGTGACATAACACAGCTTCTTGATGTCACACATGATTTCCCTCTCAGCTGTGGTAGTGAAACTGTACCCTCTCTTGGTCAGGATCTTCATGAGGTAGTCTGTCAGATAACAGCCAGCCAGATCCAGACTGAGGATGGCATGGGGAAGGGCATAACCTTCACAGATGGGCGCAGTGTGGGTCACACCATCACCAGAGTCCATCACAATACCAGTGGTATGACCAGAAAAATAAAGGGATAAAAAAAAACAATAGAAAACACAAACAGTCCATTTAGAAGCATTTCTGATGGACAATGGAGGGCCCAGATTCATCCATCACACTTCTGCTTGCTGATCCACATCTGCTGGAAGGTGGAAAGAGAGGCCAGGATGGAGCCTCCAGTCCATACACAGTATTTGCACTCAGGTGGGGCAATGATCTTGATTTTCATTGTTCTGGGAGCTAGGGCTGTAATCTCCTTGTTACTGTTTTTTTATTCAGGTGAGGGTTATCTTTTTGGGTCAGGATGTATAGGGCTTACCTATACCCACCTCAACAGGCCTTGGGCATCCCTGGCTCCCGTCCACTCCGGGAGAAACAGCTGCACAGAGAAACTCAGGACACAGGACTTGCTTCTAGCTTTTATTGAGAGTTCATCCTCTATCTTAGTGTGGCTGGACTGGACTGGCCTGGCTCCTCCACCCTGCCTCCGAGTAGCCTGTATTTAAGTCCTTTCTCCAGGGCCCCTTAGCGCCCCTCCCCTGGCCATGCCCTCACCACAGCGAGCCAATGTGTCTCACCCTGAAGGCAGAGAGATTATCCTGGTTATTGTAAACAGGTGCAGCCTTTGAATTCTGCCCCCAGGTGATCGATCATGTGCACTCCAGTTAGCTGAGGATCAGCTCAACCCGTCCATCTCATGTGGAGTATCAATGACCCTCTTTAGGAGTCTCCTCCCCACGTGAGGTATCAGAGACCTAACATCTCCTTTTGCATCTTGTCAATAATGCCAGGATACATGGTAGTGCCACCTGAGAATACAATGTTGGCATACAAATGCTTACAGATGTCAATATCACACTTCATGATGGAGTTGAAGGTAGTTTCATGAATTCTACAGGATTCAATACCGAAGAAAGATCACTGGAAGAGAACTTCTGGGCATCAGAACTTCTCTTTACCAATGATAGTAACCTGACTATCAGGGAGCTCATAGCTCTTTTCCAGAGAGGAGCTGGGTGCAGCAGTGGCCATATACTGCTCAAAGTCTAGGGTGACATAACACAGCTTCTCCTTGATGTCACACATGATTTCCCTCTCAGCTGTGGTAGTGAAACTGTACCCTCTCTTGGTCAGGATCTTCATGAGGTAGTCTGTCAGATCACAGCCAGCCAGATCCAGACTGAGGATGGCATGGGGAAGGGCACAACCTTCACAGATGGGCACAGTGTGGGTCACACCATCACCAGAGTCCATCACAATACCAGTGGTATGACCAGAAGCATAAAGGGACAGCACAACCTGGATGGCAATGTACATGGCTGGGGTACTGAAGGTCTCACACATAATCTGAGTCGTCTTTTCTCTGTTGGCATTGGGGTCCTGGGGGGCTACTGTGAGCAGCACAGGGTGCTCTTCAGGGGCCACATGGAGCTCACTGTAGAAAGTATGGTGCCAGGTCTTCGCCATGTCATCCCAGCTGGTGACAATACCATGAGAATATCTCTCTTGCTCTGGGCCTCATCCTCCACATAGCTGTCTTTCTGGCCCATACCCACCATCACACCCTGATGTCTGGGGCACCCAACAATGGAAGGGAAGACAGCCCAAGGGGCATCATCTCCTGCAAAGCCAGCTTTGCACATTCCAGAGCCATTGTCAACAACAAGAGCAGCAATATCATCATCCATGGTGAACTCTGAACTGGCAAGTTTAAACCCTTAAGAGAGAGAGGAGGTGGTGCTGCATCTGGAGGCAGGGGGGAGATGAGTGCCCATTTTTCTCTTTCTAATGTTTAAAATGAATTGGAAAAGGAAGTGGCAAACAATCCCAATGTCTTTTCCAAGAAAACTGAAATGGGGTCACAAAGAATCAGACATGACCGAAACAACTGAAAAATAACAAAAATGTATGTATTTGGTGTCTCTAGTTCTTAGCCTCTCAAGATTACTTGCTGTATCATCAGTACTGAGAAACTATGATTGATCATTGCACTGGAAAAAGATCTCAAGTATTTCCAAGGATTTTATCTTTAAAAGATGTAAATTGCTCTCCTGGTCTTGCTAACTTCATGTTACATTATTTTATATAGATCTTCCCAGCTTTACCCAAAGTCACCCATTTCATGACATAGTGAGGTGGCACAGTCAATAGGGAACTGAAGCTGCAGTCAGGAAGACATGAATTTGTGATCCTACCCCAAACATTTACTAGTTGTGTGTCCTTGGGGAAGTGACTCAACAGTCTGTTTGCCTCATTTTCCTCATCTATATAATGAAATTTCTAAAATCTCCTAGCCCCCCGGGACTTTGTGAGCATAAAATAAGAAACTGTCTAGAAGACCTTGGAAAATCTTACTGTGCTATACAGTTCATAGCTGTTATTACCAATTATTTGGGTTCAATAATATTCCATTACTTTTAAATTGCCTAGTTTGGTTAGTCATCCAAAATTTGGGCAGACCCTTAGTTCTTTGAAATGATAAAATGGGATATTTAAATATTTTGCATATATAGATCCTTTTCCCTTAAAAAAAATTGTTTGTGGTGCCAGCATATTAACAGTATACAGTTGGGGTAAAGGTAATATTCACAACTTTGTGCCATTTTTGGAATCTTTCCAGAGTTACAGAACCTTTCCAAATAGAGTTGCAGAATCACCATAGGAATTCATTTACTGACAGTACATTAATGTTTCTGTTTTTCAACTATCCCTCTAATAATAGTCATTTTTCTTTTTTGTCATCTTTACCAATATGATAAGCACGACTTACAGTGTCATAATTGCTTTAATTTGCCCCCTAATGATTGGGTTTTTTTTCATGTTTTCTAATAAAATTTACTCCTACAAAAAAAATTGCATGTTCATATCCTTTGACTTTTTATGTTAAGGAATTATTCTTGATTGCTTAAATTTGAATCATTTCCTTATATGTGTTAGATATGAGACTTTTATCATAGAAATTTGATACCTATATTTTTTCATGGTTATCTGTTTCTCTTCTAATTTAACTATATTTTTGTTTGTACTAATTATTTTTATAATTGAAATGATCAGTTTTGTCTTCTCTGCATACCATATATACATACCCATAAGTATACACACACACACACACACACACACACAAGTTCATTTCTTTCTTGTTCTCCTAACTTGTTATAATGTCACCCTTTTTATCTAAGTCATACACCCACATGGAGCCTGTTCCGATATACAGGGTCAAACACTGGTCTATATCTAATTTCTGACATATTGAATTTAGTTTACCTTGTAGCTTTTGCCAAGTACTGAATCCTTGCCCCAGTTTTGACATATAAGAATTTATTTAACAGTATGCTACATTCATTTTGTATGTTAAATACCTAATCTCTTCAAGTGGTAGATATCTCAATATCTTAACTAATACCATGACATGCCAATGATTTGGTTTAAATTATTAAATTAGCTTGTGAGAATTATATGCCTATGGTTTCCTTTGCCTTAATACTAATATTTTATGAAGTCGCACATGATACATATTTTAGTAAAAAAAAAGTTGAGATTTTGTCTAGATGACTCCATAATTGGTGGATTTGGATCTGGTTGAATGACTAGATTGAGAGTAGGTATGAAATATTCAATTTCAACTTAGAAAGTGGTCATTGCTGAATGACCCAGGGATCTGTTGCTTAACTGTATGCTACTTAAACTTTCTTAGATAAGAGACAGATGGTATCTTTATTAGATTTTTAGAGGATACAAAGGTAGGAAAGATAACTAAAAGTTCTAGATGATAGAGTCAAGAACCAAAAAGATAGAACAAGGATCAAAGGCAATACGATTCAATTTAATAGGGAACAAATTTTTTTCAGTCTCAAATATGTTCAAGATGTGGGAAGCATAATTAGCAGTTTGGAACAAATGATCTGGAAATTTTATTAAATTGAACCTTAAATATTAGTTAAAGGTGTGATATGGCAGCCCTCAAATTAATGTGATTTTGGACAATATTAAGATATCCTCCTGGCATAAGGAAGATAAGCACAGTCATACTATGCTCATATTGGATGATATAGAAAATATGTTCACCGCTGAGCATTATATCGTAATGATGGTGATATCTAATTTCCATATTGATGTGAGGATAATATAAGACAGTGTTTGTAAAGTGCTTTGGATATTTTAAAGTTCTTTGTGAGATTCATATTGAGAAAAAGCCACGAAATACAGAAGGCAATGAAAGTTATAATTTAAACACTGTGACCTGTGGAAAATCAGACTCTCTGACCAGTTAAAACCATAACATAGATACTGAGTCATAACTCTTATAATGTGACTGGTGACAATCATAACATGAACACAGTGACCAGTTCATGACCAGGACACAACTCTGTGTTTGGGCATTTACCCAAGAGTCCTGAGTTAATGTTCAAACTCAGAAATTATCTCATTACTAAGCAGAAAACCCAAAATACCCAACAAGCCACAGTGAAGGACTCCATAATTCCTCCTCCCTTTTTTCTGATTTCCGTAATGTCTACGGGGCTTCTCTGGGACTCCACCAGACTGATCCACGATTAAGACTGTTTTGTCAGGCAGCCACCCCAGACTGGTCCCTATTGTAAATAACCCAATTGACTAAATTACTGTCCATAATCAATATGTAGCTCCCAGGCTGTTTCTTCAGCATAAAATAAATTCCTCTGTTAGGAGAAGCAGAGAATAATCCAGTACATGGGGATATCACAAATTACACCTTTATTTCTGGAGAATATTCAGAAGAGGGTAGATAGAATGGTGAAAATCCTTAAGCAAATACAATAAAAAGAATAGCTTAAGGAAATGGGAATGTATAGTAGAGAATAGAAGTCTCATAAGGGTATGAGAAGTGAATGGTGACTATCTTCTAGTATCAAATAGATTGTTTTTTAGAAGAATTATTAGGTTTGTTCTTTTTAGACCCAAAGGACATGACTAGGAACAATAATTTGAAGCTGTGAAAAGGGAAGTTTAGCATTGATGTAAAGAAAAAATTCTTAACAATTAGTTAGAGGTATGCAAAAGAGAAATGCTGAGAGAAGGATTCCTCTTATGAGAAGCCTTCAAACAAAGACTTGGTGACTAGGCTCTGTTGGTATGGAGGTTATTTTTGTGATATATATTTACATATATATGTGTATATATATGTGTGTATGTATATATTTATACACACACACATATATATATACATATATATATATATATATATATTCACTGAGATGCCTTCTCATAGAAACAAATTTATTTATATTCTCAGGGAATGCAGGGTGGAACCATGGCTTTCAATCAAAGATCTGAGTTGATGTAGACCAAGTTCAATTTTAAGGGCTTTTTTAAATAATCACACTTTTTTTAAACCAATATTTACAATCCCATATTTTTCTAGGACTATCAGAACTTGTTTCATATCTAAATTACCACTAAAAAAATAAAGGTCCTGAGTTTTCCTGGGCTAACAAAATTCAGCTATGATATACTCTTTACTTAACCTGACCAAAACTTCAAAGAGATTTTAACCCAAGCCCATAAAAAGCTAAAAATTATTCTCTTTCCTTCTCTAATGGAACTTACCTCCCAAGGGAACTATATTATCATCCATAATTAATCATATAAAATCCTTTTACAATAATTAACTTCTTCTGTGCGTATGGGCTATACTATCACCCAATCACTCTTCAGATCCTAGCAGTTCCTTCATTGACAGTTTTAGGGATTTCATATTTTAAGAAAAGAGTTAGAAATACAATAGCAAACATTCTGATCCACTAATTTGAAAAATCCCTATTATTTAGGCAGAGACTTGACTCTGTCTTAATTTGTATTTATTTCTAATTGACCTCCAGTCTTTTTGTGTTTGACATAAATTAAAATGTACACAAACACTTGGGTAAAATAGCAACAGGGTACATTATTGTCTCTGTTAATAGATAGGTAACAAGAGAGGACACAGGGGAAGGAACAGACCTTTTCTGGAACTTTCCTCAGTCTTTAAAAGGGTTGATGGAACTAAAGACATCAGCCTGGTTCTTCTCCCCAGAAATGACTGCAGGGTCAATAGTACTCCTCAATCTTTCCTTTCTCTGTTGCAGCTATAATAAATATTTTTTTTCTTTTCACCCATTTGTCCTGTTTTCTCAGTCAGATTTTGTTATCCCTACTCTCTTTGCAGTTTCCAGACCCTCAAATTCTCTCTCTGATTTTGAACTGCCTCTTTTGTTTAAACTCCGCAGGGCATCACCAAGCACCTCATCCAATGAGAATAGACTTCTATTGCAACAAAATTAAGTATTTTTGCTTGATTCACAGAGGTGTCCAATAATTCTTCATATATATGTCTGATTCATTGATTCACAGAAAAAGTATTTCTCGCATCTTCCTCCTTGTAATTTCTACACATAATTGTTAGTTCTACACTCTGGGACCAAGCAGAAAAGAAAATCAAATCTTTCTTTCCAATGCCAACCCTTAACAATGTCCAGCATTTCCTATGCTGTCCCCCTAATTCACCCATTCCTAGTTTTTTTCTTCTCCAGGCTAAACATCCTGGGTTCTAATAACTGATTTTCCTATGGTCAGTATTTCCCTCCCTATCGTATTCAAAATACACCATATTTTATCCCATAATCATCATACCGTGTTTTTCCAGTCCAAAAACTGGTTGATAACCTTTCATCACATAATCATCACATGGTATAATTCTGTTCCTTACACCACTAAAAAGGTAAACAGCGTAGCAATGTATTCACCACTGGCATACTGATAAACATTTATCTCTCACACATACATTGTGAGTCACTAGCCTAGAATTCTCAGTGTTGCACATTCTCAGTATATTTCCAAAAGCCAACTTGCATGGTGTGTTTAGAGTGCTGAAGTTCTAATGGTATTGTCACTCAACCTAATGAAAAGCTGTAGGAGCAAGGGGAGCAGGTGGGCAGTTGAAACTGCCCTGAGTAATTCATATGATACAGTAAGACTTATGTCTTCCCAAGTTTAACATATATCCATGAGTTTTCTGTGCATCCTAATTTTGTACCAAAGATGGCTTAGTAATAAACTATTTTAAGTAATACTGGAATATTTTTTTAAGCTTCACATAATGGTTGTGATGATTATGCAGTGAAATATGGTAGATTTATATATATATATATAAATATATATATACATTTATATATAAGTATATATATATATATATATAGTGAGGTTGGGTGGGGTAGCAATACCTGGATTGAGAAGAACGTTAATCCTATCTCCTACCATCCGTCTTCTCGTACAGAGGCTGTCTTTGAAATGAATACTTTAGAAAAAGAGGAAGAACTCTGCATCTCCCCAAATCATTGATTATTAATAACCATTCCTCTCACTCCTAATCTACTTAACCACTTCTGTGCTTGTGCCATTCTTGACCTTTTTACAACTCCGCAGTAGAGTGAAATCAAGGGATGCATATGATTTTAATCGAACATATTTCATTCTCCTATACTTGTCCCTTTCCATATTAAAACATTCATTAGGTCTTTCAAAGCCCTGTTTGGGAAAAATATGTATATTTATGTATATTAAGGACAATTAAAATGGTTCCTATTCATATAGTGATTTCTTCACAAAAATCCTCTAAGGGATTATTACTGTCATTATATATTATAGAAGTTGGACACTAGGTCTAAAGTGTTAAAATATAGCCAGACCTCCGAACTTTCACCTTGGAGAACTTTTGGGGGGGAGGAAGGTATTGGGAAGCAATATGGTAACATAGAGAAGAGTTCCATGTTAGATAGTTACTTCTGTAGGAAAGAGAATTTCCTTCCAAGAGTCTAGCTTTCACCCCCATGTGGGCTGGGTGACAAGATGGGATTGGGAAAAAAATATCCTGATAATGGTCACAATAATAGGTGGTTGCTAGGAAAAACATTGAAATGAGATATAGAGATGGTCTCATCATAGCAATCCAGAGGAAGCAAGCCCCAGTGTAAAAGAGATTATCTATGCTCTGTAATTGGTGCTCTGGATGAAAACAGTCTTCTTTCTTTTCTACCCACCCCAGAACTAGTAATGGCTCTCTACAGGTATAATGCTCGTTTCTGTATTTGCCAACTAACACATTATGATTGCTATCTACTAATGGTTTGTTTTCATTGAACTCATGATTTCATTTATATAGGCAATTCTTGTTGAAAATCTTCTTTTACCAATGCAAATTAGCATCTTCTCTGAAGTATATAGGCAGAGAGGTTACCTGGGTTTGACTAGAGTTTAAATGACTTTCTCAAAGTCATATATCTAGTATGTATCAAAGATAGGATTTGAAAACTTGTTTTCCTAACTCCCAGACCAAATTCCTACCCACTCGCAACATTGTCTCTTATTCAACAATTGCTATTTCTTCATAGCCTGATAAATGTCTTGTTTTTTAATATTTATTTTAAACTTTTTTATTTGAGTTTCAAATTCTGTATCTTTCTCCCACACATTCATCACCCATTGAAAAGGTAAGCAACATGATGTTAATCATACATGTGAAATCACACAAAACATTTTCACATTAGCCATACCACACACACACACACACACACACACACTAAGAAATACAAACCAAAAAAGATATATTCTAATTTGTATTGAGAGTTCAATAGTTCTTTCTCTGAAAACAGATAGCATTTTTTCATCAACAGTCTTTTGGAATTGACTAGAATCTTTATTTTGATCAGAGTAGCTAAGTCTTCCACAGTTGATCATCATTACAATATTGCTTGTTACTGTGTCCAATGAAATCTAACTTCATTTTGAAGCAGTTCATGTAGGTCTTCTCATTTTTTTCCCTGAAATCATCCCCCTCATCATTTCTTATAGGAAAATAGCATGATAATCATATGCCACAATGTGTTTAACCATTCCCAAATTGATCGACATCCTCTCAAGAAGCAATACTCTGCCATCACAGAAAGAGTTGCTATAAGTATTTTTTTGCACATAGAAGTCCTTTCCCTTTTTCTTTGATCTTTTTGGAGAACAGACTTAACAGTGTGAGTGCTGGATCAAAGGATATGCACTACCAATTTATTTACAATTTTTGGAGGCAAAGTTGTTAAGTGACTTGCCTAGGGTCACAAAGCTAGTAAATGTCTGAGGCCAGACATAACTCACATCCTCCTGATTCCAGGGTTAGTGCTCTATCCACTTTGCCACCCAGATCCTCTAATGTTTTTTTTGAGGCAGTTGGGGTTAAGTGACTTGCCCAGTAAGTAAATGTCTGAATCCTGATTTGAATTCAGGTCATGGTTCTGAATTGTTCTCTAGAGTTGTTGAATCAGTTTGCAATTCTACCAACAATTCATTAATGTGCCTATTTTCCCTCAGCCCCTCCAGCATTTGTCATTTCTGATAGGTGTGAGATGGTAGCTTAGAGATGTTTTCATTTGCATGTTTTCAATCAATAGGGATTTAGAGCATGTTTTTTTCAAATGACTATGGACACCCTTGATTTCCTCTTCTGAAAACTGACTGTTCATGTTGTAGAGTCATTCAGACATGTCCTACTCTTCATGACCTGGTGGACCACTGCATGTTAAGTGCTTCTATCCTTCATTATCTGTCAAAGTCTGTCCAAGTTCATTTTCACTGTTTCCTTAATACTATTTATTTTGCTTTCAATCTTTCCAAAAATCAGGATCTTTTCCAATGAGTCCTATCTTCTCATTATGTGGCCAAAATATTTAAACTGCAGCTTCAGTATTTGAAATGTGAGGTTTTTTTCTAAATATTGAATGATTTGACTTTTTTTCCAGTAACCCCACTTCAAAAGTGACAACTCTGCAATGCTGAGCTTTCCTTATAGTCCAATTCTCACAACCAAACATTGCTATTGGAAAAAAACCATAATTTTGATAATACAGACCTTTGTTGATAAGGTGATGTCTCTGATTTTAGTGTGCTATATGGATTTGCCATTGCTTTCTTTCCAAGGAGCAAGCATCTTTTAATTTTATGACTGTAGTCACAATCTGCAGTTCACTTTGAACCCAAGAATATCAAATCTGGCACTGCTTCCATTTCTTCTCCTATTTTCCAAAATGATGGGATCAATTGCCGAGAACTTAGTGTTTTGTTGTTGGTGTTTTATGGTAAGCTTCAAGTCATCTTTTATACTTTCCTCTTTCACCCTCACTAAGAGGCTTCTAATTCCTCTTTATTTTTTGCCATTAGATTGGGATCATCTGCATATTTATTTTAGATGGTTGATATTTCTTCCAGCCACCTTAATTTCAGCTTTTGATCCATCCCACATGGCATTTCATATGAGGTCCTCTGCATATATGTTAAACAAATACAGTGGCAATATGCAGTCTTTCTTTTTTTTTTTTTTTTGCTTTTTGGAGGGCAGTTGGAGTTAAGTGACTTGCCCAAGGTCACACGGCTAGTTGTGGTGTTAAGTGTCTGAGGCCGGATTTGAACTCAGGTCCTCCTGACTCCAGGGCCGGTGCTCTATTCACTGTGCCACCTAGCCGCCAAGGCAATATGCAGTCTTATCGTACTCCTTTTCTACTCTTAAACGAATCAGTTGTCCCATGTTAAGTTCTAATTATTGCTTCTTGATCCACATATAGGTTCATCAGAAAACAAGTAAGATAATCTGGTATGCTCATCTCTTTAAAGATTTGCCACATTTTGTTATAATCCACACTGTCAAAGGCTTTGGTTTAGTCAATGAAGCAGATTTAGACTTTTTTTCTGAAAGGTCTTTGATTTCTCCATAATCCTTTGAACACTGGCAATTTGGTGTCTAATTCCTCTGCTTCTTCAAAAACCAGTCTGTTTCTCTGGCAATGCTTGGTTTACATGTCATTGAAGCCTAGCTTACAAATCCTAGTCATAACTTTGCTGGTATGTAAAGTGAGTGCAACTTTTGGTAATTTAAACATTCCTTGGCATTGTCTTTCTTTGGGTTTAGAATGTAAGCTTATCTTTTCAAATCCAGTGACCATTATTTTGTCTTCCAAATTTGCTGGCATATTTACTAAAGCACTTTCACAGTATCATCTTTTAGGGCTTTAAACAATTCAGGTGGAATTTCATCATTTCCAGTAGCCTTATTGTTAGCAATACTTCCTAACACCCACTTGGCTTCATTCTCCAGTATGTTTGACTCTAGATCAGAAACAACACTATCATGTTTATTGGTGATGTTAAGATGTTTCTTGTATAGTTATTTCATGTATTCTTACTACCTCTTCTTTATCTCTGTTTCTGCCTTTTTTTTTCTTTTGTCATGCCCTTCTTTGCATGAAATATTTCCTTAATATGTCTAATGTTCTTGAAGAGATCACTTGTCTTTTCTTTCCTATTGTTTTCTTCTATTTCTTGGCATTGCTTCTTTAAGAAAATCTTCTTATCTCTTCTTGCTATTCTTTGCAATTCTGCATTCATTTTAGGTATATCTTTCCCTTTCTGCTTTTTATTTCAGTTTTTTCTTTCCTGAACTATTTATAAAGCCTCATAAGATATTCATTTTGCTTCTTTGATCTACTTTTTCTTCTGAATGTTTTTGTTTATTTTTGTTTCTGTATCCTATGCAATGCTATGAATCTCTGTCCGTAGTCCTTCAGGCTCTTTACCAGGATCTAATCCTATAAATCTACTCATGACTTCCACTTCCGATGCATAAGAGATATTATTTAGCTCATATCTATATGGTCTGGTGGTTTTCTTTATTTTCTTCCATTTAAGTCTGAATTTTGCAATAGGAAGTTCATGATCCTAGCATTAGTCAGCTATAAGTCTTGTGTTAACCAGCTGTATAGTTTTTCACCTTTGACTGCAAAGCATATAATCAATTTGATTTCTATACTGACCTTCTGGCAATGTCCTTGTGTTGCTGAAAAAAAGTGTTATCACCAGAGAGTTGCATTGACAAGTCTGTCCTTCTTCATTTTGACTGCAAGACCAAAAATTTCCTATTACTCCAATTATCTTTTAAATATCCTACTGCAACATTCCAATCTGCTATAATGAATGTGACATCACTTTTGGTGTTGATTTGAGAAGATGTAGGTTTTCATAGAACTGGTTAACTTCGGCCTCTTTGGCATCACTAAATAGATCACAGCCTTGTGTAACTGTGGTGTTGAATAGCTTGTCTTGTATTGGAAAAGGTATTATTCAGTCATTTTTGAGATTATATCCCAGCACTGCTTCTCTCACCCTTTTCTTGACTATGATGATTATTCCATTTCTTCTGAGAGATTCTTGCCCACACACTAGTATGTGTAGTGATCAGTAGAATGAAATTCACACATTGCCATGCATTTACCTTCACTGACATGCCAGTATTAAATCTTTCCATATACTGTTTGACCCATCCAGCTTACCTTGGCTCATAAATTTTACATTCAATGTTCTTGTGCAATATTGATTTTTAGAGCATCCTTTTGTCACCAGACATGTTTCAGTTTTGTCATCTTTTTTTTTGCTATGAATATTTTTTTAAATTTTATTTTATTATTATTTTTTTTAAAGTCAACTTATTTGTTCACTTTTAGGTTACAAGATTCTGTTCCATAGTCACTTCAGTTATAGATTTTTCTCCCCTTCCTCCCCATCCCCCACCCGACCCCCCCATGGTGGCATACAATCATGTATAGGCTCTGCAAACTCCTTCACATTGTACAATTGTCTGGTTGTATAGGAGTTATATCCAATGGAGTGAACAATGAGAAAAGAGAAACAAAAGCCGAACATCGAAAAGAATGATAGCATGCATTGCTTCAGTCTCCATTTAAACTCTGATCTTTCTGGATCTTTCTCTGAATGTAGACATCTCCTTCCATCCTGAGACTTGCATAGTTGTCTTTCAGTTTTGTCATCTTTTTTTTTATAATTTTAGCACTATCCATGGGATTTTCTTGGCAAAGATACTGGAACACTTGGCCATTTCCTTCTTCAGAGGATCACCTGATGATGATCCTCTTTTCATATCCCATAACAATTTATCAACTGGGCAATGGCTCTTATTTTCATAAATTTAACATTGAGTTCCCTAAATGTTTGAGAAAAGAGGCTTTTATCAAGGAAATTGGATGTATGTTTTTATATTACTTATTGTTGTGGTACCTTTTATCAAAATGAAGTTTCACAGTGGAGCCAAGATGGTGGTGTAGAAGCAGCAAGGATTTGCAGCTCCCACACAGCCACCCTAAACACCCATAAAATATGATTCTGGACAAATTTTAGGGCTCTCAAACTCACAAAAATACAGAAAACACATCTCTCACAGAAGGCAGCTCGGCAGCAGGGGCTCACTGCAGCAGAAGGGGAGCCAAGGCCAGCCCAGCCTGAAGCCAAATGCAGCCAGGCTCCAGGGCCGTGAGGAGGAGCAGAGCCGAGCCAACCTGCAGCCAGTCTACAAGAGAGAAGATCTACAACACCTCCAGGACTTCCACACCTACCAAGGCATGAAAAATAGGGATTAGAGAAAGGCAGCTTTGCAGGAAGGGCTCATTGCACAGGCTGGCAGACCAGGAGCGAGAATGCAATGTGGCCAGGCTCCAGGGTGCTTGGGAGGAGCCAAGCCCCCCAAGCCACAATGTAAGTCTTCCCCGGGGAGCAGATGTATAACACCTTGAGCAATCTTCACATCTACTAAGCCAGGATTAGTATTCAGTGAAAGAGAGTGAAGCTTTCAAGCTAAATTTGGGGGAGGAAAAGCAGTGCGGCCAATCTACCCCCAGGGCAAGGAAGCAGTGGGGGAAGGGCAGGAACTGCTATAACCAACAGATGACCCCATTGGGCTGCTTCTGAGCCCCTGGACTGCAGACCCTGCAGGGTGGGGTGCACTTTCAGCAAGCCAAAGCTGGGGGGGGGGCTGCAACACCCCCCTAAGAGCTTTGGCAGCTGGGAAAACCCCAGCGATTTGGAACAGAGCTTTCCCCCCTGGAAGCAGAGATTCACAAAGCTAAAAAAAACCAACCAATTAATGGACTGGCCAACACGAGGAAAAGGAAGCAAAATAAGAGCAATAAAACTCTAGAATCCTTTTTTGTGGACAAAAAGGATCAAAGCATCGAAAGGGAGGAAGACAACACAGTCAGAACTCCCATACCAAATGCTTCCAAGACACTTGAAGAATGCCTAGCAGCTATAGATTATCTGAAAAAAGACTTTGAAAAACAAATAAGAGAAGTGGAGGAAAAATTGGGAAGAGAAATGAGAATGATGCAAGAAAATCATGAAAAGAGAGTCAACAACCTGACTGAAGAAAACAACACGTTAAAAAATAGATTAAATCAAATGGCGAAAGAAACCCAGAAAGCAATGAGGAGAAGAATGCCTTAAAAAGTCAAATTTCCCAGATGGAAAAAGAATCTCAAAAGCATTCTGAAGAGAATAATTCCTTCAGAATTAGAGTGGAGCAAGTAGAAGCTAATGACTTTATGAGAAACCAAGATACTATTAAACAGTTACAAAGAAATGAAAAAAATA
>CM053599.1:56015030-56030238 GCA_028646575.1 Pseudocheirus occidentalis | reverse complement strand
GAGCTCTTAGTGGGGTACTGCAGCCCCACCTCCCAGCCTTGGCTCACTGAATGCGCACCCCAGGACCACCACTCAAGACCACGATCCAGATCCAGGCTACTCAACGCAAGAGTCCTTGGCCCCAATGGATCGCGTCAGCCCCCCTGCTATCTGCAGGCCGAGGGCTCTGAAGCAGCCCAGTGGGGGCCACTGCGGCTCTCAGATGTTCCTGCTGCTACAGCCGCCTCCTGCTGCTTCCTTGCCCTGGGAGCAGTTTGGCCGGACCCGCTCTTCTCCTCCCCAGTTAGCAAAATCTACTGACCTTTCTCTTAGACTTTTTTTCTTCTGGCCTGATAGATGTGGTAATTGTGCCTCCAGTGCAGCTCATCTGCTCTCCTATAGACATGGTTCCCCACCCGATGCCCCAGGGCTTGACTCGGCCGGGTTTCAGCTGTGGGTCCCAGACTGCCTGTAAGAGCCCCGCCTGCTGCGCTGCCTGTTGCAACAGATGTGCTTTCTGTCTTTTGGAGAGTTTTGGAGCTTGAAAATCTATTTAGCATCCCATTTTGAGTTTTTTAGCATGTTTGTGTGGGAGCTCTTGTGCTTTGCTGCTTCTATGCCACCATCTTGGCCGACAATCTGTTTTTTAAGGTGTTATTTTCTTCAGTCCTGTTGTTGACTCTCCTTTCGTGATTTTCTTGCATCATTCTCCTTTCTCTTCCCAATTTTTCCTCCACTTCTCTTATTTGGTTTTTAAAATCCTTCTTAAGCTCCTCTGTGGCTTGTAACCAATTTACATTATTCTTGAAAGCTTTTGGTGTCAGAATTCTGACTGTGTTGTCTACCTCCTGATCCATGCTTTGATCCTTTTTGTCCACTAAAAAGGAATCTAAAGTTGAGTTGCCATGTTTACTTTACTTCCTTTGTCTGCTTGTATTGCCAGTCAATTACTTGACTCTTTAACTCTGTGGAACTCTGCTTTGAGAGGGGAGAGCTTTTTCCCAAATTCCTGGGGTTTTCCCAGCTGCTGGAGCTATTAGGAGGCTGCAGTCTCTGCAACCCACACCATCTTTGGCTCACTTGTCATGCACCTCAGGACCACCACCCAAGACTGCAATCTTGATCTAGACAAGTTGTGGCAAGAGCACTTAGACTCTGAATGACTGCTTGGCCCCCCTGCAATTTGTAGGCCAGGAGCTCTGAAGCAGCCATGGCTAGAGGGCTGCTGTTTCACCTGCTTCCTTGCCCTGGGTACTGACGGCCAGACCACTTTTATCCCCCAAATTTAGCTGAGTTTCACTGACCTTTCACTTTGTCCTTGGTTCTTGTGGGTTGATAATTCTGGAAACTGGCACAGCCACCAGTGATCCAATCTCCTGAGTGCTCCAGGCTTGGATTTTCCTGGCCACCCTGGGGCTACAGGTGTGACTGTTCACGTCTCCCAATGGGGTGTGATGGGCCTTTCCCATCCCACCTGCCAGTCTGCCTTCAGTGGGAGATTTGTTTCTCTCTACTTTTATGGGTTCTAGAACTCTATAATTTGTTTAGAGTCATATTTTATAGGTATTTGATCTACTTATCAGTTCTCCTGCTTCTATGCCACCATGTTGGCTCTGCCCCCTAACCAGTGAAATTGAGCTTGTTAAAGAAGTACAGTCATATCCTGCTCCATTTCTTTACAAAATCTTTTTTTTTAAGATGTGAAGATTTGGAAACTGATACTAATAAATGTGATGACTTTATATCTGTTAAAGAACTTCATTCAGGGTTGTTGCATGGGTCTTTGTTACCATTAAAAGTTCATGTAGAAAAGCAATAAGTGACAATGAGGTAAGATGCTTGCTTTAACAATAGATATAATAATTTTGTAGTTGAGTTATTTCAGTCATATTCAACCCTTCATGACCCCAGTTGGGGTTTTCTTGGCAAAGATACTAGAGAAGTTTACCATTTCTTTCTTCAGTTTATTTTACCTTCAAGGAAACTGAGGAAATTGGGATTTACCCAGGTCACACAGCTATTATGTATCCAAGGCAGGATGTGAATTTGGGTCTTCTTGACTATGAGCTCAATGTTCATAGCCAACTAGCCATCTCTTTATCAGTAAAGTAGCAAATTCCGATATATTACACTAACTATAGTTTTCAAAAGAGACTCATAATTTTACTTCTTCTTTGATGCCATTACCATGCAGTTAGCACAAAAAGTAAGGATATATATATATGGAGAAAATGTCATTTCATCCAGTCACATATTGAAAGTGAATGGTGAGCCAATTCTTTCATGACCTGTTTCAAAATGTCAAAAGAAATATCAAATATTCTAGAACATATTACATAAAATTTTTGACAATTGAACTCTTTCCAGTATTTTTCCTCCATTCCAATCAGCAAAGTAGCTCAACCATTTCAAACTGATATGACTTTTTGTAGACTTTCCAATATTAAATGACTTCTTTTGTTTAGCAATCCAGCAGGCAAATCGGTAGACTGCTTCAAGAAGCATGTATATGTATGTACATATAGATGGATAAATGAATGGATGTGTATGTGTGTGTAATGGAAATTCCAAGTTTTGTAAGTGGCCTACATTTTACTAGTTGAGCTTTCTTTGTCATGAATGAATCTACAGATTTAGGATGTGAGGTGCTCTTTCTATCATGTTGTCTTCATTCTTCTATTCCCAAGAATTTTTCTTCATATACATACATACATATACATACATACAAAACATTGTGACTCTTGTGTCCCAACACATTTCCTAATACAAGTGAAACCATGTATAGTATACCCTTTAATATAATGCCTTTTATTGATATTCAATTTAAATTAGGTCTGTAAAAAAAAGATGTATAAAAATAAAATATGTGATTCAATGGATATTTCTGAAACAATATTATTATATGGTTTAAAGTATTTTGTTTGATGTATCTGCATAGAAATAAATAATTTATATGGGAAGTATATGATAATAAAGAAATTTATGTAACAAGTAAAATAAGGCAGGTTTTTAAATTGTGTCCAAGGTTTTAACACTTTAAATGACTTCTAATGTAGCAATACACAAGGAGATTATAGCAGTTGTTCACAAATCTTTTCTTTCCTGGAATTCAGCTATTGATGGACATGGATTACCGTGGCTTTCTGTGTTATTCTAAAATATTTTTTTCAATTATTTATTGTTGGAAGTTCTTTGCATGAAGCTATTTTTAAACGTATATTTTTATAGGATAATAATGCATGAACTCCACTTGGACAATATTTGATGTGTGCTTATCTTTATTTTATAGAATAGATAATGTATAAATAGGCAATAGGAAGACAAAAAAACAAATAAGAAGTTACTTTAAATAATACAGTTGCAACAGTTATATTAACCATCACATCTGTTTGAACTTAGCAGACCTAAATTCAAATACAGCCCATGTGCCAGTCTTAGTGAATTAAAATAAAGGCATGTGTGTATGTGTATATATGCATACATTTGTGTGTGTACACACATATATATGTATATATATGTATATATATAAAACCATGTATGTATGTATGTATATATAGTAAATGTATTTTTTTCTTTTTTCATTTAGGTTCATGGACCCCTTTGAAATATCTCCTTAAATCCTAAAAAGGGTACATGTAACTTTGCCACTGCTGAAATCTCAAAATATCACTTCCAATTTCACTACTTAAAAGAACTTTATTTATTAGATGCACTACTACATTGTCTATGAACATAATCTCCATTCACGTATAACATACCTTCAATAACTATAATGTGATAAAAGTATACCTGTAATTTCTATTGGTAACAAAGTGATAGATACTGCTAATACTGCTGTGTTGTGTTGCCTGAATTCATAACTGAAGGAAATGCTCATTTTAATTTAGATATCAGTGAAAATAAACGTGTATCTTTCCCATCCAAGATGATAGTTCCTCTGATATATTTCCAGAGATCCCCCAAGGGGTTCACAGAATAAAAATTAGATCAAGATATAAAAATATAATATGGTTACAAAGAGTCCAGATAACTTCATTGAGAACAGTTTGTTCTAGAATAACATTAATTGCTTTTTTTTAAAGCATTACTGAAATGGTTTGATAGATTAGGAAAAATGATGCAGGTAGGGTTTCTTTAGATTTTGACAGAATATTTGATGAAGTATTTTGTGCCATAGTTATGTAAAAGGTGGAGATATGTGGACTAAATAATGATAAAATTAGATGGATTTGGAACTGGTTTAATGTTTTGACTCAAGTACTAGAAATTAAGGGTTCAATGTCACATTAATAGAAATTCTATGTTGGATTGCCAGTTATCCATATTCATCCTTGTTTTACTTAACTTTTTTAAAAATTTCAATAGAGGTATAATTTGGAAGTCCATCAAATTGTAGAGTACATAAAACTGGAGGAATAGATAATGTACAGAATGAAAGGCTAAGAATGCAAAAAAAAATTCATCTTGTTAGAGTAAAGCAGTGGTCTGACATGAAATTCCAAAGAGAAGTATACCCTCTCACATAGAGAAAGACAAACATCCTAAGTTAGAATTGGAGGCACATGGTTGGATAAGTTTGAGAACAATCTGGAGTTTTAAGCGAATCAGAACTAAATATTGCCAGATCAATAAGTGTAAATATAGCAAGCAAAACAGAAATGCAGTCTTGGGTTGCATTGAGAGGCACAGCTTTCAAGAATAAAGGGCTCATAGTCTCCCTGAATTCTAAGCTATTTAGATTACTGTATCTATGCTATCTTTAGTTCAGAGCACCTCCATTTAAAAAAAGTTATTGATTGTTGCTGTTGTTCATCCTTCATCTTCAAAAATGACCAATCATATCATGATGTGCATCAACAATGCTGTATTCACAATGCCTAAAGTAACTATAAATTTGCTGATATGGTTATTAACCACAAAATATAATGGGTTCTCTACACAGGAGACAAAGCTAGAACGTTTATTCAAATACCAGAAAACTGAGTCCCCAAACCAGAAAGTCAAAGCCATCACAGTAGCTATAGAGTTGGCACACATGGTTAATTCAATAAACACCCACATTCTCAAGCCTTCAAAACAGAACAGGCTACCTCAGGCAAAGGTCCTCTTCTCCTCACTCACAGCAACTGCTCAGCATCCATGCAACTTGCTTCCAGCAGCTCCAGCCCCCTGCAGTTCCTGTCCCCAGTAGTCCTCAGCAGGAGTCCTTAGCAGAAATTCTGGCTGGCTCAAAAAAGAAGAGTTCACACCACCATCACCCCACCACTGCTGCCACACTTCCAGTCACTGTGCTGGCTCCAGTTGGGCTCTAGCTTCCTCCTGCCCCACCCCTTCCTTATACATCAGTACATTCAATGGGCATGGAAGATCTCCAAATCCCATAACCTTTACATGAGAGTAATGTCTTGACTTGCACATGAATTAGATTAAAGTGAGGTGGAGCTATGAAAAGTCATCAGCCTCACTGTCTCCTCCATAGTCAATGGATTTCAGTGGTAATACAAAAGTCAAGATTACTGATGATGGCCCAGGATACAGTGGGTGAACTTGGCCTTTTTAAACTAAGATCTTTCCCAGGTCTCATTCATCTGAGGCAAAGCCTATGTAGTTAATAAGGGCTACATGAGAACTGAGACAAAAGATGGCCTAGTTTGCCATCACAAAAGAATCTATCTGGGAGAGGAAGAACCTCTGAGCTTCTGATCAGAATAGAAAACAATTGCTATTTAGGCTTATGTGCGTGTATGTGTGTATACACACACAGATATATACATAGACACATATACACGTATATGTATATATGTATGTAAGTGTATGTCTATTATATAGATATATGCATTATATATACATGCACAAATATGTATACATGTATATCTATAATTATGTCAGGAAAACTAAAATAGAAAAAGAAAAACTTGAACATTTAGATTTAATAATCACCTACTTACTAGACTATAAGTTCTGGGAGACAGGCACAGGTTTTGGGTTTCGTTTTTTTTTGTCTCTCCTTGAATATAGTAAGTTTTCAAAAACTGTTTATTAAATTAATGTTGAATATATGAACTACAAAACTGGTTTGTAAGTATTACTTACCTTACTAGAGATAAAATATTTCCTCTAACATTCAATAACGTCTCTCATCAAGAAGCATATTGCCATTATCCAAACACAATGATCACTTTGTCAGTTGTATATTGAAATATGACAGGGCATGTGTCACACTCAACTCTCACTATGCCTCGGGTATCTGTAGAGATAGGAGACTGAAAATAAATTTGTTTTTCTCACCAGTGATGCTCCAGCTTCTGCAAAGAGTCATTATGAACTACAAACTTTTTGTAGAATTGTAAATGGAAAACAGTGAAATGAAATGATACTTAGCAAAAATCCTTGTATATTATTATTTTTGTAATAATAATTTATGCCATTCTATACAATTGAAATTACTCCTGGCATGATCTTGTTCCTACTTTGCATTGCAGTGGTTTTTCACACTAAAACTGCTTAATTTCACTGATTTAAACCATATTTTTTTACTCAAGTTCTCTTCTCATAGAATACTCAGAGTATACTTTTCTCCCTCTGAGTCTCTGATCATTTATTCACCTACATCATCCTTTCCCTTCCCTGCCCACAATTTACCCTGAACCCCTGAAGTTCCCATTGAATGCCTCCCCATTATTAAGTCCTGCTCACATTCTACCTTTTCCATGATGTTTCCCAGTTTCTCCCTCCAGGTAACTTATAACATTTTACCTCTACTAGTAGCTCATCTCATTTAATCTCTTTTATCATAAAGAAGAGACTGGAAAGTTGGCATAGAAGATAGAGAATCAGAGAAGGCTTCTGAGCCAAGAACACTTATGACCCATACCCAAGAAGTCTATGACCTATGACCCTAAGACTTAAAGTACTCTCAGTGCTCCTTGAATGTTGTAAAGAAGGTACTAACCTACACTGGTAGAGTTTTCTCATCTGGAAGTTCAGTATCTCTATTAAATAATAGCTCCAGTTCCTATAAATAATAAAAATAATTTTAAAAAGCTAATATTTAACCAGCATCTACCATGTGACATACTTCACTATGGACTTTGCAAATATTATTTCTTTTGACCTTTACAATGACCTGGGAAGTAGTAGGCACTATTATTCCCATATTCTAAATGAAGAAACTGAGGCAAACAGGGGTTAAGTGACTTGCCCAGGGTCACACCACTATTATCTGAGGTCAGATTTGAAAGCAGATCTTCGTGACTCAGTCATTTCCCTGTGCTACATGGCTTCCTCAGTAAGTCTTTAACTTTATATCTTTATCTGTGATTATATGTGCTTATATTAGCTATGCATGTACACACATATGTGTATATAGATATATATACACATACATATAAACTATCTAACTATACATCTCTACGTACCTCAGACAACAAATAAGACCAATTTTCTATGCTGACTGTGCTCACTAGACTAATAATTCCTTGAGGACAGAGAATGTTTCTTTTTCATTTTTACATCTAGCCCTCACACAACATGGATCCTATCCCACTGTAAATTATTAATAAATGTCATCTGAATTTGAATTTGAATATGTGGCAAAGAATATCCATATCTATGAAATTACAGATATATCAAAATATTAAAGTGTTCCAAAGGACCCTAAATTATATATATGTACATATGTATGTATGTGTGCATGTGCATATGTATGTATTATTTATATTATTTTATTTGTATTTACAAATATTTATTTGTATTTACTTGATTATATTTAATTATTCATTTATTTCTGTTATATTATATATTTATAAACATATTTATATTTAACATATTTATTATTTATATATACACATACATACATATATATACAATACACGTATACATGCATGCATGCATATATATATATATATATATATATATATGTATAGTTGGTTGTGGAGCCATTTTTTTCAATTGTGTCTGATTGTCATGACCCCATTTGAGACTTTCTTAGCAGTGATAGATACTTCAGTGATTTACCATTTTCTTCTCCGGTTATTTTACAGATGAGGTACTAAAGCAAACAGTGTTCAATGACTTGCCCAAGGTTCTACAGCTAGGGTCTAAGAAAGAGAAGTCTTCTGGACACCCATCACTCTATTCACTGTCCTACCAAGCTGCCCTGTGTATAGCAGGCACACGAGAAATATGATCTTTTTAGAACAAAAGACTGTTTCTGTTCCTGCTACATTGGCAAAATGAAAGCCATGCTTTAAAGAACTTCAAAAAAAATCTAGCCATTTCTATTTTTTTAAAGCCCAATGTAATACAGTATGACTATAATCCCTGCAATAGAAGAGGATAGAACAGATGGATTGCTTGAGTTTAGGAGTTCTGAGCTATGCCCCTGCTGCCTAAGGACAAGAAAACAGGTCCAATCAGAAAAACAGAGCAGGTTATAGCTTTCAAACTCATCCTCATTGGAACTGGGCCTAGGAGTTGCCTCTGTAAGTAGAGACCAGGTAAAAAAGGAGATACAATCTAAAAAAAAAAGTACTATTATCATTTCTGTGTAAGTTTTTTTTACATGTTTCTAAATTGTACTAGCCTAAAGCAATTTAGTCAAGAAAACACATTCCTCATTTGGACCATGCCACTCAAACCAAAAGACCAAGGTCACAGTACAATCACTCTCACTTTGAGTTTGTGTAGGATTAGGGTAATTGTCTTCTTTTCTCTGAGCCACATCTTGCTTACTAAAAAACAATAATCTCTTCCCTTCTTAACTCAGAGAAATTTTTTAAAGGTTACATTAGCTAATAATGTGTGAAAGATTTCTCTTTTTTTAATAGTAGAATGCTCCACAATGTAAAATATCAGAGGCAATATTTCCTGTTCTTGTTTTCTATCTTTAAAAAAAGGTCAGGTGGTCATCAAAGTCAGGGACAGCTAGAATTCAGAATAACTGGGAAATTTCCCTGAGGAAAACATATGCTTTGAAAGACAAAAGGAAAAAAGGAATATTCCCTCATTGGATGATAGACTTAACACTGGAGGGTGGGGAGGAGGTGGCACTTAGAAGGATTTCGCCAAAGTCAAGTCAATATGTCAACAAGTATTTATCAAGTACTTACTATGTACCAGGCACTATGGTAAGTGCTGGGGATACAATTATGGGCAAAAAGAAGAACAGTCCCTTCCCTCAAAGTACTTGTATTATAATAGAGGAAATCAGTGCATAAAACAGGACTAGAAGAGGGTAGGTGAGATATCCATGGTGGTTACACAAGGAGAACAAGAGATGACTGATCTGGCTCTTGTCCAAAGTGGAGATTCTAGGGAGAATTGATTAATGAGATGAGGAGTCATACAGAAGAAGGTGAAGGAAGTTGAGTCATGGTTGCAAAATACAAGCGATGAGGTATGGATGGTGTGGACCCTTCCCCAACTTAGGCAGGCCAGTTAAGTCTATATGAATCCCTTCTCAGAATATTGTTTTGTTGCCTACATTCATAATTGAAAGCAATATTAAATTTCAGTTAGAGGTTATGGAAAATAAAGATGTATTTTTTTATCCACCCTAGTTCACAGACTCCCTACCACATAGATCATCACATTAAAATTCTCATTTTATATATGATTATATGGCATTTTTAATCTAGCATCTATATCAGTATCACTGAATTGAATGTAGACCCCAAAATGATTACTTTCATTAAAACTGGTAAATATTAGCATTTTAGGTTTTTCTAGAAGTCATGTGTATGGAATGTATTGAGGGGGAGAATGGGAAATCTGCAATTTTTGTCCTAGAAGGAACTCATCAGTAGATGAGGAAATTACTTCCATTTGCAACTCGCATAACTTAAAATTTTAGAGAGCATAGAAATTAAGTAATTCACCTACAGTCATACAACTAAGACCTGTTAAAGGAGGAGCTTGAACCCAGGTCTTCCTGACTCGAAGACTGACTCTCTACCTACTTTCTCAGGCTAATCAATGATTTAATAAACACACATTTTTTGCATGATTTATATCTGGTCATGGAAATACAATCTATGCATTATCAGTGTCTGCATTGATTCAAATATATAGGTTTTATACTTCTTCATTGTCACAGTACCTGTGCAATAAGGCTAATTTACCCCTTTATAAAGGGGCTAGAAGTTTACAAAACATCAGCATCATAAGGTGGCTCATTGCTGTTCTTTCACTAATTCCAAAACAGAGACTGTGGTTTCCATAGGGTCATACGGCTAGTAACTATCAGAATTTGTATTCAAATCCAAACCTTCTGATACAGAGCTCGCAGTTCCTGTATACACCATGTTATCCCTTCAGTATTTTTTCCTCTTTCTATCGTACTAACATAATAACAGAAACAATACTGTTTTTAATCATTTGAGAACAATGCCTGAAGGTGTAATGGTCCTTAGATTTTTATGGATTCTTTTAAGATCAAAGCTATCAATCATTAGACACAAAGACCTTTTCATAGTAAGAGCTATTTCATCAAGCAAAGTCAGATAAGGGTAAATCTGAATATACTTTGACTAATATAGATTTTCTCAAGACTTTGACTGAAAGTGCAAATTTATCTATCCCACTATATTTAGCCAGCACCAAACCACAGCTAAATGCTTCATATTCCATTCAGCCCTCCATAATCATGCCATCTTGCAATCTGCATTGCATCATCATTGCCACCCTTTCCAACTTCTTGTTTTGGGATAGCCATCAACCATTGCTTTTGGAAAAACCATGCCAGTTGACTGCCAAAAGAATCAAGTCTCTATACCTGTTCCTCCCCACACAAAAATTTCCTTCCTTGACTACCACTCCCCTGTAAGTATTGTCTCCCCTATTACAGGAGTGCTTAAACTGTCAACATTGAGATATTATAATTAACTATTTCAACATAATTGGCTTCTTCTGTATCCTTTGTATTATACTTTACGCACTTAGAAACATTGTTGGGGTAGCACTCCATAGGCTTCACTTGATTATAAAAATGCTACTTCTCAGGATCCTCAATAAATGAACCTTTATTTAAACGTGGAGAGCCCTTATCTTGCCTGGGAGATCTAAGGATTACACTAGGTTGATCCTTGAATAACACATTATAACAGGTCTTGAATCTAAAATCAAAGCTACATCAACTTGGAAAAATTTTTCCAGGTAGATGGATTTGTCAGATATCTACACAGCAAGCAGTTAAATGGCCTTGCACTTGGAATCAGGAAGATCTGAGTTTGAATCCTAATAGAACATTGCACTTGGAATCAGGAAGACCTGAGTTTGAATCCTCAGTCACTTACTAGATTTGTGACCCGAGGGAAAGGCATTTAGCTTCTCACAGCCTCAGTTTCTTTCCCTGTATAATTAGGGTAATAATACAATCTAACAAAAACAATTGCTGTAAAGGTCAAATTAGATAATATGTGTCAAAATTTTAAATTTTGCAAATTTTAAAATGCTATACTGTATAAATACTCTTTCACTTTTCTTCAGTCACTCCCTGTCTACAGGCACCCACAAACATGTCTATATCTCCTCCATCCTAAAAAAGAAAAAAAAATCTATCTTCACTACTTCTTGTGGTATATCTCTCTTAACTTTTTGTAGCTAAACTCCTTGAGAAGGACTATCTTTGCAACTCAATGCTTAGACTAATGCCTGATGCATAGTAGACACTTAATACATGTCTATTGACTGACTGACTAGCTGACATTTTTCTTTTCTCCCCACTACATTTCACCTAAACTGAATTGTTTCCCATCCAGACCACTGAGCTTTATTAACTGCCCTGCCATTCTACTTTGAGAACCAAATGGGCCTTTCCAGCTTTCCTGTGAATGAACCCCTCTTATGTGTTGCCTTTTACAATTAGAATGTGAGTTCCATAAGAATAAAGGTTATCTTATTTTACTGCCAGTATCCCTAGCACATAATACATAGCAAGGCCTGAATTAATGTTTTAATTTTCATTTATTCATTCATGGGCAAGCAGACCAGTGTAGTGGAATGAGCCATGCCTATTTGATCAGAGGACCTGGGTTCAAATTATTATCTCTATGACACTTACCTCCATGAAGCTGGGAAAATCTCTTCACCTCCCTCGGTCTTGGTTTCCTCATAAATAAAATGAAAAACCTTTGGTGCCCCTTCTTGTTCTAAATCTAAAATCCCATATATATTCAACACTTTGAATTTTCAAGCAAAATGAAAAACAATATGTAAAAAAATACAAAATAAAACAGATCAGGATCAAAATCTATATTTAAAGGAAATCAAAAAGTGAATTTCCTGAGCAATCTGCGCCAGTCTTTTATTCTCTAATAATTTTTGCTTATGAAGACAGAGGCCCAATTAGGAATATTCATTCAAAAGATATTTGTGGTAACCCTGATTCTTGAAAAGCACTCAAATGTGCATTAGAAAATGAGGGAATGAGATGCAAGGATTCATACATGGCCTCTGTCATCATGTAAATCATAAGATAGTTCAAATGCTAAGGGAGAAACAAAAGATCAAAGTACTCTGCCCAAACCAATTCCTTTACCCTAAAGGAAGAAAGGGAACATGTAGACAATCAAGAAGAAAGCTCCATGTCTGCTGTGCTGATAACAAAGGAATTTGACAAATTCCTGCAGAGTGTCTATTTTGGCCTTTCATCATCAGTGCATTTGAAAGGTGTTTCCCCTGTGTTGAGGAATTTGATGAATGCTCCAGTTCCATACACTTATAACTATTATTTTAAAGAAATGCAGTGCTGGGTGAGCCTCTTGAGGCTTACTGGCCCTGACTTGAATTTCTGGGATACAACTGAGTTCCTAGAAACACCTTAAAGCTGCTTCACTTTCCAGAGACTAAAACTAGCTTTAGGTAGCCCACATAAAGATGGTAAGTATATGTATCCTTGTTCCTTTTTGAATTTTATGAACCACATACTGTATACTATTAAAAATAGTATATTGTAAAAAAAATAATTCTTTAGTCAAATTTGAGTAGCATGAAACTGTTTCTGTTCATTGAAATGTAAAAGTAGACTGACTCATAGATGCAAATAATAATCTAAGACAATAATAAGGGAGATAATTATAAGGCAGGGTATGATAAGGAGTCAAAAAATAACACAAACTAGAAGTGTTGTGATTATGTATAAAACCAACGCAATATTCACAACGCCCAGGGCAGCTATGTATATGATGGTATAGTTATGAATCACAAAATGTAACAGACTCTCCACATGGAAGACAGAACCAAAACATTTATTCAAATTCCAGAAAGCCAGATCCCAATACCAGAAAGCCAAATTCATCACAACAACAAAGAAGTTGGCACATATAACCAATGCAGTGAACACCAACATCCCCAAGCCTTCCCTCTGTCAGGTCTTCATAACAAAAAAATCCCCCTTAAGCAAAAATACCCCACTCTCATCATGCTAGTTGCTCTGCCTCCATGTTGCTTGCTCCCAGCCCTGTTGTGGCTCTTCCCTCCTCCTTCCTGCTCTTTCCTTCCACTCTTTCAGCAAGCTCCTCAGACCTTACACCAAACCCACACCCCATGCTCCGTGTGATTACATTTGGCCTATTAAGGTGCAGTAAAAAAAATCTTCAAATTTCCACTACCATTACATTATATAGAGAAGAAAAATAAAGAATTTTGTGAGCTGAATAGGTAAGGAAGAAAAGAGAGCATGGAAACAATGGAACTAGAAGATAGCTTTAAAGAATTTAAGTAAATGGAATAAAAGGGAGAGAAATTCATATCAGGTAAGAGGAATGGATGGGAGTAGCAGACTCAGATTTGTGGTGTCAGAAGACAATGAGTAAACTAGTTTGTGTGGGAAGAAAAATGTATAGGGAAGTAGAGAGAGAATAGGTAGTAAACATAGATTAGAACAAAATTATTGCAAACCTTCCATGTTGAGTATAGAGTTGGCTCTCTAAGCAACGGAAAATGACTGAAATTTTTTCAGCATGTCAGTAACATGATCTGAGCCGTGCATTAGAGAAAAAAAATTGGCAGTGATATGTAGGACAGCTGGGAGAGAGGAAAGGCAGGAGACAGAGAAATAGCAATCACATAGACAAGAAGGAACAAGAGCACAACAAACTGAGGTAGTCATTAAAAGTGGAAAGGAAGGAACAAATACTCAAAGTGTGGAAAAACTGAGTTCAGGGCTCTAAGTATCAGGTTTTTTTTTTTGAGAAACAGAATATATTTTGATGAAAAGACCAGAAAAATCACATTGTATAAGGTCTGTTTTCCAACTTTTAAAATTAAACTTCAGAGTACCTATATACCATATTCCCAGAGTCCCTCATACCTTATTTCTTATAAGCTTTTTCTTGCAAACTTCAGACTCACAACTTTGTGATCAATGTTAGAACAACTTTATATTTCTCTCATTTTCTCCATAACAGTAGGCTCCTTGGACAGGACCTTAATGGCCTCCAACAACAAGGCCTACATTCTGGACATGCCCCCTGAGGAAGCTTGGTAAGACGAATCACTACAGCAGGGCACATAGGGTCACTGTTTATTACATGGTTTGTCTGAGCACGCGGCAATGTACTGCCCCAGATAAACTCACCTCTCTCCATGTTTTCTCATACAGCCTTGCCCCTATTTTAGGAAAAGAAGTTTTTGAAGGGCTCATAGGCCCCTTTGGGCTCTTTGCATAAATGTATTCTCTTTTGGAAAGACAGAAAATTGTGATTCCAGCTCACATTTGCTCCCAAGGGAATGACTTAGATGGCTTATTTTTTTTCGGTCTGGGCATCACCTTCAGTAAACATTTTGTGGTTGTTCTGTGAGCTTTCCCACCTGCTACATTGTTTTTCCCCAACTGTCTGCTAATGCTTAAGAATATATATCACAGTCATTTTGTACATACATGAGATGTCAAATCAGCTGGAGAAAAAGCAAACAGTTTCTGTCAATCACTGAGACTTCTGATGTAGAGAACATCAATTTTAACCTGATTCAATACATCTTTATTTAAAACTACCATGGGCTCTGTGCACATAGCATTAATAGCAATGTGCCAAGGAACTAGTGATACAAAGATGCAAAATTGCAAAGTCTTTGTCCTCAATGAATTTCCATACCAGTAGACAAACTGCATCATGTACATAGTGTGATATAAAGGAGAAAGAGGGGTCAGGGAGAGTGACAAGAAGGGGAGGTAGGAAGGGAGGAGAGGGAAATGGAGAGGAGAAGGGGAAAGGAGAGGGAGGGGGAG
>CM053599.1:55991219-56014530 GCA_028646575.1 Pseudocheirus occidentalis | reverse complement strand
GGAGGGGTCTTACAGTGGGATCAATGTTCTGGGCTGGGGGGTAGGGACAAAAAGGGGAGAAAATTTGTAACTCAAAACCTTGTGGAAATGAATGATATAACCAAGAAAATAAATTAAGATTAAAAAAAAAAAGAAATAAAGTTATAAGCAAACCTATACCTATCCATGGTTGATAAAACTACCCTATTTTCTGTGGCATATATATATATATATATATATACACACACACACACGTAGTATGTGTTACAGCTGTCATCCAAATTAATCTTACTACATTGAATATTCCTACAAAAAAATCACCTGTCCCCACTTCTTTATTTCCCACCCCAAATCCAAGGATTAGAGGCTCAACAATTCTTACCTAGACTACTGTAACTAGTTCTTCTAACTAGTTGTATTACCTGTGTTCTCTACTTGACATTCTTTTCTTCACACATTTACCAAGACAAACAATACAGGGTCTAATCTTTATACTTTCACATTCAAAGATATGTATTGGTTCACTATTGCCCCAAAGCAAGTAATATAAACTTCCTTATTTGATATGTAAATGCTCTCACAATCTATCTATATTTTTAAACAGTAATAACGCATTATTTCCAACTTTATGTTCCATTCATACTGTCTTACTTTATGGTTCCCATATACAGCATCCTTTCCCTAATTTGATATTACTGAACAGGCTGTACAACATAATAGAAATATTTTCCTGAATCAGCTTTATATCTTTAGATGTCGTTTTTCAAGGCTTAGATCATGTACAACTTTCTACATAGGTCCTTCCTTGAATCTGTGTCTTACTGTCCATAACATGAAAAAAAAATTTTTGGAGGGGGGAAGGCAAGGCAATTGGGGTTAAGTTACTTGCCCAAGGTCACATGGCAAGTAAGTGTTAAGTGTCTGAGACTGGTTTTGAAATCAGGTCCTCATGACTCCAGGGCTGGTGCTCTCTTTACTGTGCCACCTAGCCACTCCTGAAAAAAAATCCTTTTAAAAATTATTTTAAATTTCTTTTTCTTTTTATATATTGTTTCTCCCATGTTTAACGAGAAACTCTGAGGGCAAGAATTTCTCAATGTCTTTATATCTTCAGAACCCTTGACAATGTCTGGTAAGTAGTAGGTGTTGAATAAACACTTGTTGAATTAAATCAGATTGGTTCTCCATTACATATCTGTGAATTACATATGTCTGAAAAGTTTCTGATATCCAAGAAACAAAAGAAATTAACACAAATACATAAAATCAAATGTCTTCCTTTAATCAATACATGTTTAAAGGATATGAACATTTGTTAAAAGAGGAAATACAATTATTAACAACTCTTTGAAATATTGCTCTAAATCACTAATACAAAGAAAGTTTTAAATCCAAACAATTGAGCAATTTAACTTCAAAGGTAGTAAACTGTGATGGTGTTGAAAGAGAGTAGAAACAAACATGATGAAAGATGGGAATAGTAAATACTAGAGGGGTTATGGAAAAGCAGGTGTGCTGAACTCTCTGAAGTATAAATTTGTCAGCCAATTCTGAAAGGCATTTTGGAATCCTGGTAAGAAAGTGACTAAAATTCCCCTTGCTAGCCAAGTACTCCAAAGAAATTAATGATAAAAAGAATGGTCCCGTAAACAACCAATTATTTATACTTGCAATTTTTCTGTTATCAAAGAAACAGAACCAAAGCAGTTATTCAGTGTTTGATGAATGGCTAAAAACTGTGATACATTAACATAATGACATATTAATTTTCCATAAGAAATAAGGAATATAAAGAATATACAGAATCATAGGAAGACAGATGTGAACTGATTAAAAGCAAACAAAAAGCAAGAAAATAATTTCTCCAGTGACTGTAAAAATGTAAATTAAAAACAAGTACATATAAAAGTTGAAGACTTGGAAATTATAATGACCAAATATGGTATCAAATAAGAGATTAAGAAAATGTATTTCTGTTTCTTTTTTCCAAACATAGGGAATGCAGCACAATATTTAATATTAAACTTTGTTATTATGTTGACGGATTTTGCTGTTCATTGTTTAAAATTATTTCTTAGTAGGATGATTTCCTGAGATGGATTGGGAGGAAAGGTATATAAGAAAATACAAATGTTGAAAAAAGGTATCAATTCAGCCCTAAAAAGAAAAGCAAAAGTAATGAAAATTATGATCCTATAGTTTACCCAAAGAGTCCCTTAGTCTTTGCTTTAAAGACTTTCAACGAGGAGGAATCCAGTACCTGACAATGCAATCTATTTTGCTTCCATATAGTTCAAATCATAAGGAAGTCTTTCTTTAAGTCAAGGCTATATTACCTCTTTGTAATTCAAGTCCATTGCTCTTACTTCCTGCCTCTTGGGCCAAACAGAATATGATTAATATCTCTTCTACCTGACAGCTCTTCAAATACTTAAAGACAGCTATCACATCTCTCCTGAGTTTTCTTTTCCCTGGGCTAAGCATCAACAGTTTCTATAAATAATCCACAAATGGCCTAAACTCATGACTCTTCACCAACCTGTTTGCCTTGCTCTATATGCTTTCTAGCATATTAACAGCTTTCCTAAAATACAGTTCCCATAATTGAACATAACAGGACAGAAATTATTTCTCCATATGAACTATGATCTCTCAACTGCCTTTCTTAATTTAGTCAAAATCTGCATTAATTTTCTTTGCTCTATCACACAGTTTACTCATATTGAGTTTACAATCCAATAAAATCTCAGGTTCTTTCTTTATGTAAACTGCTGTGTGGTCATGGGTCTCTCATATTGTACTTGTGGAGTTGGGTTTTTATCAACCTTGATCCAAAAATTTCTTTATTATGATGAAATTTCATCTTCTCAAAGTTTTTTTTAATGCCCTAGCCTGCTGATGCATTTACCTAACAGATCTATCACACATTTAGTATTCCTACTCCCTTTATATAACCTTTAAATTGGATAAGTTCAATATTCTACTACAGTTTGGTTTTTAAACTCCTTGAGGGTAAGGTCTATATCATTAGGTTGCTTAATTTACTATTGTTTACACACTTATCTCCAGCACCTAGGGGTGGCATATAGTAGGCATTGATAAATATGTGTTAATTTCAGACATTATTTATGGGTAACTTTTCCCAATTCTTACAGCTATAATGGGCAAGCTATAAGATTTCATCAGTACTGGAATGGCCAATGTTAAGTACAATCTACATAGTTGCTAATTGTTGTCAGACACTGACTAGCTACCAGATAAATTATTTGCCCCCTGATATATACTGATATAGATATATATTAGGCATGGTCTTCTCACCCTTTTTTATACTCCCCACACTCTGTGATCCAGCTATATAGGCAGATTTACTGATCCTCCAACATTATACTCTATCACAATTTCATTCCTTGGTACTTAATGTGTTTCATGCCTGATATATTTACCCTCCTAACTTTACCCTCCTAGTTTCCCTGGCTTCCTTCAACACTTAACTCAAATCCTGTAATCTCTATGGGTTCTTTCTCAGTTCACCCACCACCCAGTGCCTTCCCCTCTGAGATTAATTTCCACCCACTCTGTATGCATACTGTAGGTTCATAGTCATTTACATGTTGCCTACTCCCATTATAAAATGCAAGGTCCTTGAGGGTAACGATGATATTTTCATTTTTGTTCTTTTCCATTGTATAGTTCAATGCCAGACACACAGTGAGTGCTTAGTGAGTGTGAAAGGAAGGGGATAAGAATTTATAAAGTGACTACTATGTGTCTAACACTGTGCTTTTTACAGATATTTCATCTGATCCTCAAGGCAACCTTGTGAGGTAAATATATTATTATATACATTTTGCAACTGAGGAAACTGAGGAAAAGAGATGTAAGTGACTTGTCCAATGTCACAGAACTATGCACTATGCAACTTTGACTGACTGACACAAGATCTTGAGTCTTTGGACACCATAAAAATGTACTCATTTATTTAAGATGTATCAAAGATATATACAACTTTAATCACTGTTGGAATATTTTAAAAGGACCTTAAATTTTTGAGAAGAGAAAAGCATCTTGAGTCTAAAGCTGTACATATTTTTAAAATCATTTGAGAATGGTGAAAAACATGCCACATTTTGGAAACTTTAGCAATAACTGGTTCTATAGATGAATTGATGAATCAGACCTAGGCCTGCAGTGTTATGGCCCTTGCTGTGGGCTATGTTTTGGGCTGTTGATGTTCTCATTCCATGCTCATTTTTGGGACGGCACAGTATTTTTCCTCATACCTTTAATGTAACTATTAAAGGTATTAAATATAAATGCTATCATCTTGGTTTCAAATATGTGATCTATATAAAGTTATCATGCTTCATCATAATTTTATTGCAATGGAGGGACTTTTTTTTAGCAGAAAGAATCTCTCATTTCAACACAGATGTCACAATTGTAAAACAGCAAGTTTACCAGAATGCATCTTATCTATTAAGCTAAGGGAACCCCTACTGGGAAATGATACGGTTTTAGCATCACCACTGCCACCACTTAAAAATCCTTTTACACTTCTTCTGGTATGAAGAAAGGCACATTGCTTGCTTCATATTTATGTGGTTACACTCTTCTTTCGCCTCTGTTAATGGTGCTAAGAAGGCATACATTCAGCAAATTCAAAATAAATAGTTCCTTTTACACACTGTAGTCTGAGTAATGGAATAAAGGAAATCATTGACAGTTTATTACTTGGTGGCCTGTGACTATTGCTGAAATATGGGTTAACTGTCTGCAGAAATCAATATTCCTCCTAAAAGAAAGTGCTATTGGGGATAAAAGAATGAAGGGACCAAATCATTTACTAGCTTTTGTGACTATTTGATTGAAGCATCACTGAAACTGACAATAGCATCTGATTTTTGAACCCCAAAGTCAATTTACTTTTAGATGCATTTTCATCATTGGGACCATGGGACACTGTGAAGTGTGGGCACTAGATAGAAATGAGAAGAACTAAAGAATATGATGTGGTAGAAAGAAAGGGAGATTTAGAGTCAAAAGATCTAGGTTTTGAACCCTAAGAGTTCCTTGTGTATTCTTTGGTCAGGTCACAAGGAATGCTCCTCTCAACTTTAATTTCTTCATCTGTAAATGAAAGGAGTTGAATGAAATAACCTTTATGATTCCTCTCAGCTCTAGAATTACATAATCAGTTAAGTGACTTAGTGGATAAGGTGCTGGAATCAATGTCTGGAAGACCTGAGTATGAATTCTGCCTCAGACAAAGGCTATTTGACTCTGGGCAAGGAATTTCACATCTCCCAGTCTGTGCATCCTCACTTAGAAAAGAAGAGAGTTGTTCTTGATAGATTGTAAGGTACATTTTATTGTTAGGCCTAAGTTCTATGATACTTGTTTTTATTTAGGGTTTTTTTTTTACTTTTTATTTATATGGAGAGAAAATAAAAGGTTGAAATAAAGAATAAAATCTTGCTTAGTATGAATAGCATGATAACAACTAACAGCAGCAAACAATTATTAATTGTGTCATATAATTAAAATTAATTATAAATTATATAAAATTCTATGTACACATTAATTATAAATAGCTTAACAATTTTTCCATATTCTCTACAAAGAAAATGATCAGTAGTCTGTAAATAGACTAAAAATGACTACAAGGGAATTCATAACCAAGATAAGTGAGAAATTAGCAAGAGTGAACTTAGCTGCCTTTGATGAATTTGTTACTTGGCCAAGATCAACTACAAATCCATATATCCTATAAAATGGCATTGCAGAATCAGTGCTGGTGATGTCTGAAGATCATGGAAAATGATAGAAATACCTCCCAAGATAGGAAAAAAGTGAATGTCCTGATTTTCAAAAACTGGAAGAGAAGAAAATCTGCAATTTACTAGTGAACTTGACTTGAATTTCTGAGAAGATTTTCCAAAAGTCATGAAATGGTACTGGGGATCTGAAGATCTTCCCTGTCCCTTGTATTGGCAATGAAACAGGTACTTAGCACTTGTTTCAGTTCATGATTACATCAAGAGTTAAGATCCAGAACTTGGCAACCCCACAATGGGAGGAAGCTGCTGATGTAACAGGAAGGGGAAGAACAGGGAGGAGCTAATATCATACATAAGGAACAATCCAAGCTAGAGAGCCAGAATTGCTGAGAGAGAAAACTGCTAGGATCCTGAGAACTTCTGAGAACTACCACAAATTGAGGAAAGAACGGAGAACAGACTGGTTCTGTGGTTGTGGTTGCAGAATGGAGAACTGAGAACTGAACTGAGAACTGAGAACTGACAAGAGAGAAGAACTGACAAGAGAATTGAGAAGAACTAAGAAATGAGAAGCAAGGAGAACTGGGAAGAAGCATTGCTGTGGTGCCGGTCCTTTGTCTGTCTGTTTTGATGTTACTTTGTCAGATTCATATGCTGATAGAGGATGTTGCTATTGTTCCTGAAGTCCTGGAACTTTACTTCTGGTTCAAAAGCCCTGAAAGAGGATTTTCTTGTTGTGTGCTTAGAGAAATCCTGGAGGAGAGTCTTAATGATGTAACCAGAGGTCCTGGGAATATACTGATGATTTGCATTGATGTCTCAGACCTTGTTGTTGGGTCTATGTTGATTTCACAGGCAGAAAGTGAATTGATGAGGATGCCAGCAAAGTGCATGAATGTTATTATGATTTTGTTAATGTCTGTCTTCCCAGGAACAGAAACTATGGAGGGCTTGAGGTGCACTAGACACTATGAGCTCCAATATGGAACAGGAACTATACAAGAAGCTGGACAAGGAACTGAGAGCTGTCTGCCTTTGAACTCACGTGACAATTGGATAGATTTCGGCAGAAGCTGGGACCATGGAAGAGGAACCATGGAAGCTGAGAGCCTGCCTCAAGTCAAGATGAAAAAACCTCTCCTTGGGTATTTAATAGAAACTGAGGAGATCCCAATTTACTGTGGCCCAGGGGTAGATAAAACTTTGACCTTTATATTTAGATGATTAAATTAAGGACTTCTCCAATTATGAAGAAAGAATACTTTTTGATTGAAGAAATTAAAACAATGTAACCTAGGGGTGGCAGGACTTTATACACTGTATCCTGTACCTCTTAAGGATGACTAAATAAAGACTTACTAAATGATTGAGTTACTAAATGAATGTACTTTATTTAAAACTAGGTGACCACTTTAGTGAAATGTATGTGGCCATTTTAGCAAAAACTTGTTATGTTATAACATTATAAACATTGCCTTTAATTTCTGTGAATGTTTTGTCTTAGTTTGTTACTGAATAAATAGAGTTCGCTATACAGTGTAATCAGAACCTTGAAGCTGTTCATAGCAGCAGTCCTCTGAAAAGCAGCTCATGCTTGGCTTTACAGATCATTAAAAAGACAGTGGGGTGAATATCTGCAAAGGGAAGTGGTGATTAAAAATGCCATTATGGATATATCAAGCACAAGTTAACTCAAATCAGCAAGCATTTATTAAGTACATACTATGTGACAATTCTATAGACTTTTCTCATGTCCTTCTTTTGAAAGGATTACTAAAGTAGCAAATTAAGGCAATTTTAAGGATTTGATTTACCTAACTTTTAGCAAAGGTTTTGATAAAGTATCACATGATATTCTTGTGAAGAAGAGGTTAAAAATATCAGATAATACAGTCATATGAATTACAATTGGTTGGATGAGAAGAATAAGAATAATTGTTAATTGTTCAGTGTCACTATGGAAAATAACTCCCTAGGGCAAGACAGATAACCTAAGAATCTGTATTATTTAACTTTTTTGTCAATGGCTTGAATAATGTTATAAACAGTATGTATATCAGATTTGAATATGCCATGAACCTGAGAGGAAAGCTAATACATTGGGTAATGGGGGAAAGGATCAAAAAGCATTTTAACAAATTAGAGAATTCAATTGAAGAGAACAAGATGAAATTCAGTGGGATTGAATGTAAAGCCTTATGGTCTGATTTTTTAAAATGACAATTCCACAAAGATATCATAGGAGAGGAATGAACAGAGAGCAATTATTCTGAAAAATATCTGGGAGTATTAGTAGATTGCAAGTTTAATATTAGTCATCAGTTCAATATGTCAGCAAAAATGCAAATGAGATCTTTGGCTGCAAAAAGATAAATAAATGCATAAATATGGAGGTGATAGTTTCATTGTACTCTCCTCTTATGAGACCTCATCAGGAGTTTTGGATTCAGTTGAAGGCACCAAAGATTGAGAAAGGCATTCATAAATCTGAGTGTTCAAATGAGAGATACAAAAATGAGTAATGATGTAGAGTTCATAGCTTATGAGGATCACTTGAAGGACCTGGGCATGTTAGCACTGGAACAAAGAAGATTCAGAAGCAATTAGTCGAATTTAAGAGTATAATGGGTAATTATATGAAGGAGGATTTGATTTTCTTTGTTTGGTGCCAAGGGAAAGAAAAATAAAAATGTATAGATGTTACAAAGATGCCTATTTAGACTTGATGGGGGAAATGTCTTAAAAATTGAAACTGTCCAATAGAGAGTATCTTGCCTTGAGAAGTGGTGATGTGTCTCTTCCTTCAGGAGGTCTTCAAATAGAAACTGGACAAATTCTTATCTAGTATGTTAGAGTTAGTATTCCTTTGTTTAGGGGTTACAGTAAATAGCCACTGAGCTCCTACACAGCTTTCAAATTTGGTTATTCTGTAGACCCTGAGAGTTAGAGGACTAGAATAGAAAAGGTCAGCAAATGGGCTCACAATTAGGAGTTGATAAGAATTCATGTGATGAAGACAAGGAAAGATCACATTAAAAGCAGGCAGGTGAAAAGAATTTAAAATAGATACTATTGTGGTAGATTTGGGCAATGAGGTCAGCAGCCAGGCAGGCAAATAAGAGCTAGTGAAAAACAAATACCAAAGGGTATGGAAAAGTAAATGTTTTGTGTGGACAGTCAGTAAAAACTTGAGAATGCTAAAGGAACCAAAAGGTTGGGACAAATGAAGCAGAACAAATATGAGTTTCTAAAACCTAAAAGACATTAATATTTGAAGCAGCCCTCCAATAAAATGCATTAACCAAATGGATTCTGCTAATGATACTCTGGTCTTCATGTAAATACCCTACATCACACAGGAAACAAACCAAGTTATTATCAGTTTACCAAGTATCATAAAAGGCAAGAGAGAAAGCCAGCCAAAGATTTCTTGCCTCTCCAAGAGATAATTGCAATTGCAGAGAGAAAAAATTAAACAATTGTTTCAGGAGGAAAACACCTCCCTATGTCTTGTCATGTATGATAATTTTGTAAATTAAGGTTAATATGTGTATTGGAAACTTAGGCTCCTACCTATTGGACAAAACTGTTTTCTTCAGCATTTGCAAAAAATTTTCTTCCATTTTCTAATGGGGAATGCTTGACTTCTTTCCAGATTCCATATCTGTTTGTGCCTGAACCCTATGACTGGCCGCTTTTCTGAATGAAAGTTTTATAGTTGTTACCTGGTTTCAATTACATACATTTCCCATATTATACAAAGTATAGCTTATTATGATGGAAATGATAGAATCATCATGGAAATTATACTTTACAGTTCTGTTGCAACCATAGCTTTCCAAAGGGTCGATGTCGAAGCATTTGAAGAAAGACAGTATAGCAGACACTGATACTTCCACTGCTTGTCCTTTCACTGTTTTTCTGACTTTGGCTGGTGACTCAAATTCTTCCCTTTGTAAGACTCCCAATGAGGCTTACTCATTGGTTGAGCTGCATGACCCCCAGATAAGTTCCTTGTTCATCATAAGTAAATACATATATAGATATATAGATAAAGATATATAGAGATATAGACAGAGATATAGACACACACACACACACACACATATATAGTTAGATGTAGATAAAGATCTATATACTTTAAGCAGAAACTGGACAAACCTCTAAGTATACTCTACATAGATATCTATGTAGATCTCTTGATCTCTATCTATCTATCTATCTATCTATCTATCTATCTATCTATCTATCTATCTATCTATCTATCTGGCTGGCTGGCTGTTGGTATGTCTGTCTGTCTGTCTGTCTGTGTACCTATCTATAAATACTCTAGGGCAATTTCTGTCAAAAAAGAAAGATTCTTTCCACCACTACCCTGCCTCAACTGAAGCAATATTGCACCTTTGTAGTCCTTTCATTGCTCAATGGTTCTCTGTCATATATGCCCCGTCTGACATTTTACAACATTCATTTATCAACCAAAGTTGAATGAGCATACCTGCCTTCATGTTTCTTGGGAGCTGACTTGCTCTTTCCTCTATTCCCCTCTTCCTTCTGCTTACCTGTGCTGACATCTTCTAGCCTCTATGATTGGGAACAGAATAAACTGTACATGTCCAGATACAGCATAACATATTTTAAATGGTATTTAGGGTCTCATTTCTTAAGCTCATATATTTAAATAAATTTGTGCATTTCATGAATTTAGCTAAGTTTCAATTCCTATAGTTTGATCAATAAAATTCATGTGTTTTATTACTAAATAATAAATAATATTCAGTTTTGAACACAAAATAAAATAGCCTGGGCACACATCTTATTTAGCTAGCTACATGGTGCTCTCTCTTCCTTCTTTCTCTCATTTATCTTCCTCTATCTCCCTCTGCCTCTCCTTACCTATCAATTACTTTCATTACTTATTATTTCTTTTTCATTTCAAATGTTCCTAATATATAGTGGGAAAAAAGGAATCTATGGGGGATGGAGGGAGAGAAAGTTTTTAATAACTACAGATAGCAATGTAAGTAGTATCCAGTTTAGAAATAAATGTATAATTTTATCTAACATAGATGACTTTTAATAAGGTTCCATTAGATAACTCAGAAGAAGACAACAAAATCAAAACTGCTGTATCCAAAGCCTCGAAGAAAGATATGAATTGGTCTCAGGCAATGGAAGAGCTCAAAAAGAATTTCAAAAATCAAGACAGAAAAAAAGGAAAACTGGGGAAACAAATGAGAGTGATGCAAGAAAATCATGAAAAAAAGAGTTAACAACCTGGTAAAGGAAGCATAGAAAAATACTGAAGAAAACAACACTCTAAAAACAGAATATGCTGGAGAAGGGGAGCCAAGATGGTATAGTAAAAGCACAAACTCGGCATGCGCTCCAGCTCCAAACAATTCCAATACCTGTAAAAAATAATTCTAAAAATTTTTAAAGCTACAGAACCCACAAAGTGACAGAGAGAAGCAAATCTCCCACTGAAGACAGCCAGGAGACAAATAGGAAAAGTCTGTCACATCACAGCACAGTCCTGCAGGAGCCATGTGGTTCCAGCCCCAGGGAGGCCCCAACCAGCAGCAACCAGAGCAGACTTCAGGAGAGTGAATAACCAGCAGATGTGGTGGCTTCCAGACTTCTCAACCCATAAATGCCAAAGTAAAAGGTCAGTGTTGGAACTTTGTTTGGAACAGGAGTGGACAGAATAGTAGCACAGTCCAGCTGTTGCCCCAGGACAAGAAGTGGCAGAGGTTCAGTGGCTGTATCATGTGGCTTCTCAGGAGCTCCTGGCATGCAGATTGCAGGGGGACCAAGGAACTTTTCAGAGAGTAATTGTTCTTGCTTTAACCTGCTTGGATCAGTGGGTGGTGGTCCTGGGATGTGTGACCAGTGAGTCAGAGCTTGTGAGAGCTGTAGAGATGGTGCCCTCCTAATAGCTCTGGCAGGTGGAAAAATCTCAGAGATTTGGGACAAAGATTTCTCCATTCTGGAAGCAGAGTTTTAATGTGGTGAAGAGGTCAGGGGTCAAGTAATTGGCTGGCAATATGAGTAAGCACAAGAAGGACAAACAGACAATACAATCCTTTTTGGGGGACAAAAAGAATCAAGGTATAGAGCAGGAAAAAGACGTCTAAGCCAGAAGCCTGCATCAAAAGCCTCCAAAAAATATGAACTGTGTAAAGGCTATGCAGGAGGTCCAGAAGGATTTTGAAAATCAAGTAAAAGAAGTGGAGGAAAAGTTGGGAAGAGAGATGAGAATAATGCAGAAAAATCATGAAGAGTGACTCAACAGCCTGCTAAAGGAGACCCAGGAATACACTGAAGAAAATAACACCTTAAAAATAGACTACCTCAAAGGAGAAAAGAGGCGCAAAAAGACAATGAGGAGAAGGATTCCTTAAAAAAAAGCAGAACTTGCCATATGGAGAAGGAATTTCAAAAATTCACTGAAGAGAATAACTCCTTCAAAATTTGATTGGAACAACTGGAAGCCAATGGCTTTATGAGAAATCAAGATACATAAAACAGATCCAAACAAATGAAAAAGAGAAGGAAATGTGAAATATCTCATTGGAAAAAAACACTGACCTGGAAAATAGATCCAGGAGAGACAATTTAAAAATCATTGGACTACGTTAAAGCCATGATCAAAAAAAGAGTCTACACACTAGCTTTCAAAAAATTCTCAAGGAAAATTGCCCTAATATTCTAGAACTAGAGGGCAAAATAGAAATTGAGAGAATTCACCAACCACCTCTTGAAAAAGGTCCCCAAAAGAAAACTCCTAGAATATTATAACCAAATTCCAGAGTTCCCAAGTAAAGGAGAAAATATTACAAGCAGTCAGGAAGAAACAATTTGAGTACTGTGGAAAAACAATCAGGACAACACAAGACCTAGCAGCTTCCACATCAAGGGACCAAAGGGCTTGGAATATGATATTCCAGAGGTCAAAGGAGCTAAGACTAAAACCAAGAATTATCTACCCAGGAAAACAGAGTATAATGTTTCAGGGGAAAATATGGTCTTCAATGAAAAAGAGGACTTTCAAGTATTCTTGATGAAAAAAGCAGAGCTGAACAGAAAATTTGACTTTCAAATACAAGAAGCAAGAGAAGCATGAGAAGGTAAACAGAAAAAAATAAATCTTAAGGAACTTACTAAAGTTGAACTATTTACATTCCTTGATGGAAAAATGATCATTGTAACTCATAAGATAGTTGAAGGGAATATATATATATATATATATATATATATATATATATATATGAGGTATATGTGTATATAAATAAATATACAGACACACATATACATATATGCACACATATACATATGTACACACATATATATTTATAACATGTGTATATATGTTATATATGTGTATGTATGTATATATGAGTGTGGGCATATGTATGTCCATGTATACACAAACAGAGGGTACAGGATGAGTTGAATAAGAAGGAATGATACCTAAAATATAAAATTAAGAAGTGATAGAGGAGTTTATTGGAAGAAGGTGAAAGGGAGAGATAGATTAGGGTAAATTATCTCATATAAAAGGGGTAAGAGGGGAAGAGCAGGTAGGTGAAAGGGAATGAGACAACCAAACCTCTAAACGAATTTGGCTTGAGGAGCAAATAACATACACACCCAACTGGGTATCTTCCCCTACATGAAAGTGGGGGGCTGTAAGGGATAAGAGCAGGTATCATAGAAGGGAGGGAAGTTTGGGGTGGAAGGTAGTTAGAAGCAAACATTTTTGAAAAGGGATAGGATCAAAGGACAAAATAGAACAAGTTGGGGTGGGACAAGTTGGAGGGAAATATATTTAGTCTTTCACAATATAACAATTATGGAAATGATTAGGGTAACTAGACATGTACAACCTATATTGAATTACCTTCCCAGTGGGTCTGGGTGAGGAGGGAAGAAGGGAAAAAATCTGGAACTCAAAGTTTTAAAAAAACAAGTGTTTAAAAACAATTGTTGTGTTTTGTTTTTAACATGCACCTGGGAAATAAGAAATACAGGTACTGGGATACAGAAATCTATCTTGCCCTACTAGAAAGTTGGGGGGAGGAGTGATGCAGGAGGATATAAGAAAGAACAGATTGGGGCAAGGGGTATTCAGTAGGCTTGTTATTTTGGGGTGGGGTTAGGGGAAATATAGGGAGAAAAAACCTCTAACTCAAAATTTTGTGGAAATTAATGTTGAAAACTAAAAATTAATAAGTTAATTTTAAAAAGAACAGAATATGACAAATGGAAACAGAGTCACAAAAATCCAATGAAGAGAAGAACTCTTTAAAAAGTAAAATCAGCCAAATATAAAAGCAGGTACAAAAGCACAGTAAAGAAAATAATTGCTTAAGAATTAGAATGGGGCACGTGGAAGCTAATGACTTTACAAGACATCAAGAAATAATAAGACAAATTAAAAGAACAAAAAGTAGGAGAAAATGTGAAATATTCCATTAGAAAAACAACTGACCTGGAAAATACATCCAGGTGAAATAGTTTAAGAATATTTGAACTACCTGAAAGCCATAAACAAAAAAAGAGCTATCTTCTTTCCTTTTTTAAAAAACATTTTTATTTAAAGTTTTAACATCTAAATTCTATTCCTCTTTCCCTCCCTCCCTTCCCCTCTCCCCAAGACTGTAAGCAATCAGATATATACTATAAATGTGCAATTATGTAAAACATTTACCTATTAGTTATTTTGTAAAAGACTTGACATTTTTTAAAAAAGAAATAAATTAAAAGAAAAATAGCATGCTTCACTCTGTATTCAATTAATATCGGTTATTTTCTGGAAGTATATAGTATACTTTATCATTAATGCTTCGAAATTTTCTTGGATCATTATGTTACTAAGAATAGTTACATCATTCATGATTCTTCAAGCAATATTTCTGTTACTGTGTACAATATTCTCCTGGTTCTCTTCACTTCAATATGCATCAATCCATGGAAGTCTTTCTGAAATCATGTTACTTGTCATTTCTTATAGCACAATAATATTCCATTAAAATCATATACTGTAACTTGTTCAGCCATTCACAATTAATGGGCAGCCTTTTGATTTCCAATTCTGTTTTTTTTTGTTTTTTTGTTTTGCTTTTTGGAGGGCAATCAGCATTAAGTGACTTTCCTAAGGTCACATGACTAGTTTTTGTGCCAAGTGTCTGAGGCCGGATTTGAATTCGGATCCTCCAGACTCTACAGCCATTGCTCTATTCACTGCATCATTTAGCCACCCTGATTTCCAATTCTTAGCAACCACAAAAAGAGCTACTATAAGTATTTTTGTTCAAATAAATCCTTTCCCCTTTTTTGGATGTCTTTGGTATATAGACCTAACGCTGGTGTTGCTGGATCAAAAGTTATGCACAGTTTTATAGCCTTTGGAGCATATTTCCAAATTATTTTCCAGAATAGTTACATCAGTTCAAAACTCCACTAATAGTGCATTAGCATCCCAGTTTTCCCACCTCCCTTCAAATATCTAACATTTTTCTTTTTTTGTCATAGTGTGTCTACTCTGATAGCATACTAAATTTTAAGACAATATAAGCAAAGACAATCTAAGGATCATAGGTCTCCCAGAAATATACAACAGGACAAAAGAATTATGAAGGAAATAGCAAAGAAATAATGAAGGAATTAATAGAACTGCTGGGAATCATCTTTCAAGAAATTATCAAGGAAAACTATCATGATGTGTTAAAACCAGAAATTAAAATGGAAATTAAATGAATCTACTGATCACCTCCTGAAAGATATCCCAAAATGAAAACTTCAAGGAATATCATAGCCAAATTCGAGAACTCCCAGGAGAAGAAGAAAATGTTGCAAGCAAACTAAAAGAAACAAGTCAAATATCATGGGGCCATAGCCAGGATAACACAAAATTGATCAGTTTCCACGTTAAATGACTAGAGGGCTTAAAATATGATATTCTGGAGGGCAAAAGAGCTTGAATTACAACCAAAAATCACCTAACCAGTAAAACTGAGTATAATCCTTCAGGGGGAAAAATGGAAATTCAATGAAATAGAGGACTTCTAAGCATTCCTGATGAAAATACCAGAGCTGAATAGAAAATTTGACTTTCAAATACAAGACTCAATAGAAACATAAAAAAGTAAACAGGAAAGAGAAGCCATAAGGGATTTGATAAGGTGAAACTTTGTAGCCCTACACGGGAAAATGATTCTTGTAACTCCTAGAAACATTCTCATTATTAGAGCAACTAGAAGGAATATATGCAGAGGGCATAGGTATGAACTGAATATGGGACAATTATCTAAAAAACAAAATTAAGTGGTGAGAAAGAATTCCACTGGAAGCACAACAAAGGAAAAGGTAGAATGGTATAACTATCTCAAGCAAAAAAATGGTAGGAAAAAGATTTTATGATGGAGGAGAATAGGGTGGTGGTAAGCAGGAGCACTTGAACTTTACTCTCATCAGAATTTGCTCAAGAAGGGAATAACACATACATACATACATACATATATACATACATACATACATACATACACACATATGACATAGAAATGCATCTTAACCTACAGGAAAGTAGTAGGAGAAGAAGACAAGAGAAGAGAAGTGAGGGATGGGAGAAGTAAAAGTCAGAAGCAAAACATTTTTGAGATTGGATAGGGTGAAAGGAGAGAGAAAGAGAAAGAGAAACTGGAGGTGGGGGGGAATAGGATAGAAGGAAGCACTTAGTAATCAAAACTGAAAAAAATACAGAAAGTTTCCCTGCTAAGACCTAATTTCTCAAATAAGTAGAGAACTGAGTTAAACTTATAGAAATGAGCCATTTTGTGATAGATAAAGGATATAAACAGGCAGTTTTTGAACAAAGTAATCAAAACTATAGACAGATGAAAAAGTGCTCTAAATCACTATTGATCAGAGAAATTCTAACTAAAATAACTGAAATACCACCCCATACCTCTCAATTGACTAATATGACAGGAAAGGAAAATGACAAAGTTGGAGGGGATAAGAGAAAATTGAGACACCAATGTATTGTTGGTGAAACTATATACTGATTCAAGAATTTTATAGGGCAATTTAGAACTATTTCCAAAGGGCTAAAAACCTTATCCTTTGACCAAATAGTTCTACTCCTAGGCCTATATGTCAAAGAGGTTAAAAATAAAGAAAAGGACCTATATGTTTAAAAATAATTACAGCAACTCTTTTAGTAGCAGTAAAAAATTGGACATTTTTGGTAAAACTGGAAAATGGCAGAACAATTGATAAATGACTAATTAAGTTGTTATAAATGATTGTGATGGAATATTATTGTGATATAAGAAATGATAAGAAGGATGCTTTCAGAAAAATCTGGAAAGTTTTATATGAACCAATGTAAAGTGAAATGAGCATAACCACAACATCATATACAGTAACAGTAATATTACATGATGATCACTATGAAAGACTTAGTTATTCTCAGCAATGTAGTTATCCAAGACAATACAGAATGACTCATGGTAAAAAAAAAAACAAGCAAAAAAAAACCCCTAGCCATCTCCAGAGAAAGTGTCTAAATGTAATTGAAGCACACTTTGTCTTTACTTTCTTTATTTTTCTTTTGTTTTGCCTGTGTTTCTTTTCACAGCATAACTAACATGAAAATGTTCTGTATGACCATGCATTTGTAACCTATATCAAATTGTTTGCCTTCTCAGTGAGGGGAGAAGAAAGGAGGAAGAAAGAGGCAATGTGGAACTAAATTTTTTAAATGAATGCTAAAAATTGTTTTTACATGTAATAGGGGGAAATAAAATATTAAATTTAAAAAAAAACTTATTTTGGGTACTCCATGGGTTTGAATTGTCCAGGCTCTTCTAGCCTCCAGTTTCTATCTATTAGTTCAACTTGAGTCATCTAATCTTCCTCACTGATGGCTACATCCCCCCTTCAGTATTCTTACTCAGGTCATTCCAAGCTTTCTTCATTTATCTATAGAACATGGGGTATTAAACATATTTCTTTAATTTTTAATTATTCATAACTTTTGGTATGATTTTACATCATTCTCCAAGCCATATTTTCAGGTGAAGGAATTATAACACTTAGATGGAAAGAGCAAAGAATTAAAGGAGGTAGGATACCAGGTAGGCTATCTTATGGAAAAAATAACTAAACTTTATCTGTTTGCTCCCCTATGGCAGAAGTAAGAATTAAGAATAGAGGAGTAGACATCTTTTCAAAGTATAGGATATTTTCTTATACAATATATATTGGTCTGACTCTAACGAAGGCAGTTATCCTTTTAATTAAAGTTTTTGAGAAGAAACTGGATGATCATTTGTTGGAGACACCATATAGGAAGTCTTGATTTAGGAACACTTTAGACTCTGGCACTATATTCCTTTCTGACTCTGTGTTTTGGTGAAGCAAAGAAAATGGTTATTGGCAAATAAGTACTCAGAGTGGTATGCTGATCAAATTAATGGATGTGGCATCAGGAATGCTTGGGTTCAAATCCCATAAAATAAGGAAGTTAGATTGAACTTATTAGGTATATTGTAGCTCTAACTCTATGATCCTACAAGGTGAAACCATAATTAAGAGCAGGGAGAATATTAACTGGAAATTGACTAAGGTTTATAAAAACAGAACTATATGCATTCACTTATTCCAAAAGTATTATTATGCACAGAATAAATATTGGCTGAGGAAAATACTATATTTAACCTAGTTTTAAAAATCTCATAGATTCACAATGCATAGATTCACAATTCACAATTCACAGGAATTTAGACAAGGTACATGAATACATGGTGAAGGAGAAAATGCAATATATGATAAGTGTCCAAATATTTGATAAAGAAAACAAAATGTGCTCTAGCAATTTGAGGAAGGAGAATAAGTGAAAAACTTTGGGAGCTAAGTGGTGCCATGGATGGGGTACTGGACTTGTAGTTGAGAAAACCTGACTTCAAATCATTCTCAGACATTTATTTAGGTATATGACTTGGGCAAGGCTCAACCTACCTCAGCTTCCTTGTCTGCAAAATGAGAATAATTATAGCATTTCCTAGTTGTTCTGAGGATCAAGTGAGCAAATTACAAACCTAAAAGTGCTATAGAAATGTTAGTTAATAAAAATAATATTCATGATAATATGTGGATTTCAATCTTTTTTTCAGAAACATTGTTTCCATTCTATTGGATAAAGAAGACATTCTGGAGGAGGAGCAGCTTGAGCTAGATATTTAAGAATGGTCCATAGGAACAAATATTCAGAGTTGGAAAGTGCCTCAGAAACGATCTAGTCAATTATCATCACTTTACAGATGAAGAATTGTTCTTTATGGAAATTAACTGACTTGCCAGTCTTACATAGGTAATAAGTACAAGAAATGGAAAAATGGAATTCAAGCTTGTCTTATGACTACAACCTCAGTGCTCTTTCCGTTTCATCAGGTTCCAATAGGAAAAGGCAGAAAATATTGGGGAAGGGGAAGGGGGACATTATTAGCCCTAGAGATGAGTTGGGAATGCTTTCTCTTTCTAATAAAGCTAGGAGACCTGGCAAATTAGAACAAAAGTTTCACACTGAAAAAAATAGAAGCTTGGTTAAACAAGATGGAACAGATTTCTAAGGGTCTCAAGTGCTAGGAAAAATTCTGATTATATCCTTTAGACAATAGGCATTGTGACTGCCTTAGTATTTCCTTATAGACCACATGATACAAAGGAAAGAACAGTGATTTTGGAGTGGTTTCTGAGAACCTGACCTTGAAACTAGGTTGTGACATTTACTTCTATCTAGAGAGACCTTAAGAAAACTCCATGGGGAACAACACGGCTATTTGTACAAAGAAGTTATTAAAAAGATATTCAAGCGGTCGAGGATAATAGATAGCTAAGATTTCTATAGCACTTACTACATGCCACAGACTGTGCTAAGCACTTCAAAATTATTAGTACACTTGATCCTCCCAGCAACCCTGGGAGGCAGGGCTATAATTATTTCCATTCTGCAGATGAAGAAAGTGAGGGAGACAGAGATTAAATGACCTGTCCAGGGTCACACAGCCTGTAAGTGTCTCAGGCAGGAGTTGAATTCAGGTCTTCCTGACTCCAGGACCAATGCTCTAGCCACTAAACCACCTGGACAGAGTGTCTTCTTTCATAGCATTCTCAGTTAACAATTCTTCATCATCTTAGCAGTAAAATAACTAGGGAGTAAGGAATGAGAGCATTGCACAAGTAAATTAAGTGTTTTGTGGGAGTTTTAATTTTTTTTAATCTTTTTAATAATGCTAACACTTATCAACTGGAAAAAGTACCTTTCTCCATAGCCTCAAAAGAGACTCAGTTGGAAAATCGATAAATGTTTATTAATATTAACATTAATAATGATGATAACAGCCATGATGCCAATGATTGCCTTATACACATTAAAACATGAAAATTGTTATTTATACTTAGTAATTATCAGGTATGATGTTCCCCAGCTCATTAGAATAGTGCATAATGATAGATGACACTGATTACTTCACTGTGCAGCATGTATCTTGTGAGAGTCCATGGAGAGTAAATTAGTTCCCAGAAGGAGCCAGCTGATTTTCAGCATGGAATTTTGTTGTAGTCTAATCCATCATGTACACAGAGGTTTGATCTCCTAGCATCTTCATGCATCAATAAAAAGAATACCCCATTAGACTGCCAGTGGGGGAATCCATGGGCATATGTGCTTTTGTTAGACCTTTAGGTGCTCTAGGGACCTGTCCCACATAAATTGTGAAGAGAAAAATGGAATTGTTTCTTTAGTTATACCCTTGATTTACTGCTAAAGAGGCTGCTTTCAAAGCACAGTTTCAAGTTGTTGCTCAGAGCTAAGAACTGAGCTGGTCTCACATGGTGGCCACTGTGGGAAGAATAAAACCTTGCATATTTTTGCAAGGAGACAGATGGTAGAAATAAGCAGGTCTTTAAATCAAGGTATAACTAGTGCTAAATTCCTTTAGAGGGCCACTATCATGAAATCAGTTTAAATTTTGATGAAAGCCTTTATGGTACAGTAAAGGAACTCATGACAAAAAGGCAGAAAACCACAGCTTGACTTTTATTCTTTCCACTTGTTAGTTCTGTGACCTTGGAAAATTATCTGATTTCAAGGAGCCACCATTTCTTTTTTTTTTTTTGGTAAAATAATGTTGCACTATAGCTAGCAATTCTCAAAGTATAATCTGGTGAATTCTGCAGGTATTCAAAATATTCTTTTTGGGTGGAGGAGTATCCCCAAAATCAGAACTATTTTAATAACAATAGAAAGAAATTTCAAATATGGCAAATGTTGAAGGCTATAACCCACATAAACAAAAGATATTTGAAGAATAAAAAGATTCAGGGAGACAGGAGTCAGAAGAAAAACATACTTCTGAAGAGGGACAGGATAAAAGAGAGAGTGAGGATAAATAAAAGAATATGAGAATGAGGGAAATATAAACTTAGTGATGATAATTGTGAGAGTAAGTGGAATGAATTCATCCATCAAATAGAAATGGATTAACAAAATGAAAGAAAACAGAACCCAACCATATATTGTTTAAAAGAAACACACTTGATACAGAAAAAAATTTAAATGAAAATAAGGAAATGGAGCAGAATCTATTATGCTTCACCTAATGTAAAAAAAGGTTGGGCAGTCATCACGATCTCATCCAAAGTAAAAGCAAAAAATAGATATAATTGAAGTAGATATTCAAGTATTCTCTATTTTGTTAAAAGTAACCAGAGATAATGTAACAATTTCAATACTAAACATATGTGGACCAAAGAACATAGCATTCAAATTCTGAAAGGAAAGGTTAAATAAATTAAAGCAGGAAAGAATAAAACCACAATAGTAGGAGACTCCAACTTTTTTCTCTCATAATTAGATAAATCCAAGGTTAAAATAAATAAAAAAGCTAACTAGATGAATATAATTTTAGAATAGTAAGATATGAATGACCTCTGGATATAACTAAATGGAAATAGGAGTATACATATTTTCTCAGCTGCATATGTATATTCAAAAAAACCAAACATGTATTAAAGCATTAAAAACTTCACCAAAATTTCAGGAAAGCAGAGATATTAAACACACCCTTTTAAGAATCTACTGCAATAAAAATTCATTCAATAAAGGTCCATGGAAGCATAATAATATAATCATATATTAATTAAAAGGGGTGGTGCCAAGATGGCACCATAGAAGCAGGACAACTCATGAGCTCCCCCCATAACCACCTCAAATACCTATAAAATATGACTCTAAACAAATTTTAGAGCTCCAGAACCCACAAAGTGATAGAAAAAAACTAATCTCCCATTGAAGGCAGTGCAGCAGGCCTAAAAGAAGTGTCCATTACAGTGCACTGGGAGCCAAGCCTAGCCCTTTGTGAGTCAGCACGTTTAGCCCCAGGGCAGCCCCAGCCAGCAGCAACTGGACCAGACTTCAGGAAAGTGGAACACCAGCATCACTGGTGATTTCCAGAATCATCAACCCATAAATGCCAAAGATAAAGTAAAAGGTCAATTGAAACTCTGTTGGAACTGGGGGGGAGGCGGTGAGGAACACCATCTGGCCCCTGGGCCCAGACTAAGAAGTTGTGGAGGTGTGACAGCTATGTTGCAGCTGCCACATGGCTGCTTCAGAGTTTCTGGCCTGCAGACCAGAGGGGGAAAAAGCAGCCATGCAGAGGGTAATTTCTCATGCTTCAACCTGCTTGGATCTTGATCACTGTCTTGATGGGAGGTCCTGGGGCATGTGGCCAGTAAGCCAGAGCTTGTTGGAGCTGCAGAGAGGACACCAAACCAATAGGTCTGGAAGCTGTAAAAACACAAGCAGTTTAGGAAAAAAGCTATCCATTCTGGAAGCAGGGTTGTACTGTGGCAAAAGCCTCAAAAGTCAAGTAATTGAGTGGCAACATGAGCAAGCAAAGCAAACACAGCAATCAAACCTTAGATTCCTTTTTGGGGGACAAAAAGTATCAAAGCATGGAACAAGATGAAGACAACAAAGTTAGAACTCCTGCACCGAAAGTTTCTGAGAAAAATATGAAATGGTTACAGGCTACAGAGAAGCTCAAGAAGGATATTGAAAATCAAGTAAGAGATGCCTAGAAGCTATAGATAAACTGAAAAAGGACTTTGAAAGCCAAATAAGAGAAGTAGAGGAAAAATTGTGAAGAGAAATGAGAATGATGCGAGAAAATCATGAAAAGAGAGTCAACAACCTGACTGAAGAAAACAACACTTTAAAAAATAGATTAACTCAAATGGCAAAAGAGGTGGAGGACTTTCAATCATTCTTCATTGAATGACCATATTTTCCCCTGGAACAATATGCTCAATTTTGCTGGGTAGTTGATTCTTGGTTTTAATCCCAGTTCCCTTAATCTTCGAAATATTGTATTCCAGGCCCTTCAATCCCTCAGTGTAGAAGCTGCCAGATCCTGAGTTATCCTGATAGTGCTTCCACAGTATTCAAATGGTTTTCTCTTTGAAGCCTGTAGTATTTTCTCCTT
>CM053599.1:55942059-55990719 GCA_028646575.1 Pseudocheirus occidentalis | reverse complement strand
GAAAATTTGTAATTCAAAAATGAAATGAAAATGAATAATGTAAACAAGAAAACAAATTTTAAAAGTTAAAAAAAGAAAAGAAATAAAAATGCAGCTCTGAATGTCTGCTAAATGAAAAAAAATAAATAAATAGGAGGCCATATATGCATATGAATACATATCAGAGCATGTGTGTATATGTGTATATAGAAGGTATAGGATGAATTGAATATGAAGGGATGATACTTTAAAAGGCCAAATTCTGAGGTGGGAGAGGACTAGAATGAGAGGAGACAGGGACAGATGAAATGGGGTTAATTATCGCATATATAAGAGGCAAGGAATAATTGTTACAACTTTACTTTCAATTATTCTCTTTGAATTTGGCTTAGGGAAGAAATGGCATAAACTCTAAACTGGGAATCATGCCACACAGGAGAGTGGGGGGGGCATGGGGATGAGAGAAGGGATGATGAAGGGGAGGGCAGGGACTGGGGGAGGGATGCTGGAAGCACACACTTCAGGAAATTGATGAGGACAGGATAGAGAACAGAACAAGGAGGGGAGGGATAGGAAGGAGGGATATATGATGACTGTCACAATATGTCCACTATGAAGATGTCCTGTATAATCACACATTCACATCCTGTATTGAACTGCTTGTCCTTCCAGTGGGGGTGGGTGACAAGGGACGAATCAAAAGAATCTAGAATTTAAAGCTCTGCAATACCTGCAACTAGGAATTAAGATATATGGGACTGGGGTAGGGAGACTCTCCCTGCCCTACCAGAAAGTAAGAGAGCAGATCAGGGGAGGGGCTTTACCGTAGGAACGCTGTTTGGGGGTTGGGGTAGGGGAAAGATGGGGAGAAAATTTGTAATTCAAAAATATCATGGAAATGAATGATGTAAACAAGAAAACAAATTACAAAAATAATTTTAAAAAATAATGGCTAGAGACAGGAGGGTACTAGAACCAGCTCAAACCAAAGCCAATAGTAAAATTTTCAGTGCATATTTTGCTGTTGTTCAGGTATTTCAATTGTGTATGATTCTCCATGACCCCATTTGGGGTTTTCTTGGCAAAGATAGTAGACTGGTTTGCCATTTCCTTCTCCAGCTCATTTTACAGATGAAGAAACTGAGGCAAACAGGGTGAAGTAACTTGGCCATGGTCATGCAACTAGTAAGTGTCTGAGGCTGGATTTGAACTCCTGAAGATGAGTCTTCATGACTGCAGGCCTGGCACTCTATTCAGTGTGCCATCTAGCTGCAGCAGGTTGAGTATTTACATCTCAGGAAATGCTATAAATTAACATTTGGTTTATTGTTTTGTTGATTTTCTAGACTTAAGAAAGTGATGGGGAAAATGTTAATAAATACAGATTAAGCTTAAAAATCATATCTGCAGTCTATATTTCTAATTCACTCTTCTTTTTGACAAAATCATTAATGGTGAATAAAAATGTACTGTTTTAGTTTTACTCTTAGAATAATAGTCAACAGTCATGTTGGGAAATTAGGGAGTACTTATTCTAAAGCCAACTTTAACAACATGAATTTTGGCAAGAAAAGGAGAACTTCTCCATGGTGACTTAGTTTTCTGAAAGTAATTTCAATGGGTTTGTTGCTCATGACCACCCTCCCTAATCTGTGGGTGTTCAAGGATTGTTCAAAAAGCACACTGATTGAGAAATTCACACAGGAGCTGATGATCATATTCAAATTCAGCTTCATAAAGATGATTCCTTCCTTTTGCTCTAACAGCATTGGAATTACGAGTATTTTTTAAAAGAATGCTTTCTTCTTTCATATAATTCCTCTTATATTTCTTCAATTAAAGAAAAGATGAGCAAAGTAAAATATCTGATAAATTGTTCTCTGGCTGACTGCCTATTGCTAAGAGAAGGATTATAACTCATGGGAGTGCTTTCAGCTTTTTCCCCTAGAGCCCTCTATAAGGACTTGGTCAGAGCAAAGAAGCTAATCTTGCTATTAGTTACTGTCTAAGTTTTCTTCCTCCTCCTTTCAGCAACAGACCCCTTGTGTGTTTTTCCTCTCTGCTTGATGTCAAAGGCGGAGCTAAATGGACGCTTCCTCTCCTTGTTTATAAGGCTGGCCCCTCTACCATTTATAAAAGAAATAAATGATGGCTCGAATGTATATTATCAGTGGCAAAATGTTTGTTGTTTTGTTCAAGGGTTAAGCAATTATAGAGTATTAAAGGCAAAAGAGAGTCAGAGGTAATCTATTCTAGCCTTCATGCTTTACAGATGAGGAAACTGACGCACAAAGAGTAGAATTGATGTGTCAATAGTCACAGTTAAGATGAGAGCAGTGCTGAAATTTTACAGTCTGGGCATGTAGCATTTTTATGTAATGGTGCTAGTATAGTAATTTTCCAAATGTTGCAATTGGTGGTTGTAACTGTTCTAAAGGCCTTGAGGCCTGATGTCAAAGGCTATTATTACTAAAAAATCGAATTTTAACTACAACAAAAACCCTACATATTTGGTAGAAGAAAATAATTAATATCATGACTTAGTAAGTATAGACAATGATATATTTCATCTGTTTTTTCTATGTATCTTTGTGGGTTTTTTCTAGCTACACCAATTATTCAAATGACATCTTTAAGTATATTTAAATATACTTAAAAATTTAGAACCAGATCTATAAGCTATAACACAAAATGTGGCATTAGGATTTTTAAGAATAATGTAGTATATATATATATATATATATATATATATATATATATATATATATATATATATAAAAATGTATATATGTATATATGTATGTATATAATTTGTGTTATAGACTGGACTTGAACTCAGGTCTTCCCCTCTGATATGCCTTGGAAATGGTGCAAACAGATGTTAGATATTCAATTACCAGATAGACAGACAGACAGACAGACAAATAGATAGATAGATAGATAGATAGATAGATAGATAGATAGATAGATATCTTAGGGAAAGGAAAAATATTTTTACCCCATTAAAATCAAGATTATTTGCCAAATATTATTTTGTATTTTCTAGATCTTTCTAAATTGCTATCTTAAGTTTTAAAATGGATAGAATTATAAATATAGAAATACAATTGCATAATTCATAAATAATTATGCATGTGCATACATGTATTATATAATTAATAATTATAAGATGAAAAGTATGCTTATCACTGTTCTAGTATGCTACTTTTCCCACTTCACAGCTCTTACTATTTTAATGAAATATATATATATATATATATATATACATATATATATATAAACCAATTGAGAGGAATGTTAATTTGCATAGAAAAGGAATGACATGGTTATTTTAAGGTAAAGCATAAAGGAAAGAGAAAGAAAATTTCAAGAAATTAGCATTATTTATGTGTTTTTGTGTATGTGTTTTACACTTTTATACAAAGTATAAAATAACTGTCTAGGAAAAGCTAGCTGTAAAAGAGATAAGGTAGAAATTCATGTATTTTCATAATCAACAAATAATTTGATTTTGTTTTTTATTTAGTTGTTTCTATAGAGGCTATTTTAATAGGAGCAGGTGGATGATATTGAACTGGTATTTTTTTCCTGAACAAGACAAACTCAGCATAATGTATTAACTGGCAAAGAATTTTAATAGAGAATACTTTATTTTATAACTAGGTAAAAATACTTCTAAAACATTTTACTTGGGATATTCTGAGAGAGATCTTATTTTGTGATCCTTTTTCTAGTTCTAATAGCCTCACTGATTAATTGCATGACCTTGTAGAAGTCATTTGAATTTCCAGATTTTCATTTCCTCATCTGTACAATAAAGAGGTTGACTTGACCTCTGAGGTTTCTTTCAGTTCTAAAAATATAAAATTTTAAGACTAATAAAATTTCCAAAAAAGTATTTTTTAAGTTCATTTTATACATCTCACTAAAATTTGGTTTGGGCATCTATGACACCATCTATAAAAGAACCTGAAAATAGCTAAAGATAAAAGCCCCACAGTTAATATTTTCAAGTCTCTACCCTCACCAGAATCTAAAATGCCATTCTTCTCTTGACTTCCAGGTAGTTATCTTTCTTTGTTCATGAAGTAAGCACTGATATGTAGGAAGAATACTGATTTTGCTGCCACTAGGAATGCTTGCTTACCAGGTCTACTTTGCAACTCCAATCTTGCTAGGTGTGATTTTACATATATCTTCCATGAATAGACCCAAATATTAGAGATGTAACTTACAAGAAGTAAAGCAATGGCACCCATCAGATAATATCTTAAAAAGCAAAATGTTTCTTCACGTAAGGAGAGATATTTTAATATAAACAAACCACTCAGGATATGAATTGTCATAGTTAGCCATGTTTCCTCTCTCACATCATTTCTTTGATCATCTATGTTATTTGACAACTGTTTTCCTGCACAGGTTCTCCATGCATGTCCCTTGTTCCACCAGTGGTACAGGATTCTGTGGTAAATGATGCTACTGTCACAGCATTTCCTTTGTTATTTCCTTTGCTTTGCTGTTTAATTAGAGATGCAGCATGTTATAGTTCTGGGCTGGGCAATCTATGTCCTAAGGGACAAATAAGGTGATGGAAAAACAGGCAGCATGCTGGATTTGGCTGTTAGGGTAATCATTGGTGTACTGGCTAGCCACTGTTTTGGACAGAAACATAATAGTTCAAGTCTTGTTAATGACTCACAATTTCTTTTTGTAAATCATAAACTAGTCAATGAAACTGTGAGTGTCCCAAAGCATCTCTCTAAGGCTGTAAATTATAGATAATTTGTAGATCTACATTGGATTTCTTTTTTAATAATATTTTATTTTCTCCTACTACATGTAAAGATAATTTTAACATTCAACTTTTATAAAACTTTCAGTTCCAAATTGTCTACCTCCTCTCTCCCCTCCTCCCTCCCTAAGATGTTAAGTAACTTAATATAGGTTATATATTATGTAATCATGTACAATAGTTTTCATATTAGTCACGTTGTAAAAGAAAGAGAACAAAAGGGAAAAAATAAGGAAAAAATAAAGTGAAAACAGTATGTTTCCATCTGCATTCAGACTCCATCTGTGATTTCTCTAGATGTGAACAGTACTTTTCATCATAAGTCTTTTAGGATTGCCTTGGATCATTGTATTATTGAGAAGAGCTAAGTCAGTCATAGATGATCACCACACAATGCTGCCGTTATTGAGTATAATATTCTCCTAGTTCTGCTCACTTCACTTCGCATCAGTTCATGTAAATCTTTCCAGGTTTTTTTTTTCTGAAATCTGTCTGCCCATCATTACTTATAGTAAAATAGTATTCTATTACATTCATATACCACAACTTTTTCAGTTATTCTCCAATTGATGGTCATCCCATCCATTTATAATTCTTTGTTACAATAAAAAGAACTACAATAAATGGCTAGATTTGAATTAAATATATATACTTTGAATATTATATCCTCCAGAACTTGGATATAACATTGGGATGTTATAAATACATCCAGTTCTTGAATCCTACATCACTTTCCTAGAATTAAAGACTTCTTTGAAGAGAATTATCATTCTATAAATTGACTTATCTCCTTCCCATATTTCTCTTTAATTGCTTGAACTTGATGGTCAAGATTAACTATTTGCAGAGCACCCTTTAGCCTTAAAAAAATTCCATAGAACATAATGGAAATTAACTGTCCTTTCTTGGAGTTTTGTTCCATTTGATCTTTGTAGGACAAAATCTAAATAGAGAATAGACAATGAAGTATCTCCCTCCTTTCATGAGAGAATTGGGAGACTATAGATGGGAAATGATATATGCAGTGTCAGATGTAGTCTGTTAGTTCATTTTGCTTAACTTTTTCACACTTAGAAGGGAAGAGCCATTTCTTAGATGTTTTTGGCAAAAAAAGAAATATCTAGAAGTGACTACAGTGATAAAACAAAAAGTATCAAGACAACATTTTTTGAAACAAGTTGATATTTTCGGTCTGGTTTTCTACAAATGAATTTATCTCTCTGATCCTGGTCCTTCTAGGACTATAAACATGATTATGATTTGTTTCACTGATTGCTTTAAGATGGTGCATGCATTTCTGTGCAAAATTGATGCAGTTTTTGCAGCTATGATGTGAAACTTGAAAGAGGATAAGCAGATTCTGAGAGTGTTTTGAAACTGTTTCCTTCTGTCAAAGCTAAACGTTCAGTGAGGAGGGGGGAGAGAGAATGTTTTGTGTGTTTCACCTATCCTTGGTATATGCATGCTCAGTAAATAAATAAATATTTGTTAAGTGTCTTCTATGAGCCAGGCACTGTGCCAAGTGTTGGGGATAAGGCAAAAAACAGTCCATGCTTTTGAGTTTTAATTCTTCTGTGAATTTTGCTCTAAAGTCATAGATTACCAACTCTTAATATAGTGAATAGCTAGCCAGCCTTGTAGTCATGAAGACTGGAGTTAATGTATAATGGTTAATTGTTCTAGATAACCTAAAGAAGAAACACAGGCAAGTATAGTGAAAAAAAGTGGAATGCCAGGAGACACATAGGTTTGAATACTGTTGTGACATTCAATTGTGTGACATGACAAGAAACTGAGCTCTTAGTTTTCTCATCTATAAAACAAATACAATTGTAGTTACAATACCAAAATTACAGGTTTGTTGTAAGAAAAAAAAATTTGGAAATTTTGAAATTTGTATAAAATGAAGTATTATTACCTCTTCTAGGGACAAAAACTGTCTACTTAAACCATTTTGGATAGAAACATGACAATAGCTCCAAAAGAGTATACTTGGTGATTTGATGATTTCACATATAGGTTACTCTGGCTTATATGTTATTCAATATATGAACCCACTAGTGACTTTTGTTATTCGATTGTTCCACCCAGTAGGGGCAAGCTGCTCTCATTTCTGACTAGGTCCTGTCTAATTAAAGTATCAATGTTTATACCATATGATGTCAAGCTCCAACAAGTTAAGAGCTTTAAAAAAATTTCATCCTTCACATTATTACCTTGCATGGCACAAAGAAAAGATAATAGTTTGCTTGAAATTAAGCATTATCCCAAAATGCAATTGGCATGGAATCTGCTCCATAAAATAACTACTCCACAATCTCATTTATATTTTCTACAGATTGGTGATTAGAGAACAGTTCTTCAAAGTTGATATCCATCACTGTGACTGACTTTATTAATTCTAATATCTCTCAAGCCACTTCAGGTTCCCAGCCATCAGGAATCATTACCATAGTAGTGGTGGTGGTGATGGTGGTAGTGACTTTGTCTTGCATTCTGGAAGAGGACCGTGACATGAGGGGGGTGGGGAATGCCATGATATGCAAGCAAAATAGATTTAAGTGAGGGAGGGTTGTGCTAAGTCACCAGCTTCAATTTCTTTTCTGGAACCATATGGGTCCAGTGGCAAGATATGAATCAGGATGACCTAGGTGGTAATGTCATTAAAAACCATGAATAATATAATGCAGGAACTTAATCTTATTAGTTAAATGAGAAGCCTCTCTACCTTTCCTGGTACTTGACAAGACATGCTGTTAAAAATATTCAGAAAGATATCTATGTTTTATTAACCTAAAGCATAATTGTGAAGTAAAAAAAAATTGGATAGTAGCAAAGAGGAAAAAATTAGCATAGTAGTACTGTGTTAGCAAATGGACCCAAGGGCAATGGAATCTACGTACTCTGGCATTTAGTGCACTATATGAAATATTGGGATAGCATATGTTAACCAAAGAATAAAGAAGAACTGGAAGAATAAAATATAAAATTTTAATTATCTGAAATTAAAAGACTGCTTGCATGGAACCAAAAAAAGCAACTAGATAATGATTTCAAACTCTTTTGAGTGAATGCCCAAAACACTAATAACAAGAGAAATTCAAATTAAAACAAATCTGAGGTTTTTTCCTCATATTCAGAAAACTGATAAGGTTGACACAAGATGGAACACTCTATTTTTATGGGTTTATGAAAAATGAGTCCTCTAATGCCCATTTGGTGGAGTTGTGAAGCAGTCTAATCCTTCTCAAAAGTTATTTAGAATTATAAGAAAGTTACTACAGTGTCCACACTCCTTGATAAAATCAATTGCATTTCTATGCTAATATTCCACATAAATTATTGACATAAAGGCCATCCCCATGCTTTGCTTCTTAAACTGTGGGTCATGGCGTTGGATCATGACCCACAGTTTAAGAAGCATTGAAGGGGCTGCAAGTGGAAAAAGCTTAAGAAGCCCTGATATATACACCAAAAAGATCTATAGCAAAATAAAATGCAGCAAAAAAGGGAACAAAGGTCTATAAACAAAGTAGATACTGATCAATTTGGGTAAGGTAGTCTGTTACATGAATCTAATAGTTCATCATTTTAAGAAACAATAAATGTGATGAATATATAGAAGCAACAGAAAATGTATATAAACTCCAGAGGGAACACACAAAGGCAATATATATATATACAAAGGTTAAAATGGGAGTGGAAAGAACAATAACAAACTGAATAATCTTATATTTAAAAAAAACCAGGCTTTGTATCAAAGAAGATATATGAGAAGGAATCTTCATTCTTTATTCACCAAAGTGGGAGACTGTCAAAACATTTTTTATAATATCTTAGCTAGTTTTACTGAAATTGTTATCTTCTTTGTTACAAAGAGGGGGTGATGGTAAAAGGATAAAATGTGAAATATGGATAATATAAAATATATGAAGAGCAATTTATTTTTAAAGTAATATCACTATGGCAGCTATGTGTAGAATTAATTGGATAGGAGAAAGATTAGAGACGGAGAGAATGATGAAAAGGCTGTTACACTAATTTAGGTCAGAGGTGAGTAGAGCTTTATGGTGGTAGGCATGTGAGTGGAGGTCAGCAGATTAATGTGAAAGATATGCAAATATAGTGGCCAACTCTTGGCAACTGTTTAGAATTGAAAAGTGAGGAAATATAAGGAAAGAAAAATGATTCTAAGGTTAAAACTTAGGCAATTAGAAGACTAAGGACACATTCAACAGAAGGAGGAAAGTTAAGGAGGATAGATTTGGAGGAGGAAACTTAATGAATTCCTTTTTTGAATGGTCTGAGCTTGAGATGCCTATGAGCATGTATAATATTTGGGAAAGTTTAATGGGCAGTTTGTGATGGGAGAACAAAGATAAGGAGAGAGATGAGGACTGGATATATAGATTTGTGATTAACTCCTGAGAAATAATCATTATTAAAAGAAATAATTTGGGGAGTCAGGATGGTGGCATAAAAGCAGGAAAATTCTGTGAGTTCTCCCCATAACCACGACAAAAACCTACAAAATAAACAAATTTTAGACCTCCAGAACCAACAAAAAGATAGAGAAACAAAGCTCCCACTGAAGGTAGCCTAGCAGGCAGACAGGAAGGGTTTATCACACCATGCTGGGAGCCCAGACCAGCACCACATGAAACTGCAGCTTTAGCTCCAGGGCAGCCAGGACAAGCTGCAGCTGGAACATTCAGGTGAGTGGATCTGTAATAGTAATCAGTTTATCAGATACTTAGCATTTAGTAACTTAGGGCTAAGTAGCACCTAGTAACCTAGGGCTAAGTAGCACCTAGTAACCTAGGGCTAAGTATGGAATGTGCGAACCCTGTCCATTGTTGAGAGGTCATGAACTCCCCTGTTGACATGGAAGTAGGCTATTGGCTGAGACAGGAAGACAGTGCTGTATATAAAGAAGAATTCTAGAGAGAGACAGAATTGGAATTTGCTCCTCTGTGAAGATTCATGGAGATTGAAGCCAGATGAGACAGAGACAGGGAGAAAGGGAGGGGGAGAGGGGGGGAGAGAGAGAGAGAGAGAGAGAGAGAGAGAGAGAGAGAGAGAGAGAGAGACGGAGGGAGGGAGGGAGGAAGGGAGAGGGAGAGTGTGTTTCTTTCCCAGTATCTGGAAGGTGAGAATTGAATTGGAATTTTCCTCAGACCAGAATCTGGTGAAGGCCAAACAGAAGGCCAACATTCCTTCTGGGTCCTAGAGCCAGCTGAACTGCTGGAAGACTGAAGAAGCATGACCAGTTTAATACTTTCTTTATTCATGGCCTGGCTGATCCTTGAGTTCCAGGCAAGAGGAGTGCTGAAGGGTCTGAGATGTGCTGAACCCTGTGAACTTCAGTGTGTGCCGGGGATTACCCTGAGCACTAGACAAGGACCTGGGAGCTATCTACCTCTGAGGACTGGACGTGAAGCTGGCAGCTCTCTGCTTCTGAATCCAGGTGATTGTTTAGCAGATTCAAGAGGGAACTGGAACCATGGAAGGGGATCCAGGGAATCAGAGAGACTTCCCAGAATCAAGACAAAGAAAAGGACTCCCCTTGGACAAGATTGAGGATTGCTGGAAACAAAGGGGTGGAAAGTTTGTGTGGTTTTCTAAGGATTGTATTAGTGACTAATGATATTTAGTAATTGGGAATCTAAGTGACTGCTAGATGAGTGACTGATTAAGTTAATGGTTGCCCCACTGAGTGGAAGATTAGTACATTGTGAATTGATTGATTAAATCTTTAACTGAGAAGGGTTTCCCCCTTAGGGAAACCAGGTGATTCTTCTTTTGTTCCTTGTTCTAACTATTGTGACCACTGTAGTGAAAACTGTGTGGCCATTCTAATATTAAGCTGTTATGAACACTATATTGTGACTTTTTGTGATAAGATGTAATATTGAGAATATTATATTGTGAATATTGGACTGAACCTTGATCTGTAATGGAATAAACAGAGTGTTCACTATTACTGTGTAATCCAAATCTTAAAAGCTGTTCATAGTAGCATTGTTTTGGAAATCAACTGGTGCTTGGCTTTACAGGATCACTGGCAGCTGTGGCACCTTCCAGAATTATCAACCCATAAGAGCCAAGGACATAGTGAAAGGTCAGTGGAAATCACTAAATTTAGGAGAAAGGAGAGGTTCTGTCTGTCAGCCCCCTGGCAAGAAGCAGTGGAAGCAGCAGCCCTGCAGCCACCTCCATGTGGCTGCTTCAGAGTTCCAAGCCTGCAGATTTCCGGGGTGGGGAGGGGGCGGTCAAGTAACCATTCAGAGGCTAAGTGCTCTTGCCTTAACCTGCCTGCATCAGGATGACAGTCTTGAGTGGTGGTCCTGAGATACATGAAGAGTGAGCCAAAGCTGGGGGGAGGGTGCTGTAGAGACAATGGCCTCCTAATAGCTCCAGCAGCTGCAAAAACACCAGTGATTTGGGACAAAGCTCTCCCTTCTGAAAGCAGAGTTAAACAGAGCCCAAAAGTCAAGTAATTGACTGGCAACATGAGCAGGCAAAGGAAGCAAAGCAAGAATAGCAATCCAACATTAGATTCCATTTTGGGGGACAAAAAGGATCAAAGTATAGAATGGGAGGAAGACAACACAGTTAGAACTCTTGCACTAAAAGCTTCAAAGCAAAAATACAACCTGGTTACAGGACATAGAGGAGCTTAAAAAGGATTCTGAAAACCAAATAAGAGAAGTGGAGGAAAAATTGGGAAGAGAAATGAGAATGATGCAAGAAAATCATCAAAAAGCAGTCAGCAGACTGAAGAAAATAACATCTTTTAAAATAGATTAACTCAAATAGGAAAAGAGAACCAAAAAAACCAATGAGGAAAAGAATGCCTTAAAAAGCCAAATTTGTCAGATGGAAAAAGAATCTCAAAAGCTCACTGAAGAGAACAATTCCTTCAGAATTAGAGTTGAGCAAATGGAAACAAATGACTTTATGAGAAATCTAGATACTATTAAACAGATCCAAAGAAATGAAAAACATAGAAGGCAATGTGAAATATCTCACTGAAAAAAAACAATGACCTGGAAAATAGATCCAGGAGAGACAATTTAAAAATTATTGGACTACCTAAAAGCCATAATCAAAAAAAGAAACTAGAAATCATCCTTCAAGAAGTTCTCAAGGAAAATTGCCCATATATTTCGGAACCAGAGGGCAAAATAGAACTTGAAAGAATTCAACAATCACCTCTTGAAAAAGATCCCAAAAAGAAAATTCCTAGGAATGCTACAGCCAGGTTCCAGAGTTACCAGATCAAGGAGAAAATATTACAAGCTGCTAAGAAGAAACAATTTGAATACTGTGGAAACATAATCAGGATAACCCAGGATCTAGCACCTTCTACATTAACTGATTGAAGGGCCTGGAATACGATATTTCTGAGATCAAGGGAGCTGTGATTGAAACCAAGAATCACCTACCCAGCAAAACCAAGTATAATGTTCCAGGGGAAAATATGGTTGTTCAATGATGTAGAGGACTTTCAAGCATTTTTAAGGAAAAATCCAGAACTGAATAGAAAATCTGACATTCAAATACAAGAAGCATGAGAAGGTAAACATGAAAAGAAATCATAAGGAACTTTTCAAAGTTGAACTATTACATGCCAACATGGAAAAATGAGAATTGTAACTTGTGAAACTTTTATCAGTCTGAGGATAGGTGAAGGGAATATAATTGTATATGTGTGTGTGTATGTATGAATATGTGTATATGTATATGTATGTATGTATGTATGTATACATACACATATGTGTATACAGGAGGGTATATATGCATATGAATGCATATGTGTGTATATGTGTCCATACACAGAGGGCACAGGATCAATTGAACAGGAATGGGTGACATTTCATAAGGTGAAATGGAGAGGTAGGAGAGGAAGAGAATGAGAGGAGACAGGGAGAACCAGGATGGAGAGAAATGGCCAGACAGAAATCATCTCATAGAGAGAGGCAAGGGATAACTGTTACAATGTAGGGAAAGAACAGGAAAGCAAAAGGTAATGGGTCAAATTTACTCTTATTGAATTTGGCTTAGGGAAAGAATGATATACACTCTAAACTGGGTATCTTACCCTACATGAGAGTAGGGTGGAAGGGGATGAGAGGGAGGATGATGGAGACGGGGGCAATTGCGGGGGGGGGGGGAAGTTTGTTAGAAGCACACACTTCTATAAAGGCACAGGAACAAAGTAGAGAATAGAACAAGTGGGGGAGAGGATGGAGTAAAATATAGTCAGTCTTTCACAATATGTCCATTGTGGATATGTTTTGCTTAACTACACATATACAACCTGTATGAAATTCCTTTTCCATATGGGCAATTCAGCTTTTTAAAGCATTCTTCTCTTCATTGGCTTTTTGAGTTAATCTATTTTTGCCATTTGAGTTAGTCTGTTTTTAAAGATGTCTTTTTCTTCAGTCGGGATGTTGACTCCTTTTCCATGATTTTCTTGCATCATTCTCATTTCTCTTCCCATTTTTTTCTCTACTCCTCTTACTAGATTTTCAAAAACCTTCCTAAGCTCCTCCATGGCCTGCGATCGGTTCATATTTTTCTTGGAGGCTTTTGTTGCAGTAGTTTTGACTTTTTTGTCTTCTTCTGGTTCTATGTTTTGATCCTTTTTGTCCCATAAAAAGGATTCTGTAGTCTTGTTTTTACTTCCTCTTTTTGCTCATCTTGCCAGTAAATTATTTGCCTTTTGAGCTCTTTGCCATGGTAGAACTCTGTTTGCATAGTGGAGAGTGCTGTTTCCCATATTGCTCTGGTTTTGCACAGCTGTTGTCAGAGTTTTTTGCAGGAACCTTCCTCAGAGCTGTGAGAAAGACTTTCTCTCCACAGCCTCCACAAACTCTGCCAAACCAGCATTCCTTACCTCAGGATGACCATCCAAGACTGTGACCCAGATCCAACCAGGGCAAAGCAGGAGAATCCTGCCTCAGTGTCGTCAGAGATTTCTGCAAATGCCCTCTGGACAGTCACTTGGTACCCTGCCCCCACCATGATCTGAAGGCTAGGAGCTGGAAGAGGCAGCAGTTGCAGCTTGCTATTACCTCCGCTGCCCTGGAAGCAGTGGCCAGACTTCATTCTTCTCTCACCCTGGATCAACAGGGCTCCCTACTGACCTTGTATTATTTCTTTGGTGTTAATGGATTGAGAAATCTGGAATCCACCATAGCTACCAGTGATTCACTCTCCTGAAGTCTGCTCTGGCCGATTTGTGCTGTTAGTCAGGACTACCCCAGGTCAGGGTCTTAACAGCTCACGAGGGACTATGCTGTGCTCCCAGCTTGGTGTGATAGACCCTTCCTATTGGCCTGACAGGCTGCCTTCAGCAGAAGCTTTGTTTCTCTCTGCCACTTTGTGAGTTGTGTAGCTCTACAATTTGTTTAGAATCATATTTTACAGGTATTAGAGGTGATTGGATCAGGAGCTCAAGCAAGTTCCTACTTTTACTCTGCACTCTTGATTCTCCCTCTCAACAAATTAATTTTTAATTAGTGGTTTTCAGTCGAAAAGCATTTTTAACATTTAGAAGGAAGTAAATGGAAGTCCTCTTTAGCAAACAAATTTAAAGACTAAAAACCTACTATGCAGTTTTAACAGATAATGTTTCATATGTTAAGCATCATAGATCTTGTGATGGCTTCAAGTGGAGGGATAGAGGGAGAGGACATTGGAATAGTTAGAGTGAATGAGTCTAAGATGGCTGCCAGGGCTCTAAATCCTAAATGTTAAGATAAGAATTACAGGGATTTATGTTCCTATCCTAATAGCTGATATTTTATTTGTGTTTTTAGGTCTACATTGTGAGAGGAGTCAGGTAACTGCAGAATAGAAAGTAGGTAGTCTCATATCAAGACAATTATTAAAAGCTAAACTATAGCTACACAAATAAGAAAGCTATGCCTGTTGGGGATTTTGTGGATGGCTAAGTAGATGAAGTGAAGGCATAACATGATTTATAAAACAGCCAACACAACTTGATATAGTATTAAGAGATGTATAGCATCTAGAACAAAAGAGGTAACAGTCTTACTGTACTCTGACCCAGTCAGGCAACAGCTAGATCAACATCTAGGACCACTTTGGAAAACAAACAAACAAATGAAAAACAAACCTATGGATATTTAGCCAATATGAGAGAAGACTTAATGGAAAATAAAGAAGATTTTCTTTGGTTATTGAATGATCTGTCACATATGAGAAAGGTCAATATTGTTCCGCTTGGTAGCAAAAAGTGGAATGGGCTATAGAGAGGAATATTTTAGCTTGATAGAGGGAGGGATATTTCAGTGATACTTAAATCATACCACCTTGGAAGAATTTGAATAGGGAGGGAAACATTTTTAACATTAAAAGTTGTCCATAAGGCTGTTCATCATAAGGTTCCTCATCTCTGGAGATATTCAAATGGAAACTGAACAGCCCTTTGTTGGGAAAATTATAAACTCGATTTCAATACATGTTAGACTGTATGTCATCTGAGGTCTCCCTTGCTCTAAGATTTTTTTTATTCTTGCCTCTTAATAGAGAGGAGTAGAAGAACACAGAAAAGTAGTGAGGGAACTATGGAAATTAAGTGAACAATACTGACTCTATCTTGTATCTCAGTTTTGCCTCTAGCTCAGTTCTTTTTCTATTAAATTTTGAGTCTAGTGAAATTTCTGTATTGAGAGAAAAAAATTATTGAATTCTGAGAAAATGTTTTTGTGTTGTTTGAACCTTGCCCTAGACCTCCTCTATCCATTTCTTAAGAAACTCTTAACTAAGGACCTGCATTATGCTGGCCAGAAGCCCAGTCAGATCCAAAAACTGATGTGAGGAGCTTTCTCAAAATTATGTATCTCAAGCAATCATATGCTTTAACCCAAAAATTTTCCCAGTACTGGTCAATCAGTTACTGTTTACTTGGTTCTTTGATTAAATAGAGAGAGTTGTGTGGTGGGGAGTAGGACACCTCTTTTTCCAATTTCAGGGAATTCAGAACTCGGAAAGCCTTTAATCTTTCCTCCAATTAGAAATAAGACTCCCTAATCTAGTTTACATCCTAATTATCTAATACTATTACCTAATAATCCTAATCCTGGTTTCTATCTTGTTAATTGTTCTCTTTTAAAGAAAAAAAAGTCCGTCTCCCTCAATGTTCAGAGTCTAGTGTCCGCTTGAGGAAGCCTGTTCCAATTTGTTATGCAACTGGCATGCATTGTTTAATAAAGGGGTAATCTCAAAAGCTCAACTCTTTGTTTCCTTAGGTTTTTTTTTTCAGTTTCATCCATCCCAATAGCTAGAATTATTTAAGCAATTTAGAGCTCTGTATGGCACTATCAGTTTTCTATAGATGAAATTAGCAAAATGCAATATTTTTTTTCTTGAAAGACAATAAAAAGTCAATGTTTAATTGGTGCAGTAACTTACATACTTACAATTTATTGGGTGAGGTGAGGTAATATATTTAAATGTTTCTATTTCACAGGAGCACAGACTCCCAGAAGTGGAAGTTAACTTAGAAATGGCCTCTTACCCATATGACTATAAAAACAATCCTTTCCAGAGGGTGCCCAAGTGGTCATTAAACCTTTACTTGAAGATCTCCATCACTGAGAATGATTCATTCCACTTTGGGAGACCTCAGTCAAATGGCATGCTGTTAAATCTTTAACAACAAGTTAATTGGAAAAAAAGAAAAGCACCCACAACATGCAATTAATTTTAATATATATTAACACTTTCTGTATCATTTTTTTAGTTTTGAAAATCAATAAAAATGAATCAAGTCATGATTTGTAGTGTTAGTTGATTTCCAAAGGATAAATGGTCATAATGAAAATTTGAAAATTGACTTTCATAGTGCAGTTAGAGCTGGGATAGCAACCTCTGCCTTAGTTTGTCAGGAGTTTCTCATTATATGAAAATTTGATCATGGGCATAGCCAAGACAATCTACAAGGTCTGCAAGAATGGTCTTTAGCACTGGGGGGTGAGAATTCAGTGCAGTCCATGTAACAGCCAGCACCCTAGCATATCCAGGATGACAGCAATCCCAGGTTCTTTGATCTGCTTTTCTAAAAGAAATCAATTCAAAATGAGTTAACAATCTTACTTAAATCAAACATATATATCATTCACCTAGTTCAGGGGGAAAAGTGAGCACCCTGAACTTCAAACAAACAAATGACAAGCAGACAAAAAATACAGACAGAGAAAATAACACAACTCAACAGACAAAAGACAGGGCTTGTAGCTGTCTGACCATTACATACATATACAGTTATTTCCCAGAGAGAAAATCATCACATTTGGGTTTCAAAGCTGGGTGCTCAATGGCTACCCAGAGTCTCATGGTCTCATCTGACCAAATCACACAACTCTTCTCATAAGTGAGCCTCAAAACAAAACCTCATCTCAAGGTATATATGCATATGCATGTAAGTGTGTGTGTGTGTGTGTGTATGTGTGTGTGTGTGTAGACAGAGAGAGAGGACATCACAACCATTGTGATCCACTGCCTAATTACAAAGTCATAAAAGCTGTGGGCCTTCCTGAAAAACAAGCCTCCCCTAAGCAAGCTTCTCTTGTTGGTCTCCAAGTAAGGCCTATTAAGGGACAAGGAAGATCTTTAAATTTACTAGGCTTATTAACAGGCAGGGAAAATCTTCAAAGCCCCTTACCAATACCATCAAATACAAGCACAGCCCCAGGCCCAGCAAGAGAGCAACAGGCCTTGGGAGCAACTGAATTGCAGCAGTTTCTGGTGCTATAAACAGATAGTAAAAAAATAAAAGACAGAAAACTGGTCAGAAAAAAATTATAGGGATCTCTTCACTCACATTGAAAGCAGAATTTTGTCCCACTGCCAATCCTTGGATCTGTTTTGTAGTCCTAGGTCTCAAGGCATGAACAAAGAGAAGCACTAGAATACCAGCTATGGGGAGGTAGAGATGTTGATCAAAATTCCAGGACAGAAGAGAGTGCTTATGGTCCCACATAGAGCAGAGAAGATGCTAGCAGAGCAGTGATACTTAGATCATACTGCCTTGGAGGTATTGAAAATTTACAGATATCCAGAAATAGCTCTGAAAATAGCTACACAAAAAATTCTGAAGCTTAGAACTGTGACTCCTCCACCACAGGAACAGAGCCCAACTTCAACATAAAGTTAAAAATCAAGAAAGTGTTTGGGGAAATGAGCAAACAACAATAAAAAGAACCTGATTTTAGAAAGTTACTATGGTGACAGGGAAGATCAAAACAAAAACTCAGAAGAAAACAACAAAGTCAAAGCAACTGCACTCAAAAGCACAAAGAAAAAAATGAATTAATCTCAAGGCTTAAAAAAAGTTTCTTGAATAGCTCAAAAAAGATTTAAAAAATCAAATAAGAGATCTAGAGGAAAAACTTGGAAGAGAAAGGAGAGTGATACAAAAAAATTGTGAGAAAAGTCGACCATTTGGTAAATTGGGCACACACACACACACACACACAACATAATGAAGAAAATAACACCTTAAAATATGAAAAGGCCAAAAGGTAAAAGAGGCACAAAAATCAAATGATGAGAAGAAATCTTTAAAAATTAGAATGGCCAAATGGAAAAAGAGGTTCAAAAATTCACTGAAGGAAATTATTTCTTAAAAATTAGAATTGAAATCCCCAGTTGATAAAAAGGTCAAAGGAGATAAATGCTGTAGAAGATGTGGGAAAATTGGAACCCTAATGCATTGTTGGTAGAGTTGTGAACTGATCCAACCATTCTGGAAAGCAATTTGGAACTATGATCTGAGAAAAATGATCATTTTTCTATTAATAACCATTTACTGAGGGTTTTTTCCTCTTTTTACTTTCTCATTGTAAAACCGGCTATCCCTTGTAGGTCACTGAGTCAGTCTCTGAAGGACATGGCTGATCATGAGATTAGCCTAAATCCCAAGAGACATTCCTTTCGATCTTGGGTGGGATACCACCCAACTGAGAGAGTTTATTTATGATTAAAGTACAAAGAGTATCTAATCTAGGTGAATTCAAGCTCTAAAAATAATTAGACTCTCATTTTTGTAATACCCTACCTCCCACCCCCTTTCCACCCTACCAACTATTCAACTTAAGTGGTCTGGTAGCATGAATTCCTTTGTTCAGAGAGTTTCAGGCAGCTGAATCTCATGATCAAGTCAAGTTCACAGCAGGAGGATCTGAAGACTTTTGGCCCAACTCCTCATTAATATGTCCACTCCTTCATTGATTGTTCATCAATCAGGGTTGATGTCTGCCTATCAGGGCCACCCATGTTTCCAATGGCATTAAAACATTTGATGCTTCCCATGGTCTTTCATCTTTGGTTACTTAAAGTAGCTACTAACCATCAATTTATTATTTGCTAGCCTAACTAATAAACTTATTATTAATTACCCAGAAACTCTGTCTCTCAGACTTTTCATTCACTTTAGTTCAAAGGGTATAACGTTGTACCCTGCAATGAAAGTTCTAAGTCAATATCCAAAAGAGATAATAGATAGATAGATAGATAGATAGATAGATAGATAGATAGATAGATAGATAGATAGATGGATGGATGGATAGAGAGAGAGAGAGAGAGAGAGAGAGAGAGACGGACGGACGGACGGACAGACAGACAGACAGACAGACAGATAGATAGATAGATAGATAGATAGATAGACAGACAGATAGACAGATAGACAGATAAAAGGTTTATATGTACAAAAATATAGATAGCAGCTTTTTGTGGTGGTAAAGAATCAGAAATTGAGAAAACGCCCATCAGTTAGGGAATGGATGAACAAGTTGTGGCATATGTTTGTGCTGGAATAGCATTGTGTTATAAGAAATAATGAATGAGATGCTATGAAAAAAACCTGGAATTACATGAAGCAATGCAAAGTGAAGTGAGCAGAATGAGAAAAGAGTACACAGTAATAGCAATATTGTTGGATGATCAAATGTGAATGACTTAGCTATTCTCAGAAATACAATGATCTAAGAAAATTTCCAAAGAACTTATGATAAAAAATGCTATCCATCTCCATAGAAAGAATTGATGGAGTCTGAATGTACATCAAAGCATACTTTTTTAAAAACTTTATTTTTCTTGTTTGATTTTATTTTTGGTCTGTGTTTTCTTTTATAACATAACTAAGATGGAAATATGTTTTGCATGACTTCATGTCATACAAATCTATATCAAATTGCTTGCCTTCTAATTAATTAATGGCAGGCAAGGGGAGAGTGGAAGATTTTTGGAACTCAATTTTTTAAATGAATGATAAAAATTGTTTTTAATATAAAACTGGGAAAAGTAAAAGTTTAAACTTAATCAGATTCTTGTCAATATAAAATACTTGTTCCTTATTCTGCCTTCTGCACCAAGTAAACTAATCTCCTTCCATGTGGTAGAGTTTAATTCCTTTTCCTTCTAAAGATTACAGGCTAACCATTCCTAGTTGTTTTTTTACTATGGTTTTCTTTCTAACCATCATCCCAGTTGCTCTCTTTAGGACATTTTCTTTAAATATTTTTCATTATTGTATTTTTCCTTTTTAAATGCTAAGGAAAAATTAAAAATACATTCTTTATCAATATTTCGGAATTATTTTAATAAAGGATTATACTTAACTTTGGGATAAAAAAAGTATACCTGTTTAGAATCAGTTATTTGAACCTAGAAAAACTCAAAAGTGGTATCTTCAAAGCAACAGTGTTCACCTAGCATCAGCTAATTGGATGGCATAATGCCTAGGAACAAATTCTTAGCCTTTGTGAAATTATCATTGTAATGCCACACAACACCAAGCATCACAATGTATATTAAATAATTCTGCTGAAGCATAATGTATTTGTGAACCCAAGAAAAGTTTGAAAATTAGATCCCCTGGATTACTTGAGACTGAACCTTTACTGAATCAAATGTGATTTGACATCACAAAATAAATACTTCTGTTCTATAAAGAGTATAATTTTCCATTAAATATACACATAAAAATTATTTTTAAAGCACAGTTCACTAAAATTATAAGTTTCAAAGGAGGTGCTGACCTACTTTGGCCAAGACTGTTTCCTTGTCAGGTATTTCTAATTACAGTGAAATACAGGTCTGATCCAGTTTTTTTAAAAGCTTTCCCCATCTCTCCCATCTATTCCTTCCTAGATGACTGTCTTCCTTGCCTACATTTTAGTCACACATCTACATTAGATCTGTGTGCACAATTATAGTTCACTAAAAATGGATAAACAAGATTTAATACATGCCATTATGAAAATCTCTGAAATCTTTTAGACAAAAGACAAGAGAAGTGCATTGGATGAATGCATTTAGATCCACATGTCTACTATGAATAGCAAACAGTCAGATCTGTGCCTCTCAGGAGAAATTTAGTTGACTTCCTGTATCATTATGATGCATTGAAAGGAAGCATCATAGAAAATATGCAACAACATGTTATAATATGAAAAGGTTCATTTCAGAAACTCTTCAAATTCACTTATTTGATAATCAGGGAATTGTTCAGAGCCCTTATGTTGGAACATAACTTATACACTTCAGTATATTTCTCATGATATCACCCAATAAATATTTGTTCAACGAATCAATAATAGCAAAGTACAGCAAAACATCACATATCTTCTTGTTTCCTAGATCTCCCATTAATATTACTATTTGGGAGAGGCATAGAAAGAGGATTATGGGCCCATAATGAAGTTATTTTGGAAGAAATAAGATAGTAATGGACCACATGAAATCATGTCAGATTTCTGGGTCAAGATCTGGGGTAGCACTGCTCATAACTCAAAAATCTTTTTGCAACCATAGAGGTAGAATGGAATAGTACCAAGGGTGTTGGATTTGGGGCCAAAGGACATTAATTTTAAGATTGCATCTACCACTTACTATGTGTGACTCAGAACATTTCATTTATCTAAGTTCCTTCATTCAAAAAATAAGAATGATCCAGATTTTACCCCCAAAATTGCCTCGGACACATATTGATATTTCTAATATGATATGTTACATTGTAAGTGACAAAATCTTCAAAGCGAGGCAATGAGAAAATTTTTCATTTACAGTGTTATAAGATATTCCTTAAAGGAAGTGTTTGAGGTAAAAAAAATGCTTATTAATACCAAAATTATACTGAAGACTACAATGGAGTCATTCCTCCACAGCACAAAGTTCAGTTTGATATTTCTTTGTGAATTCCTTGGATGATGGCAAATCCTGTCATATTTCTATGGGCTTGAGAAAGTTGAATCTCAGGGAATATATGTCAATCTGAGAAATTTGGAAGCAAATTAAATGAACTCCATGGGCATCTTTACTGAAAGCCAAATATCAAAGAAAAGCTAATATTCAGTGACTTCTATACAAAAATCAGCAAACATTTCTTAAATGCTTATAAATTAAGCATATCCAAAAATCATTTGGAGAAGATATCACGAAATAGATCAGGGGAAGATTTTAGCTATTTTCAACAAATCAAAAAAGTTTTATGACAATAAACTCCTACGCAGGAAAAAAAGGTTAAGCTAAAGGAAACATTTTGATGAAAATTTTGCATACAGTATGATAGATCTAGATGGAAAACAAAATGAAATAAAAATGGCACATGTCTAGTCTTGCATAATTCATATTTATCACATTAGAATCAAAATGATTTTTACTTCTGAGATCATTGTAAAGTGAAAGACAGTGAGAGAGATAGAGACATAGTGTGCCATAATAACAAGAGACACACAAAGACAAAGACACAGAAAGAGACAGAGAAAATCTGTATACCAGCTTACTTTCATAAAATCGGAGAAAAGATAGTATCACAGGAATAAATGGAAACCTTGGATGTCATTGAGTGAAAAATCATGCCTGAGAGAAGTAGGTCTCTCTATTTTATTCCTGAAAAAAGGAACATTTGACTTTGAATTGTAAGATAGTAAAAAAATGCCTATTTATGTCACTCAGTTTATTTTGAATTTTTAATTATTAAAATGTTTTATTTTTAATTTACATGCAAAAATATTTTTAACATTCATTTTTAAAGTTTTGAATTCGAAATTCTCTTTTATCTCCCTCCACATATCCCTCATTTAAAAGGCAAGTAGTTGATGTAGGTTATACATGTACAATCATGCAAAACATATTTCCCCCATTAGTAATGTTGTGGAAGACACAGACATCACCCCACCTCATGCTACCTCCCCCAAACAAGAAAAATAAAATTTTTTAAAGTATGCCTTAGTCTCATTCACATTCCATCAGTCCTTTCTCAGGAAACAGGAAGCATATTTTTTTTCACCCTAAGTCCTTTGGAATTGTCTTAGAATCAATGTATTGCTGAGAATAGCTAAGTAATTCACAGCTGATCATCACACAATATTGCTATTTCTATGTATACTCTCCTCCTGGTTCTGCTTACTTCTCTTTGTATCAATTCAAGTAAATCTTGTGAGCAGCCACATGCACTCTTCCCCCTGACACACGCACACACATAAACCAACCCTGACACTGCGACCAGGGTCCACTCTCTTGCTAGTGTTCCTCCTTGCCCTTGGGACTGCCCCCTTAAATCATATATGGGCAAGGTAACAAAATCCTGCACCAAGTACCAGAAAAGAGATACATTTAATCTCCTTCTGACCAGTTATTTGATGCTCTTACCATCTGTGAACTGAAATATCCAGAAACAATCACCTATTCAATCACCCCTAAGCCCTACTGCTGGCTTGCTGGTGTATGGCCTTTGTTGGATTGTGCACCACTTTCACCCCAGTGAGACAGACCAGTTCTGCCACCCTTCTAAGTGGTTCTTGGCTAAAAAGTTGTTTTACCTTATCCTCTTGTTGGTTCTACTACTCTAGGATTCATTTTCACATATTATCTTAAAGGTATTTGGAAGAGAATTTGGAAGGGTTTAGGTGATTCCCTTTACTCAGTCTTTACTCTGCCACCTTGACTTTTTAAAAATACTTTCTAATACCCGTAAAATGTTTTATTGTATTGAACCAATATAAATCTAACACTAACTTTCACACGTTGGCCTTTGTTCTATACTTAGGAGAGAAAAAAAATATCTACTTCATCTACCTGAAAGTCTTTATACTCTTTGAATTCAAAGATCATGAGTCTCCTAAGTCTTCCCTTCTCAATAAATATGCCATGATCTTTGAAGGTATAGCATCATTTCTGGTACACTTATAAACACAACCTTCATTTCTCCTTTTTCTTCTTTTCTTTTCTTTTCTTTTTTGAGGGGGGAAGGCAGGGCAATTGGGGTTAAGTAACTTGCTCAAGTTTATACAGCTAGTAAGTGTTAAGTGTTTGAGGCTGGATTTGACCTCAGGTCCCCCTGACTCCCATGTGGGCATTGTATTCACTGTGTCACCTAGCTACCCCACAGCCTTCATTTTTTAATTTCTTTAGTCTTGTCGTCTTTGATAAATCTTGTGCTCAGAAGTGAATGTAATACTTTATATGTGGTCTGGCTTATGCAGTATACCACTGAGCAGTCACCTTCATTTTGAGTTACAGGTTTCCATGAAAGTAGTCTAAAAATATATTAGTTGTATGAGTCTTTGAATGCATGAGAACATGTGTGACACTTTTTTCCTACTGATATTTCATTATATGAAATTCTTGAGATCTTTTTGACATGCCCTGCTATTGAGGCATATCTTCCCCATTCTATAACTGTGTTATTATTTCTAACCCCAATATAAGTCTTTTAATTTATCCATGCTAAATTTAATCTTAGTAAAGTTGTTAATATTTCTTACTTGTTGAATTTTTAAAAGTTTTGATTCCATAATTCAATGTATTATCTATCACCCCTACCTTCATGTCAAATCTGATAAACAATGTATTCTATATTCCAATTGCTAAAAATGTATTGAATATAGGGATAATGACATAATCACACTACCCCCATTCCAAGAAGACCACTCTCCAGGTTGGCATTAATCCATTAAGCTCAACGTTTTGGTTACATTAATTTAACTTATTTTAAATACACCAGGCTGATCTGCACCATGGCCAGCAGTTATAGTGAAACAGATGTGTCTCCTGGATCAGTACTAAAGTAGCAGATGGTGTGTCAAAATGTTTATAGTTAAGCAAAACTACTGCCACTACTTAGAACCTTAAAGATAGAGTGTACTAAAGTGTCTGTCTACTTCATCTCATATCTGAAATGAAATGATGTCTACATTTGTTTCCCCAGAACAAGTCTGCACATTAGATGGTGCAGGCCTTATTAAATACCATTATAACTTAAGAAAATGAGGCCTAATTAAACCAAATACCTTGCTCATAGTCACATACTAAATATTAGAGTTTGGGACCTAAACTAGGTCTCTCTCTATTCTAAGTCAAGAGCTCTTTATACCACACTGTCTCTATTCATTTGATAAATAAATATTTCTTAGGTAGCTACCATGAACAGGGTCCTGCTCTTAAATTTAATCTCCATTAGTCTTTTTATATTCCCAAACAATTCAACAAATCTCAAGTTTAATCCTGGCAGTCTTAAGTCATGACAAAGTTCATAATTGTTTCAGTAGTACACACGAGAAGAATATATGACTAGAAAAAACCCCAATATTTAAACATCAATATGAAATGTTAAGTTATTTACTATAGCTAATCCTATCTCTTTCAGGAGCTTTTTTATTTATAAAATATCTTTGTAGCTGATTCACACCATATATTGAAATTATTCACCAACTATTTGGAGCAGCCACAATCACATGATAGGAAGAATTGTTTGGATAGTGCAAAGGAAGTGAAAATGCTACCCATCAAAAATACTAAATTACATAATGGAAGAGAAATGGGATGGGAATACATGCATATGATATTATGTATATAACAAAAATAACAAGAAAACAACTCTTATTCTACCAAGATAATCATTTGCATGTCTCTCTCCTTGACTAGGAAAGGAAGTATCATTATTTTGGATATTAAAAATATATAGATAAGTTTATAAGTGGGAGAGGAGGACTGGTGTGGTAGTAAAACCCAAGTATCAGGTCTCTGTTGATCATATGATCACCACAGAGATAGGAACAAAACCAAACTGAAAACCTGAGTGAAAAAGGAAAGTATGAGATGTTATATTGAAAATAAACAAATGACATTGGGGAGCAAGGAATATGAAACTTCCCCTCTTGTCCCTGTGTTACAAGAGAATGTGCAACTGAGTAGCCAGTACTTAAGAACACTGCTAGAACTGTAGAGTCTCCAGAGGAATATCAGTATTCTGTTGACATCAGAAGGTAGAACGTGTGTATATGGTGGTACAGAATTAAGGGAAGTTTATAAATAACAAAACATGGGTCCAAAAGGGACTGAGGGAAAATAAGCACTGGTTGAAGAAGGGTGAAATTACTTGGATATACTTAGGTTAGTTCCTAAGAAAGAGCATAGTTGAAGGACCAAGATTAAGGAAAAAAAGATGGTGGGGACTGATGGGTGTAGGGAAAGTCATAAAATAAGGAAAGATGTACTACTGAGCAATCAGAGGTGCATGCAGATTAAAGCAGTACTCCAAGGTTAATATATTTCAAATACTCATCCCTGCACCCCCTCCAGTTTCTCTTTCTCTTTCTTACAACTTCTATAATGACAAAAAAAAGAATAGCTTCTCTCACTCCTGATTCGTTTCAAAGATTCTTCTAGAACCATAGGAGTCATTATAGAGAGAAGAAAAGACTACAGCAATCAATTTGCTCCACAAATGAGCACCCCTCTGTATTAGAGAATAAGAGATTATTTTCTGCTAAAAATCTGTTTACCCTGATATTATAAAAGCTTAAGAAGTATGATTTCAAAACAGCATCTTTGGCATTAAAAATCCCAAATCATTTTACTTCCTGATGGTTTGGCAAGCAAAAGTGTTTAACATTAAAATGTTTCTGCCAGTTTTTACATTGTTGTTGACTATAATTAATAAGGGTTTTGAAATTCTTTCTTCCACTTTATAGCACCAGTAGTCTCCTTCTCTTAGCAAAGAAAAACTCTATTATTATTCTATAATATTATTATCATTCAGATTGGATCACTACTGAGCCTTATTTTTCTCCAACAACGCTTAGCCATTCTTGTCCTATAAAACAACAACAGCAAGAACATCAATAGTGACAATAAACAAATAAAACCTATTTTGACCCTAGCATTCTTTCAAGCAGCCCTATCTTCCTCTCTTCCCATTCTTTGCCAAAATTCTAGAAAGAGCAGTCTATATTCATAGTAACCAACTTTTTACTTCAATTGTCACTCCTATTAGGATTGAGGACATTTCAACTTCCACCAACTGTTCAGAACACTACACCCACAGATCTAATCAAGATGCCAAGATTCATGGGAATTTTAGACCATGATCTTATTGTGCCTTCCAAAATGAATGTCAACAAATAATAATACAGTTATTTCTTAATTTTAGAAAGATCTTTTAACCAGGATTATCAGAAATAAGAAATAATATTCACAAACAAATACATCAGTCTTTGAAAAATGATGTATACAATGAAAAAATATTATTAGCAACAGTCTTTGATACATAAGATGCACATATTATTGAGATACATTTCTATGATCCAATGGGCTCTTCCTACCTGTATATAAAGTCAAGATGACTTAGTTACCAGACAGAAAAGAGAAAAACACAGGTAGTGGGAACACACTTCTGAACCTCAGTGTAAAACTAGGGAAAGAGTCAGAAAATAAAGTAAGCTATAATACTATTCCAGGAGCCTTGACTTCTACTATGAATAAAACTAGGTTTTATTTCTCCAGTATCTGTTCTACTATGAAGGTCCAAAAATGTATCTCAATTTCACCACCAAGCAATGCATAGCTTCCTGCTATAAGTTTTTCCAAAGGCAGAAACTAATTTGAACAGAAAAGTATGGCCTCTACTGAGGGAACAGAATGGCATTTCCTTCAATTTAATCAGTATAATCCCTTGGCAATCACAGCATTGAATAAAAGAATTTTATCTAATTAAAAAAAATAACATTTTAAAACTTAATCCCATATTCTTCAGAAGAATATCCTTGTATTAGCTGGAACTTAGTTGAAGGACAAAACATTATTTATTCTCATCTCTTAACAATTTAAACAACTAGACTGAATCAAGTATTATGTCTGTCACTGTGATGGACATGATAGCTAATCACAAAGCTATTATATATTAATTGTTTATTGTGTAATTACAAAAAAAAATCAGGGAACTTTTTTTTTTGCTTTTTTTGGAGGGCAGTTGGGGTTAAGTGACTTGCCCAAAGTCACACGGTTAGTTTTTTGTGTTAAGTGTCTGAGGCCAGATTTGAACTCAGGTACTCCTGACTCCAGAGCCGGTGCTCTATTCACTGCACCACCTAGCCACCCCAATCAGGGAACTTCTAAGGGTATCCAATAACAGCATCCATATACTAATCAACCCCCTGTATTCTGTTTTATGGGCCCTATACTGAATAGTAATTGCTCTGGTCAAAGTAATTAATAGTATCATAACTGCCATACGCAATGGTCCTTTTTTCAGATTGCATTCTTGTTATTTCTGTAGCATTTGGTCAAGTTATTCACCTTGATTCATACCTCTTCCTTGGCTTCTATGACAGCTTAGTAATTCTTATTGATTCCTCTAATTCTCTACCATTCAACAAATATTTGATAAATGTCTACCGTATACATGCTTTGCCCTCGTTGTTAGGGAAGAAAATAAAAACAAAAGATTCTTTAATCAAACAGTTTACCTTGTATTGATTGTGTTGACATGGCCTATGTATTTATTTCCTTGATGTCTCCATAAGACTAACTGCCTGAGCAAAAATGACATTTTGACAAAACAATATTTGGCTCAATTTTTCCTTTCTATTTCAAAGTGCACTAGCAACATGATCTCCCAGGTACCAACCAGAAAACATCATCAGGAAATCAGATTTTTACCCCTAAAGATCTTCAAGATAATGGATGATCACCTCCCAGCGAACTACTTCAGATATGAAAACCTTTGAGTTATCTTAAAATCTAATTCAGTGATTCCCATAATTCTTTTCCAAGGGTATCTCTTTGGATGTCTGTCAACAACTGAGAATTGTTCCTCAGTTATTTGTGGCCTCCAGCCCTACCAAAATGGAGGAATTCTACAGTGTCACCTTTGAACAAGCAGACCAGAAATCTTGGAAATATATAGACATTCATACATATATATATATATATATATATATATATATATATATCCCCTGGAACATCCTAGAAGGTTGAACTCTGGCTCCATCATTCCCTTTATGTAAATCAATTTCTTTTAGGGATGAACTTGGGATTGTACATTATTTGAGCTGGAACAAATTTGAGAACCAATACAGTTAAATCTCCTTGTTTTACACAATTAAAAATTAAAGGCAAAAAATTGGAGATTACTTAGTGTTAGTGGTATCCTGTTCAGTGGACCATTTCACTAATAAGAAATTGTTCCTTATATACACTACAATAGATTAGAAGATTGGGAGATATATGGTTCTTTAATTTGGCTTAGCTAGGACATATCAAAACATATTTATATATAATAGCATAATAATATGTATATAATACATTTAATAACAAAGTGCATTATATACAATCACTTTATGCTAGAGATGGAAAGAACATTATAGATTACGTAGATAGATGGGGATTATTTTTACAAACAGGACTCAGAAATATGAGTTTTGCCTGAAATAAAAGCAGAGAAAGTTGGGACTTTAAGCCAGTTCTTCTTCGGTCAAGGCCACCATTTTACTAAATCATTACACTTCTTTTTGGTAATTTTAACACAAAAGGAAATTCCTAATGACAAATTTAACAAGAAAGATAAAGATATATAAAAAGAAGAAAAATTCCTTCTATTTTAATAGTCTAATTTTTAAACATTTTTTAATGAAGAGCAACAAGAAATTCAAGAAACAGGAAATGCCTTTTGTATTGACACTGGCTGTGACAGCATAAAATGTCATAATTTCTGTTAAGGGTAAGTGTGCACAATTTGGTCAGTCAGCATAATACATGCAATAACCAGAGAAGAGACCTCATAGGGAGAGAAAATAAATATCTTTTTGCCATCTGCTCTGTTGTCCATCAACTTGGATCATCACTAAGGAATTGTAAAGTTTGATTACTTTGATTAACTTCAGAATGTTGTATTTAACTGATTGTTTTGGCAAACTACTTTTTCAGCCAATTTCTCTATTTCATTAACCTTGATAATATGCTTTAATAATTTAACTCCCTAAGGAATTAAGTCTTCAGATGAAAACATCTATTTTCTGTTTTGGAATCATTTATCCTAAGAAAAATCTTACAGTTTTGTAAATCTTGGAAATCTTTCACCAGATCAAATGGGTTTTATGACATAAAAAGTACCTTTGTTAAAGGCATAAATCAACCCATTCTAATTTTAAGAAACTAAACTGGGATAATACCTGGACTATGGTTTTCATTAATATAGAAACCTATCTGTTAAGGAAATTCCCTCTATGGACATTGACACACTTTCTACAAGGTATAATCTTAAATAGTGGACTAGAAGAGGCCAGGGACTTCCCTAATCTCTCCCAGTTTCCCCTCTAAACAATGATGCAATAACACCTCAGGGAAATTTAGGAAAATTCAGAGCCAAATGAAAGATAGGGTGAAACTATTTTCCAACTCAAGACAACTTAAGGGGTTGGCAGGAAAGGTCCATATCACTGGGGTGGGAGTAAAGCATAGTCCTGTGCAGGCCATACCACAGCAAGCAGCAGCAGGCATTGGCAGCAGCAACTTCTAGAGGCATAGTTCCAGGGCAAGAGAGAATGCCTGTGGGGACCAAAGGAGAGGCCAGGAGAATAATGATCACAACTTTCCTTAAATCATGACATCTTGGAAGAATTGAAAATTTGAAGAAGAAATCCAGACTTATCTCAGAAAATAGCAGCACAAAGGAAATTAAATTTGAGACAGTCTCCACCCAGGAAGCAGATCCCAACTTTGACGTACAGTTAAAGATCAAGAAGTGGCCAGGAAAAATAAGGGAACAGCAAGCAAAAAAAAATGTTTTTGTAGTGACAGGGAAGATCAATACACAACCTCAGAGGAAAATGACCTTGTCAAAAATAGTTACATGCAAACACTCAAATGAAAATATAACTTGATCTCAGGAACAAGAAGAATCCCTGGAAGAACTTTAAAAGGATTTTACAAAGCAAATAAGAAAGGTAGAAGGATAATTGGGAAAATAAATGAAAATGATGCAAGAAAATTATGAAAAACAATCAATAGCTTCATAAAGGATGGACATTTTTAAAAAGACCTTAAAAAACAGAATGGATCAAATCATAAAAAGAGACATAAAAATTCACCAAAGCAATGAAGTCCTTAAAAAACAGAATTCACCAAACAGAAAAAGATGTACAGAAAATAATGGAAAAGAAAAACTCCTTTAAAAGCAGAATTGGTCAAATAGAAATGAAGATACAAAAGCTTACTTTAAAGGTATAATTCTTTTAAAAATTGAATTGGACAAGTAATTCAATGAGACATCAATAAACAAAATAAAATCAAAATAATGAACAACATAGAAGAAAATGTGAAATATCTCATTTGAAAACCAACTAACCTGAAAACAGATTGAGGAGAGAAAAGTTAAAAATTATTATACTACCTGAAGATCAGAATAAAAAAAAGATATCATTTTTCAAAAGAATATTAATGAGATATACTTTGATGTCCAACAACCAGAAGGTAAAATGGAAATCAAAAGAATCCACACATTACCTCTTGAAAGAAGATTCCCAGGAATGTTGTGACCAGATTTCAGAGCTCCCAGGTCAAGAAAAAAGTGCTGCAAGCAAGCCAAAAAAATTTCCAGTAGCATGGAGCCACAGTTGGAACAACACAAGATTTAACAGCTTTTACATTAAAATATTGGAGGGCTTAGAATGTGATATTCCAGATGGCAAAAGAGATATTCTGCAAAACTAAGTATGATCCCTTGGGATGGGGCTGAGGGTGGGCAAAAGAAATAGACATTTATTGAAATGGAAGACTTTCAAGCATTCCTGATGAAAACAAAAGAGCCGAATAGAAAATCTGACTTTCAAATGCAAGAATCAAAAGAAACATAAAAAGGTAAACAGGAAAGATAAATCATAAGTGATTCAATAAGGTTAAAATATTTACATTCCTATATGGGATAATACTCATAACTCCTAAGAACTTTATCATTCTGAGGCAACTTTGTCTATTAGTTAAAATGAATATACATAGACAGAGGACATGGGTGTGAGTTGAATGTGATGGGATGGGATGATATAAAAAAATAAAGGAATGAGAAAGGGATACACAAAAAGGAGGAATAGGGAGGTAAAATGGGATAAATTATCTCATATAAAATAGGTGCAAAAGAGCCTTTACATTAAAAGGGAATAGGATTGGTATGGTGGGAAACATCTGTACTTTACTCTCATCAGAAATGGCTTAAATAAGGAATAATATATACTTGAAATTAAGTGTAGACATCTCTTACAGTGATGTAGAAGGGAAGGAAGATGAGATAAAAGGGATGCTGAAAGAAAGAAGGGATGATGTGGGAGACCAGAAGCAAAACACTTTTGAGGATGGACAGGATTAAAGGAGAGGGAGAGAAGGATTAATGGAGAAATTAGGATAGAAGGAAATATCTAATTAGTCATCGTAATTGTGACTGTGACAGGGGATGAATTCAGTCATAAAATAGAAGCAGAAAGTAGAGTGGATGAAAAACCAGTATCCTGCAACACATTGCTTGCAAAAAAAAAGAAACTTTAATCAGAGAGGCACAAACAGAGTAAAAGTTAGGGGCTAGAACAGAATCTATTATATTTCAGGTGAAATGATCTCAGAGAAAGTAAAAGCAAAATTAGATCCAATTGAAAGGCATAAGTAGATAAACTGCATTTAGCCAGAAGGTTTTTTGTTGTTGTTCAACCATTTTTCAGTCATGTCCAGCTCTTCATGACCCCTCTTGGGGGTTTTCTTGGCAAAGTTACTCAAGAGGCTTATCATTTCTTTCTCCCATTCAGGTTCACACAGCAAGTAAGTGTCAGAGTCCATAGTTTGAACACAGGACTTCCTGACTATGAGCCCAGCCCTCTACCCACTGCACCACCTAGCTGTCCATTGCTAAAAAAAGGTACATAAACAATGAGGTAATATCAACACTAGATGCATATGTACCAAATGGTATGTTCTGATAAGTGGTCAAAGGATATGAATAGGCAGTTTTCAGATAAAAAAATAAAATCTTTGAATAATCATATAAAAATTCTGTAAATAACTATTGATTGGAGAAATGGAAATTAAAACAACCTCTGAGGTACCAACTCACACCTATGAGATTGGCTAATATCACAGAAAAGGAAAATTCAGATGTTGAAGGGCATTTGGGAAAATTAGAACACTAATGCATTATTGGTGGAGTTGTTGACAGATCCAACCATTCTAGGGAGCAATTTGGAACTATGCTCAAAGGTCTATAAAACTGTGTATATCCTTTGACCTTACAATACCACTACTTTATATCTCAAAGAGATCCAAAAAAGGTGTGTGGGGGGGGAGTATCCATATCTACAAATATATTTATAACAGCTTTTTTATATCAATGAATTAGAAATTGAGAGGATTTCTATCAATTAACAAATGGCTGAACAAGTCATGATATATGATTGTGAGAGAAGAGGGTATTTTCAGAAAAAACATGGGAAGATGTATGTGAAGTAATGCAAAGTGAAGTGAGCAGATCTAAGAGAATATTGTACACAATAAGAGCCTAATATATTCCAACATATTCTCTGCCTAATTTGTTGTTAACAAAGGTAAAATAAAAATAATATTCCACAAATTATTTTTATAATTATTTTATAATATTTGTGAGGTATTCTTTTTTGAAGTAATTATCAGCTATGTAAGGGGCACAGTGTTAGGGAGATAAAGGGGAAAAAATCCATCTGCAACCCTATAGCAATTTAGCTTTTATTGGGGTGGGAGGTGGGGTGGAGTATATTAAATGTTACCAAATAGAAAACTATATATGTGTATACAAATATATGTACACATACTATTTGTAACATGCATGTTATATGCAAACACATAAAATAAAAGGTTTTATATACAAGCATACTATATAATATGTGAAGTATATTTATACTTCATATATACTATATACAATGAAAAGCATATTATATATAGGGTGTATAAAGGATAATATAGCTGATATAAATGTATTAAGTATAATATAGAAATTATATACATAACTCATATTTTACATTGTATCATTTATATACTTTATATGTTGAATAACATACTTTTTGCTTACTTTTTTGTGGACATGTTGAATGCCCTACATTCAATACCAATAAAATCTAAGTTGCTGGAAGGCTGTGGCTAGTTTGTTTTTTGCCTTTGGCTCCATAGTACAAAGCACAGCACCCTGCATATAGCCAATTACTTCAGAAAGAGAACACTTCACAAATACATTCTTTTTTACATGATTAAGATCATTATAAAAATAATTTGTGGAATATTATTTTTCACTTACCTTTTGTAACAACAAATAAGGCAAAAAATAAAAATACTGCTATACCTAAGAGTTCTACAACACATCGTACCTACTGGGCATGAGTGAATATGCTGGGATATGTTAGGCTGTGTATCTATCATTCTGGATGTTCCAGCTTTCACTTAAAAACAGAGTTGAGTATAGAATTAAATGAAAGAAAAAGTGAACAATTAAAAGAAGGCAGTAGAAAAATTTCACAAGCAGACTGATGCCTCTTTGGAGTATCCTCTTCTTCTTATAAAGAAAATGGCAACAAATCAGCCAGAGTAATTGCAGTCCAAATATCTTTGGAGATATTTGCCAATAGCATAAGCTTCAACTGAAGTTTTTAGAAAATGAATTCTAAAGTGTTTATTCACTGGCATCAAAAAAGAGAGGCTCATTCATACTAGGTGTGTTTTATCCTTTGTAATACGTGAGGTTTCTACCTGTGTTCATGTCTCTTCTATAGTATTTCAAGTTCTGAAGATGTAAGTGAAAAGTTTGGGTGAACCACCTCTTTAATATTCATTAATGTCAGTCTTCAATGCCATGGAGAGGCAATATTACATAGTGGATGGAATAAAGGAACTGCAGCCATTAAGATCTGAGTTCAAATCCTGATTCAAATGCTAATTCTGTGATTATGGGGAAGTCACTTAACTTCCCTATGACTCAGTTTCATCAGCTATAAAATAGCAAAGGCTTATTGTGGAGATCAAATGAAATAGTTAATGGACGTAGGATTTTATTGATGTGAAAATTCATAGTTTTGATATAAGGAATTCCTAGATAAGGAAACTCCCTCTACAAATGCAGGTCAATACTCCTCTGCAATTTACAGTCTTGAGGGCTTCCTGGAGCACCAAGATATTAAATGACTTGCTCAGGGTAAAACAACCAACCATAATGTGTCAGAAGTAGAATCTGAACCCATGTCTTTCTGATGTCAAATCTACCTCACTTTCTTCTATACTTGCTTCTTTGACTGTACCCCAGGTCTCCCCTAAAAGACATCCCTATTTTACAGTGAAGAAAACTGAAAGAAATGGAGACAGGTAAATATCTTTTTCAGAATCATACAGCTAGTGAGTATCTAAGGCAAGATTAGGAACTCATCTTCCTGAGTACAAATTCAGTATTTCATCTAATATCAAAAAGTATAAATTCTACCTAGCTATCAAGTGAAAAAAGTACATATAATGATATAAACTGTCAAATATAATTATTTTGCATAGGATTGCTTTAATAAGCAGCAACTGGACAAGGTATCAGAAGAAGTCAATCAGGATCATTGAAAGACACAAAAGTATCCCATAAAAGAATTAGTTGAAAGAAATGGGATATAATTGTGTAAAACCAAGCATGAGCAGCTCTCCAGAGGACTAGTGCTGTGAATAGCTTTAAGTTTCTGATAACACAGTACAATGAACTCTCTATTTATCCAGCAGTACATTACAGCAAAACATTCACAGATACCAAAGTACAGCATTCACAGTGTTATAATATAATAACTTATCACTAAAGTGGTCAATAGTTTTAAAGTTTAAAAGATATCAATCAATCAATCCTTAACTCAATCATCCCTAAGGAGCAAGCCTCCTTAAGGGACACAAAGTACAAAGGTCAAAGTTCTCCACCCCTAGGTCACAGTAAATCATGATCTTTTCAATCAGAATTAAGAACCCCAAAAGAGGTCTTTTCATCTTGATTTGAGGATGGTTTTAAGATTCCATGGTTCCTCTTCCATGGTCCCAGCACCTACCTGAATCTACCTAACTTTTACCTGGATTCAAAGGTAGGCAGCTCTCAGTTCCTTGTCCAGCTCCTTGTTCAGTTCCTCACCCAGTTCCCATTCCATACTGAATCTCACAGTGTCCCGTCCACCTCAAGTCCTTCACAGTTTCTGTTTCTGAGAAGACAAAGCTTAACAGAGCCAAAACAGCATTCACACACATTGCTGGCACCATCATCAATTCACTATCTGTTTGTGAAATAAATACTGACCCACATACAAGGTCTGAGAATTCAGCACAAATCACCAGTACCTCTGATCATCAGGACCTCTGAATCCCTCTTCCAGGACTTCTATGAACAGACAACAAGAAAATTCTCTTTCAGGGCTTCTAGTAAGGGGTCAGGGTTTCTGTACAAAGTATCACAAACAAAAATCAACACAAACAGAACAGACAGAGTGCTTGGCCACCACAAAGTTCCCCTTCTTAATTCTGCTTTCCTAGCTCAAGCTTCTTCTTATATATGATCATTAGATACTCTCTGTTCTGCCCTTTCCTGTTGCATCAGCAAGATCCTCCCACTGTGGGGTTCACAAGTTCTGTTTCTTAACAAAGACTTGATAAAAACAGGGGAAAGCTCAAAAGAAACTTGAACTGAAATAAGGTGCTAAATAATTAAATAGATGAAACAAGGTACTAAGTACTTCATTATTTGCCATTACATACTGTAGGGGAAAAAAGACAGTGGTTATGTGGGAAAGATATCTTCAAAAAATTGCAACTTTTTTCATGTGGAAGAAGAATTAGGTTTGTTCTTCTAGGACCCCAAAACATAACAAGGAACATTAGGTTTAAGTCACAAAGAGGTATATTTAGACCTGATGCAATAAGAAACATTCTTATTACTTGAGAGCTCTTTACATAAAGTGGATGCTGCTTAGTCCCCCTGCCTAGGAATATTCAAGCAAAGACCAGGTCACCATTTGTTAGGATGTATTATAGAAGAGTTTCTTTTTTCAAGAACAGCTGTGATTAATGGACTTTTAAGTTGCATCCAGGTTTGGGACTAGATAAATTTCAACTTCAGTCACATCTGATTCAGTGAATCCATATAGCTCTTCATCCATAAGTTTCAAAGATTCTACTTTATTTATATGATTTTGTCAAAAAAAATTACATTTCATTTGATTAGAAATATGATAGAGAGGTTCTGAAATCTTGGTCTATAGTAGAAAGAGACCTGTATTTGTGGTCAGAAGAATAGTTTCAAACTCTGACTCTATCATCTGCAATGTTTCTGACAATGGAAAAATTATAACATCATCAGCCCTTTGTTGCAATTGTTATTTGTGTGTGAGTGTGTGTGTGTGTTTTCCCATTAGTAAAATGAAAGGATTGGATAGATACCATTTTTTCAGCTTTAAATTAACCTTGGCTCCTTTGATATTATTGATGACTCTCTCTTACTGATGTATTAGCAGCTGTATATGGAATCTTTGTGAAAAGTCTAGAGCATCATAAGACTATAGAAGATACCTGCCACTAGCATTATTGGTATTATGCCAAGCTTAAATCTGTACCAATAATAAGGGTGCCAGATTCCCTTTGACACATGGGTGGCCACATATTTCTAGATCAACTTTTTCTCAGTCCTGACTTGATTTTCCCCAATCCCACAGTGGTTTCAGGATTTCTTGGAGTATTCTCTGTGGAGTACTGTGCACGCCTGGGACCCCTCTTCAACTGAATTTATCTTAAAACTTTCATAATCAGAAATATGTGATATTTGAAGAGAGGCAGCAAGGCATAATGGACAGAACATTGGGCTAATAGAGTAAACTGGGTTCAAATCTTGCTTCAACACATCATAACTGTGTGACCCTGAGTAAATCACTTAATCCTACTGTGCTCAGTTTCATATATAAAATTAAATGGTTTGATACAGTGGTCTCCAGAATTCCCATTAACTTAAAATCTACTATCTCTGAGTATGTTGACAAGGAGAATTGGAAGTGAGTCTGTAAATCAAAGTGAGAAATGGCTCAATATGTATTAAGAATTTGAGATCTGTGAAATAAAGGCATTTTTGTTTTTAAAAGTTATGTGTTAATTTTCTATTGCCCCAGGAAGTATAACTGAAAAATAATTTTGTTGTTTTATACTCAGAAAGGGAGAAAAAGATCTCCAAACTATTCACAAAATAGCTCAGATCTTATAAAATAAGCCTAATACCCTCATAAAAAATCATGTCAATAAAAATGAATAATTCCAGAATTATGTCTTTGTGAAATTTATGTAGGGCTTAATAATGAAAGTTTCAGGATATTAAGAAGGATATGAATTTTTAATTTAATTACTTGAAATAAGAAATTAATTTAACCATTGCGTAATTTTTTTAAAATCACACTTAAGTGATGGCCCTAACGGTAAGGAAACAGAAAATTTAACTCTGCACATTAACATATTTCATTGGCAATGATGGAAATAAAAGTATAAAAAGTTTATTTGATTTCTAAAGGACTCACATCTCTGGGTGAAAATCTCAAAAAATTCTCTTCTGATAGTCTTCTTAATTACTACATTTTAAGGAATTGAAAACTAATGAAATAGTCCACTTCAACTGGCGAACGCTAGCGGGAGTAACGTCGACAGCAGCAGCTGAGAGTTGGAGGGAGGCGAGGAGTTATCTCTGGCGGAAGGGTCCTCTACCGCCCGCATCTCGAAGGTGAAGCTTTTGGACACCGTGGTGGACACTTTCCTTCAGAAACTAGTGTTTGCTGGGAGTTATGAGCGATTTACCAAGTGTTGCAAGCGCTTCTACAAACTCCATCCTGAAATGACACTACTAATTTATGACCAGTTTATAACTCAATTGCAGACATCCATCCGGGAAGAAATTTCCACAATTAAGGAAGAAGGGAACCTAGAAGCTGTTTTGAATTCCCTTGATAAGATTGTGGAGGAGGCTAGGGACAGAAAGGAGCCAGCATGGCAACCCAATGGGATTCCTAAGGATGATGTGCACAGCACGCTGATACCCTACTTATTAGAGCAGCCGTCGTCACTGGAGAGATTGGTTCAGGAGCAGAAGAAGGAGAATGTCAGGCTGGCTGAAATGGTCCTAGAAGGGCAGAAGCAGGTGCTAGAGCTGCAGCAACAGATGCACGCCCAGAAGCAAGAGTCTCAGGCTCTTAGCAAAAAACAGAGAGAGCTGGTAACAGTGTTGGAGGACCCAGAGTGAGAACGCCAGTCAAATGGACTCCACCGTTCTAATATTCTCAAGACTCCCTGTCTCTGGCTTTGGAGGGACCCACATCATCTGGACAAATTAAATTTAGTGAAATTCCCATGGAGGTAGAATCTACAGGGGCTGAAACTCTGGACTACTTTGGGAGGGGAAACCAGCTAAGAAGACATAAACTGCCCACTGACCCAAGAGCAGTGAAGGGATGAGCCAGAAACCAAAGGTGCTGTTAAGACTGCCTCTTCATGTGTTTTGGGCTTCTCTGGTGCCATTCATTCTGCTCCCCAACTTCACTTGTAAATTCCTTCTGTTTCTTACTACTTTGGAGTAATATGGGCAACAGGTTTTCACTCATCTTGTTTATTCTCATCTTGGTTTGGATTTTAATATCTCTTTCTTGGCTGAGTCCAGCACACTTCCTCCCCTCCTCACATCCTTCTCAGTCCAGAGTGCCCCAGCCACAAAGTTCTCAAATCCTCTAATCATGGAACCTGTTTCCAGTCTCCACTGATTGCTGCCTTGCTGGCCAAGTTGATGCCCTGTCATCTTCTCCCCACATCTATAAATAAACTTCCTACACTACACTGTCATCTCTCCGCTCCCAAGATGTTTGCCCCTATTGGCCTCAGCTGTCTCTGATTTGCTATCCCTATGCTGGTCCCCAGGCTAACATGGAACATTTGTATCCAGAACCTTGAGTTCCTTTTGCAAGTAGGACAGTTTGACCCAATCAGTTTTCCCAGTCTGTAGAATCTAGAGCCTCCAGGTCTGAGAGATAAGATGGACCTTAACTCTAACCCTGATACTAGAACATCAGGGATTTCCCCAATCCCCAACTATATCTCAATGACTATAGACATATAATCTTGTAATTTGTCTAACATTTACCCTTACCCCACTTTTCTTGTTTTATGTCTGGGCTGATTGAGAATAAATCTATATAACTTACATATCTTGTTATAGTCTCGTGCATGCAGATAAAAATAAATTGATACCCTCTAAAAAAAAGAAAACTAATGAAATAAGTTTATATACATTAATTTTGGACATAAAGAAAGACAACTAAATATAAGAAGTGGTGTACATGTCCATAGGTCCCATTAGCAAACCAATATACCCATTCAAAATATCTCCTTCCAAAAGCTCCTCCTGTATAATTCTAAACTTTTTTGTGATGAAATCAATAAAGTACTGATTTTTATAGATATACTACCTCTGAAAAAAATGATATAATATGTGTCCTGTCAAGGACTGTTGTGGTAAATGTTTGTGGGAAACAAAAGAAGGAATTCTGTTTCCACACAATTAAAACAACTCCCAGTGTGGAATGATAACAGGATGTAAGTCAGAGGTAACTAGTTCTAATCAGAGCTGTGACCTAACAGAACCAAGCTTCTGATTAAGTAAAAGGTTAGAAGCTTGTACACATGGTTAATGAACTGTTTGAGGGGGAACATATTAAGTAAGAGAACATAAAGTGGGTGGTTCAGGAGGTTGCATCTACCTGATGGAGAGCAAAGTGGGAAATTCGAATGGGGAACAGAGCATAAAAAGCCTTTCATTTGTCTGAGGAAAGCATATTCCATTGGAGAGTTACTCATTCAGAATGAATATAAAATAAGTGTAATGAGAATTTTTCTAGTTTCACAAAGAGTATTTTTTATAGAACAAGTACCCTTCTCACAATTTGGGGTCTCATTTCATCTCAGCATCAAAAGGGGAACACCCACCACAGAGAACAGGAGGTGCTCTCTTGATTTCCAATGGCCTGAATATATCTGCAAGTAAGTGTTTTCCCTTCTTTGGACTGCTAAGTTGCAGAGACTATTTTTGGAACTGTTGTGAACCCAGGAACATGGGACAGCATAATAAAAGACAAATATCCACAGTAACCATGGGAGCCTCTGCACAAGTTAGAAAGTTAAGATTCTATTATTGCCAGCATACAGTAAGGACTTATCGAGTGCATGTTAATTGAGATTTTCTGTAATACCAGAGGTTCAAGTTCACTAAGTTCCTCTAGAATTTTTAAATTTTCAATTTTCCTTGTGAAGAGTGACCTTCTGCCTCTTTTCTAATACTTTTTTTTGTTTTTTGAAGGGAGGGAAGGCTGGGTAATTATGGTTACATGACTGGCCCAAGGTCACATGGCTAGAAGTGATAAGAGTCTAGGGTCAGATTTGAACTCAGGTCCTCCTGACTCCAGGGCTAGTGCTCTCTTCACTGTGCCACCTAGCCACCCCTGCCTTATTTATAAAATATAGAGAGAATTCAGTCAAATTTATACAATTACAAGTCATTACACAAGTGATAAATGGCCAAAGAATACAAACAGGCAGGTTTCAGAGGAAGAAATTTTAAAAATCTATAGTCATATGAAAAAAATGTTCTGAATCATTATTGATTAGAGAAATGCAAATAAAACAATGCTTAGGTACCACATCATACCTGCCAGATTGGCCAATATGAAAAAATAGGAAAATTTAAAATGCTAGAGAATGGGGCAGCTAGGTGGCACAGTGAATAGAGCACCAGTCCTGGAGACAGGAGGACCCAAGTTCAAATCCAGCCTCAGACACTTGACACACTTACTAGCAGTGTGAACTTGGACAAGTCACTTAATCCCAAATGGGTTTATCTCAGAATTCTTGATGTTTAAGGCTTTTGCAGTGAAACCATACAGATCGAAACCCTAAAAAAAATAGGGAAATATTGGAGATTTTTAGACAAAGTGAAGGTATGATAGAACTTCTTGACCTGGCTTGAAAAAAATAGCAGAAGTAAGAACCTTCCATTGAAGTTTCTACATCTGGGATCTCATTTATCCAAGACTGTTAAGTCCCAGAAGCATTTCTAGAGGTGTTCAATCTAGTTATTCCAAATTACTGAGAATATAACGCTGCCCAAAGTACTGATATTTATATACCTGGTTAAGGTTTATACAGTCCTTTTTTGCATACTATTGACTTATTTTACTCTCATAAAAATGCTGTGAGATGAATTATATGGTATTATTAATTCTTTTTTATGGATGAAGAAACTGAGATTCAGCGTGTTTAAGTAACTCATTCATGACCACATAACTAGTACAGGTGTCAGCCAGGAATCAAATCCATTTCTCTTTCAATTACAAAATCAATCTACTATTCCCCAAACCACTATCCCTCACATGTAATCTCTACTTCAAAAGAAAACACCTGGTGCTCTCCTTGAATTTGAATATACCCTAGTAGCAGAGGCTACTATACCACAAATACACAACAAGGAGGTATAAGAGCAACAAAGAAACACAAAATATAGTGTCAAAACAATATTTCCTGTTGTAGTGGAGGAAGCCCTCTTTCTTTTCTTTTTTTTCAGAAGTGGTTCAGATCTGAGATCTGTGTCTTCCCTCCTGTGGGCAAATCAGCCTTTCTGAACTTTAATTTTCACATCAGTAAAATGAAAGCAATTATATTCACATCCTATCTCATAGAATTATTATGAAAAGTAATTTGTAAGCAACAACAGGCCATTTCAATGTGGAAAAACCATGAATAACAACAACACAATCACAGAAATAGGATTTTTTAATAGGCTGGTTTATCACTACATGTTCAAGAGATAGAAAGTTAAAATAAAATAGATGAGGTGGCCCCAGAATTAAATGGAAAGAAGAATATAAGTTGTATTAACCTTGAAAAAAAATTATGGAGTTTCTTTAATGACCAAAGATTCTCCTAAAAAAAACTTGGCCTTTCTTTTCAATATCAATATTGTACTAATGTTATATTGTTGTGAGTCATGGAACTAAAGAAATAACAGTATTACTCTGAAGGTAATGATAGACATAAATAACTTGAAAATATAACAAATAAGGAACTCTAAAGAATGGAAATAATGGATGACATCAAAGAAATATAGGTTCAAAAAAGAAGGTCATTTCCTCATGCGACAAGAATTAGGGATAAATGAGTGGCAGATTACCTACTCCATTGATATTCTATTGTAAAAGGAAACCAAGGAAGACTAGCAAAAAAGGTTAGGTGTAGTTAAGTGTTAGTACTACTAATAGTAAACTTGAGGAGAAATGGAGCATAAGTGGGCAACCAAAGATTAGATATGATCTGCAGGCTTGGGGAAAACATCATAGTAATGGGATCACAAATCCATTTGAATATTTAGGGTGAAGATGAATAGACAAGTTATTCAATACCAACTCTCCCTTTGATGAACTTTTCTCTTGTTTAACTGGTACCAGTTTTAATCATTTACTTCTTTACAATATAACCAGATCGATTTATTCTTGGTAATCCTCCTTTGTACCTATTTTTGTCCGTATTTCTCTTAATAGTCTTGACTTTTTGTTCTTCTCTATCAATAAAATTATTCTATCTAGTTCTATAAGGTTGAATCTAGCTTATTTGACTGATTTGACTAAAAAGACCAGTTTGGAAAGAAATTGAAGTGGAGAAAAATATCAAAGGAATTGGAAAAAAATGTCCTTGATCAAGTTATTTAATCTGTCTGCCTCAATTTCCTCAACTCTAAACTGGAAATAATAAAAGCACCTACCAACTAGGGTTATTGTGAGGACAAAATGAGACAATATTTATAAAGCATTTTGTAAATCTTAAAGCACTATATGAACATTAATTATTTATCATCATCATAATTATAAAAATTATAACTGGGAAAACACTAATAACTACCAACCCCTCTACCTACTTCCCTAGCTTTCATTTTGTGGGTTGACTAATCAGCCAATAAGTAATATTAGGCACCTACTATGTAACAAGGTATCTTTGATAAGGAAACTAGAAGGGAATGGTCAGGGTTTCCGGCAAATTATATGACACAGGCAAAAAAATCTTTACAATCACACAGTTGATAGATATAGACAATACAAAATTTACCATTTTGAATCAATATGCCAAAGTGCTGTCACAAAGACTCTATCTCCAACAAGTTGTTATTTATGTATATGTTGTAATATTGCTCAAAAATAATGCAAACACAAGGATTTTATTATTAATATTAAGGGAGGCATAAAACAGGAAGATATATATCATAAAGGTCTATCACCATCATGGATAAAGTCAAGCAAAGAGTTCATGTAGAATAATTACTATAGATTTTGAGATCCTCCACATGGTCCTATTTAAGGATGTCATTCCACTAATATAAAGTCCCAGGAAATTCAGAGGTTCCTGAATGTGATTAAATATAATCACTCCAAAGTATTTGACCTAACTGAACCAAATAAATAAAGATTGTTTATATATTGATCCAACTATGTCATATAGTTGAACAGATATCATGAGAAGCATGTGTATATGCGTAATTCTGGAAAATACTGCAAATTAATTTTGAGCTGAGTCTAGAATTCAGGAACAAAGAGTAGAAGGGATTGCCTTCGAAAATTGCAAAGTTCCTTGAATGACCCAAAATTCTTCCCATATTTAAGACTAATTTTCTTCCGGTTACATTGAATGAGTGTAAGCCATGAAACTTTTTAGTCCAGGAAACAAATGTACTACAGTCTATGAAATGTTTTGTAAAAAGATCACTTGAAGGGCAGAGATGTATATTATGGCTATGAGCCAAGTATAGTAAATAAAAGGATGAAAAAAGCAATAGTGGGGTATAATGTTAAAAAAAATAACCAAATGATATCTGTTCAAATACAAGAAAGACCATTCAGCATTACAGTAACATAAGCCCATGCTCCAAACACTGTTGCTTAAGAGTGCAAAGTTGATTAGTTCTATGAAGACCTGCAACATCTAGAAATAATGCCAAAATGATGTCACAATGAACAAAGGGAATTAGAATGCCAAAGTAGGCAATCAGAAGATAATTGGAATAACAGGCAAGTTTGACCTTGGAGTACAAAATTAAACAGGGCAGAGACTAAAAGAGTTTGTCAAGACAGATACATGGTCATAACAAATACTCTTTTTCAACAGCTCAAATGATGACTCTACACATGGGCATCACCAGATTATCAATATAGAAATCAGATTGATTATATACTTTGTAGCTGTATATAGTTAGTTCAAACAAGACATGAAGCTAACTGTGGCTCAGATCTTGAGTTTCTTATTGCAAAATTCAGACTTAAATTGAATAGAGGAAACCATCAGACCATGTAGAGATGACCTAAATAAAATGCCCTGTAAATATGAAATGTGGATAATGGACAGATTTAAGGGACTAACTCTAGTAAAAATAGAAGACAATAATACAATAGGAAAGATACAAAATCTCTTCAAGAAAATTAGACATAAAGGGAATGTTTCCTTCAAAAACTGGCATGATAAAAGACTAAAATGATTTTACAGAAGCAGAAGATATTAAGAAGAGGTGGCAAGAATACGCCAAATAACTACAGAAGAAAGATTTTGACATCACCAATAATCACAATGATTTAGGGCTAGGAATCCTAGAGAATGAAGTCAAGTGGGTTTTAGGAAGCAATTCAAACAATATGCCTAGTGAAAGTGATGGAATTTCAGCTGAACTATTTAAAACCCTTAAAGATGATACTATGAAAGTACTGTATTCGATATGCTAGCAAACATGAAAAACAAAACAGTGGCCACTGGATTGAAAAAGATCACTTTATGTTCCAATTCTAAAGCAGGAGAATACCAAGAAATATCCAAATTACTGAACAATTGTGCTCATTTCACATAGCAACAAGAGTATACTTAAGATTCTTCAGCAATATGTGAACTGACTTATCAGAGAAGTTGGCTGGTTTTTTGAATAAGCAGAAGAACTAGAGACCAAATTATTGATATTTACTGGATAATGAAAAGAACAAGAGAGTTCTAGAAAAGCATCTACTTCTGTTTCATTGACTTCACAAAACTCTTTAACTGTCTGGATCATAACAAAATGTGACATATACTCAAAGAAATTGGAATACTAGATCATCTTATTTGTTCCTTGAAGAACCTGAGGGCCAAGAAGCAACAGTTAGAACTGAACATGAATAATTATTGGTTTAAGATTAGAAAAGGAGTATAACAAGGCTTTATATTGCAACTTTAGTTATTTAACTTTTATACAGAATACATCATGTGAAATGCCATGCTGATGAATCAAGAGATGGAATGAAGGTTGCTGGGAGAAATATCAATAGCCTCAGATATACAGATATCATTCTGATAGTAGAAAATGAAGAGAAATTAAGAGGCCTCTTGATGAGAATGAAAGAGAAGAGCATAAAAGCTGGCTTGAAGCTTAACATTAAAAAACCAGTAACATCTTAGTATCTGGTCTCCTCATTTCCTGAAAAAGAGGGGAAAAATGCATACTGTATCAGATTTTATATTTTTGGGCTCAAAGACCACTGCAGATGGTAACTACAGGCATGAAATTAAAGACTTCTTGGAAGGAAAGCTATAGCAAATCTAGACAGCATACAGAAAAGCAGAGACATCCCCTTGCCAACAAAAGCCCATATAGTCAAAGCTATGACTTTTTCAGTAGCAATGTATGGTTGTGAAAGTTGGACCAGAAAAAAAAAGCTGTGTGTCACAGAATTGACAAGTCAGAATTGTGGTGCTGGAGATTTTTAAGAGTCCTGAGCAAGGAGATCAAGTCCAACAATATTTAAAGAGATGCATTCAGGCTATTCACCACAAGGTCAAATACTAAATCTGAAACTGCAATATTTTGGTCACATAATAAGAAGATGGAACTTGTTGTAAAAGACCTGGATGATGGGGAAAACATAAGGCAAAAGGAAAGGGGGTGAGATGGATAGATAGTACCATGAAAACAACAGACGTGAGCGTAGACTTCAAGAGATAGTGAAGGATAGAAGGGTATGGCATGGCCCATGGGGTCATGAAGAGTCAGACATGACTGAATAACTGGACAACATAAAATAAGAAAAGCAGTTGGTAATCAGGAGAAAAACTGTAGGATCATCAAAAATGTATGTCTTTAAAAGATGTGATAGTCACATCTTGAGAGCAAAAAACAAATGGAAAGTCTTTGTAATCTCCCAGCATCTAGTGATGTCAGGAATACATGAGGGGGTGGAGCCAAGATGGCAGTGTAGAAGCAGCAAGGTTCTGCACCTCCCACACAGCTATACTAAACACCCATAAAATATGACTGAACAAATTCTAGGGCTCTCAAAATCACAAAACTACAGAAAACACATCTCTTCCTGAAGGCAGCTCAGCAGGAGGGCCTCATCACAGGCCGGGAGCCGAGGCCAGCACAGCCTGAAAACTGAAGTTGCAGCCAGGCCCCACTGCAGTCAGGAGGAGCAGAGCCTCCCAAGCCATAGTGTGAGCCTACTTCATAGAAGATCTGCACCTGAAGGGATCTTCACATTTAGTAAGACAGGATTAGGGAAGGTCAGTGAAAGTGAGTGAAGCTTTCAAGCTAAATTTGGGGGAGGAAAAGCAGTTCTGCCAATCTACCCTCAGGGCAAGGAAGCACTGGAGGAAGGGCAGGAACTGCTGTAAACGGCAGATGCCCCCACTGGGCTGATTCAGAGCTCCTGGCCTGTAGATCCCTCAGGGCGGCTGAGTTGATTGATCAGGGCCAAGTGCTCTTGCATTGAGTGGCCTGGATCCAGATTGTGGTCTTAGGTGGTGGTCTTGGGGAGCACTTTCAGCAAGCTAAAGCTAAGGGAGGATGCAACACCCTCCTAATAGCTCTGGCAGCTGGGAAAACCCCAGCAATTTGGAACAGAGCTTTCCCCCCTGGAATCAGTTTCACAAAGCTAAAAAAAAACAAACAATTAACTGGCCAACATGAGAAAAAGGAAGCAAAATAAGAACAGCAATGAAACTCTAGAATCCTTTTTTATGGACAAAAAGGATCAAAGCATGGAATGGGTGAAAGACAACACAGTCAGAACTACCACACCAAATGCTTCCAAGATACTTGATATATATAGATAATATATATACTTGATATATATAGATAATCCGGAAAAGGACTTTGCAAACCGAATAAGAGAAGTGAAGGAAAAATTGGGAAGAGAAATGAGAATGATGCGAGAAAATCGTGAAAAGAGAGTCAACAAACTGACTGAAGAAAACAACACTTTAAAAAATAGATTAACTCAAATGCCAAAAGAGGCCCAGAAAGCCAATAAGGAGAAGAATGCCTTAAAAAGTCGAATTTCTCAGATGGAAAAAGTATCTCAAAAGCATTCTGAAAAGAGCAATTCCTTCAGAATTAGAGTGGAGCAAGTGGAAGCTAATGACTTTATGAGAAACCAAGATACTATTAAACTGTTACAAACAAATGAAAAAATAGAAAGCAATGTGAA
>CM053599.1:55891537-55941559 GCA_028646575.1 Pseudocheirus occidentalis | reverse complement strand
ACTTACATATATGTCTATAAAGGAGGCTATATATGTATATGAATGCATACCTGAGAATGTGTATATATATATATATGTGTATAAATATACATATATATATACACATGGGTATATAGAGGGCATAGGATCAATTGAATATGAAGGGATTATACTTTAAAAGGTAAAATTCTGAGGTGGGAGAGGACTAGAATGAGAGGAGATAGGAAGAGACAAAATGGAGTTGGTCATCCCATATAGAGGAGGCACGAGATAACTGTTACAACTTTACTTTCATTTACTCTCATTGATCATGGCTTAGGGAAGAAATGGCATAAACTCTAAACTGGGCATCATGCCACACAAGAGAATAGGGGGCATGGGGATGAAAGGTGGAATGATGGAGGGGAGGGCAGGGTCTGGGGGAGGGATGCTGGATGCTCACACTTCAATAAAGGGACAGGGACAGGGTAGAGAACAGAACAAGGGGGGAGGGATAGGAAGGAGGGACATATGATCACTGTCACAATATGTCCACTATGAAGATGTCCTGTATAATCACACCTACACAGCCTGTATTGAATTGGTTGTCCTTCCAGTGGGCATGGGTGACAGGGGAGGAGTCAAAAGAATCTAGAATTTAAAGCTCTGCAATACCTGCAAGTAGGAATTAGATATACAGGGGCTGGGGTAGGGAGACCTGTCCTGCCCTACCAGAAAGTTAGAGAGCAGACCAGGGGAGGGGCTCTACAGTGGGATTGTTGTTTTGGGGTTGGGGTAGGGGAAAGAGGGGGAGAAAATTTGTAATTCAAAAATCTCATGAAAATGAATGATGTAAAGAAGAAAACAAATAAAATTTATTATAAAAAAAGGAATACATGAGGAAGGCCCCCACAAAAGTTTTGTATAGGATTTCTCTTGCAAATTTATTGGAGTACATAGACAAGTGTGGAAAACAATGAATTAGTAGGGAGAGGCCAAGATCTGCAATATTAGAAGGACAACAAGTAATATAACCAAAGTATGTGAATATCATATTCACAAATACACATACATATAGAAAAGGGGCAGCAAAGTTTTGTGGATAAAAGTCTGACTTGTGAATTAGGAAGACCTAGTTTTAAGTTGTTCCTCTGATATACAATGGCTACATGACTTTACTTTTCCCACTGTTTAAGTTCTAGAATAATCATGTGTCTAATTCTGGAGGGAATTTCTGTACTGGGAGTTTCCTGAACCCCTTTAACCACAGGTTTGGACAAAACAGCAACCATGAACGTGTGTATTTATCACAATGTGTATATATGCACAGATGTGTGCATTTATGTGTTGCAAATGTGTGTGCTGATATGGCTGTCTACGTATAGGTAATTGGGTATTTTTTGTTCTTTTATAAAATCTGTTATTTCAGCAGGGTGGGGAGCTCTTGGTGAGGAATTCTTTCTTCCAGTGAAGAGTTTTACCTTCTCTGTAACTTAGTCTCAAGAAACTGCATTACAAAATGAAAGGTTACATAACTTGCCAAGGGTCACATGTGTGAGAGATGAGGTGAAACTTGATTCACATATTTATAGAAATTCACATATTTATGTATATAAGCATCCCCATATACAAACAGACATATTCTTTCTAATACCTTGCAGCTGTTCCCTTGTTCCACTTAACAAATCCCTTGAAATGAGCTTCACTCTTGTTCATGAGTAATGCTTCATTAACCTGGGTTTCACCTATGAACCAAATCTCTAAACATTTCACAAGTAACAGACTTTAGTTCATTTGCTTAAAATATCTTCCATAAGCTCCTCCTGTCATAAGAAATAGAAATTTGATTTCATGATTCCATATCACTAATCATTTTCATCGGTATGTACAATGCAAGGTCAAATTACATATTTTACACAGTGGGCATGTAAAGAGAAGTAAATAGGACGTATTTCCATTGGTCTGTTCAAATGTCATTCATCAGTTGTTTGCAGAATTTTCTGTGACCCCATAATTGATTATGTCAAATTGTAGAAATATTTACTGTATTTAAATCAGGAAAATTTAATTTTTAAGTGCATGCTGGATACATTTAGGGTAGCAAACATTTTAGAGGACACGTGGTAAAATGTAAACATTCTTGTGGCATTTCCAAATGTATTAGTAATGAATGGATAAATTATTTAAAGTTCAGGTTACAACTCAGAAGCTAAATGAGGTCATAAAGATTTGTTGTGTGAGAATTCATAGCAAAAGGTATGTTTTCCAATAAGGAAATTTACAACATAATAATTTATAGCCCAAAATGCATTTTTGTCATCAAGGTGATTTATTCCTTGAAGCCTTTGTAAGCTTAGGATGTGAAAATGACTAAGAGAAATAAACAAAGACAATGATCTAATAAATCCCAAAAGAACACTACAACATAATAAGGCCTCCAAAGGCCTTTAGCTGCTGTATCTTGACAGAAACGGGTCTCAAGAAATTTAAATGGAGGAAGTGAATCTTTTCCTGGACTTTGTTTTAAAATGAGAAGGACTAATTCCTCATCAGTAGGTTAGGTATCCCTTATTATAAGGCAACTTTCTATATGGAGTTTCAAAATTACAGCAATTTAAAATCAGGCCATTCAAAGAATTAGGTGAATATTCCCTTCTGCATTTTTCAGCAGATCAGACCCTAGGCAAAGTTGAAAATGGAGTATATCTTCAGGGTCTTTCTATCTCCATTAGCTGTCTCCACTTGGTGTTAGGATCATTGTACAGACAAAGAAATGGAGAGCCATTGCAGAAATGCAGCCAATGCAGAAATCTCTCTTTTTCCAGGTGGCAGAAGGAGCTAGCAAAAGAGTCAAGACTTTAAACTTGAGTTTTTGACTTCAGATGCAATTTCCCCAATTCTGGCATGATGCACATTAGATATAAATATATACATATACGCACAGAAATGAACACACATAAATATCTATTCTATGTGTGATCCTTCTCCAGGATTTAAAGGTATGACTTCTCACAAAGGTGTTTTCATTCTCAGAGGGGACTCAGAAAAACTAAAATGTCATGAAAAATGAATAATAACTAAAATACAGTACTAAAACAACAAGTAATGAGGTAGTTATTTTGGAAAAAGAAGCCATACCTTGGATACCCTGTTATAGATATCTGAAAACATATTTAAGTGGCCCAAAAGTTTTGCCATTCACAAGTTCAGCCTTAACAAAAATGGTACTAGAAAAGAATATGCAACAATGACTAAATAATATACTCGTGCTAAGAAATATATATAAAGCATGAGCCTGGCAGACCTGTGTTTGGAGGCACACTCATCCCAAACTCCATGAATGCCTGTGCTTACACTGGTATTTTCTTTTCACTAAGTCAGCCAAGATAAGTATCATTGTCGCCTCAGTGCTCTTTTTTTTAATTAAAGTTTCTCTTTTATGACATTGTGTTGGTATATATTTGATGAATAACTTAATCAATAAGTCCTCCTATTTCCAAGAAGACTTAAAATAGCTTATCCATTAAAACATAAGTCTTAGAGTTGTTGAAAAAGCACTGGATTTCTCAAAAAGAAGGCCTGGTTTCACAATATCACATATTCGAGTACCAACTCTTACACTAGTTATGTAATCATGGATCTCCGGTTTAAATATTATGACCATTTTATTCACTTTCTTAGATAATTCCAAACTATATTCTCATAGATATCTTAAATACATCATGTCCAAAACTACACTCAGTACCTTTCCAATAAAACTTTCTCCTCTTTCTAACTTCACTGTTAATATAGACAACATCCTCTCATTCAGGCTTGAAACCATGATGTAATGTTCAACTCCTCATTTTCATTCTTCATAAACAATATCATATATACTCTCTTCCATATTTTGACAGTGCCACCATCCTGGTGCAGACCCTTATCACCTCAGCCTTAAACTATTGCAATAGCTTACTCTTTGGTATCCTTGCCTTTTAGTCTCTCCTAACTCCAATTCATCCTTCACTCAGGTCTCAAATTATTCTTAAAGTCAAAGTCTGACCAAGATAATAATCTTCAGTTGATTCTCATCATCTCAAAGATAAAATATAAAGTCCCTTATTTGGCATTCCAAATGTCTTTGGCATTCTTTGTAACCTGTCTTCCTCTTATCTTTTCAACTTATACCCTTCCTACCTTTCAGTCTTCTTATAGACATACTCTGTGATGCAGTAACACTTGTCTCCTTGTTCCTTGCATATGACATTCCATCTCCCAAATCTGGACATTTTTACAAGCTATTATCAATGCCTGAAACTCCCTCTCCTGATCTCCTTCCTAGATTCCCTACCTTTATTCAATTCTCAACTAAAACAAAGTAGGGTGATCACCTACAAGTAGTCTCTCCCAGTTTTCCTTCATCTTAATGCCTTCCTTGAGATATTATCTCCAATTTAACATGGCATATATACTGTTTATACTTTGCGTATTATCTCTCATTAGGCTGTTATCTCTGTAAAAGAAGTTTTTTCTCTTTTTCTTTGTGTCTCTGTTTAGCATAATGCCTGATACCATGAAAGTGGGTCCTTAATCTTTATCAACCCTCTTTCCAGAATGGTTTGACAGCATTACAGGTCCTCACACACTGTGTTGCTGTGCCTCTGGGATCCATATTCTTTCAACATTGACTGTTTTTTGTCTTTTTTTTAATGTAACTTTGGTATAAGATAAAATCTCTAAGTGATTTGCCTTTGCATTTATTGTATTACTGTGAGCTGGAGAAATATTTCTGGCAATGTCTCTTTTGAAACTCTCTTTTCATATCCTTTGGCCAGAAAAGTATTGGGAAAGGGCACAAGGTCTTACATGTGTAATGATAGACTATCTATTTTGGATAGTAGATCAAAGATATTTGATGCATTTTTCTCTCAGATGATATTTTCCCTTCTCTAAATCTATTGATTCCATTCCTGTAAAAACTTCTTATTTTTCTGTAATTGAAATCATCTGTTTCCTATTTTCTTATTTCTTCTATCCTTCATTTTGCGTAGAATTCTTCTCTTCAAAATAATCACAAAAGGCACTTGATTGTATCAACTTCCACTTTTTGGATGGTATAAGCTATTTGCCCTCCAACCACTCTGAATTTATTGTGGTATATTGTGTGAGATGCAATTTGAAACTTTGACTTAACTATTCTTGTCTTAACCAAATTCACTAAAATCTTAAGTATTTATAGTTCCTGTTTGTTTGGGAAATTACGTTACTGAGATGACACAGTTCTAGACTATCACTTCTATTATTAATTCCACAAAGATCTGATTCTCATTTATAAAACACTGATTTTTTAGATTGTAGATTCCTACCCATTTAGCATCTCTTAGGTGAAGGTTAGACTTAAGTCCATATAATTTCGGAGATCTCAACTACTACCAAGATGCAAGTTACAGGAAGACAGTTCAGTTTTTTTTCAAAATTTTATTGATGGCTTTTGTTTTTTATTTTTTTTAATTTCTAAATGAATCCCTTTCTCTTACAACCAAAACTAAGAGAAGGGGGGAAGGGACATGAAATAATTAAATTTTGACAGAATACAGAAACTTCCAAATGCATATGAAATACTCTATATGCGTAATCTAACTCTAAAAAGAAGAATTAAAGGTCCATTTCCCTTGTTTCATAGGGATAAAAATTATCATTATAAGTATACAATGTTTCACTTTTTTATTTCCATTTATACTGTTGCATTTAATGAGTATAATGCTGTCTTGGCTCTGTTTGCTTTGCATCAGTTCAGCTAAGTTCTCCTTTACCTTACTGAGTTCTTCATGTTCATCATTTCTTAAGGAGACAGAGAAATGTTAAGAAGTAATACTAAAAACAATTATTTCTGTTTAATAAGAGAATAAGTTGCAGGTTATGAAGTAGAGACGGCATCTGTTGCTAGAATGACCACTAAGTTTCCTTCTAACTAGAAATTTGTGTTGTTCTGATTATTTGTTCCCATGTTGTAATAGATAAAGTTGTGTTGGAAAATCTTCTTTGTTGAAATTTCGCCTAATTCCAAAATGAGAGAATAGATATTTTTAGTCTCTCCCCAAACATACACACTTTGACTAGGCCCCTCCAAAAAACAAAAAACAAGCAAAAACAAAACAAACAAAAAAAATCTTCTCTTACTGAATTCTACAAGGTTCTTCCCAGGTAAGACTTTCTTTAGCAATTATTCCTTGTTCCTAGGTTGGAGTATAAGACTTATCTTCTCATTGCTTTAGAGAAGTCAACAAACTTGGGATAAATTTTTCACAAAAGGGTCTGGTGTGGTATTGAAAGTAGTAAAAGGTTTTCTAATTTGACAAATAGAAGAAGCAGGAGCAGAGCCAAGATGGTAGAGTAAAAGCAGGAATTTGCTTGAGTATGCCCTGCAATTACTTCCAATACCAATAAAAAATGATTCTAAACAAATTTTAGAGCTACAGAATCCACAAAATGACAGAGCTAAATACATTTCCAGCTGAAGGAAGCAGGCAAGCCAAAAGGAAGGGTCTGTCACAGCAAAGCTGTGAGTGGAACACAGATCAAGGCTGGAGCAGACCTCAGGAGACTGAATTGCTGGCAGCTGCAGCAGTTTCCAGATTTTTCAAACCACAAAAGCCAAAGAGAAAGAAAAAGGTGAGTGGCGAAACCCTGTTGGACCTGGTTGAGAGAAGAGTGTGGTCTGGACCCTTCCCCTGGGGCAGCAGAGGTGGCAACAGCTGATGTAGCAGCAGTAGCAGCTGCTTCTGGAGCGCCAGGCCCACAAATGGGGGGGGGGGGGGAAAGAGGGAGGGAAGGACCAAGCAACTGTCCAGAGGGTAACTGCAGGAATTTCTTTGCTGGTGCTGGGGCAGGATTCTCTTGCTTTGCCCTGTTTGGATCTGGGTTGCAATCTTGAGTGGCAGTCATAGGATGAGAAGGAGCACTATTGTGGCAGAGCTTGTGGTAGATGTGGAGAGGGAGTCTTCCTCACAGTTCTGAGGCAGGTGCCTAGAAGTAAACAGTGACAACAGCTGCACAAAACCCCAGAAATTTGGGACACAGGAGTCTCCATTCTGGAAACAGAGTTCTACTGTGGCAAGGAGCTCAAAAGTCAAGTAACTGACTAGTGAAAAGAGCAAACAGAGGAAAAGAAATCTGACTACAGAATCTTTCTTTGGTGACAAAGAAATCAAAACATAGAACCAGAAGAAGACAACGAAGACAAAATACCTCCATCAAACATTTCCAAGAAAAATATGAACTGATGGCAGGCCATGGAGGAGCTCATTTTTTAATCAAGGAAGAGAAATAGAAAAAAATGGGAAGAGAAATGAGAATGATGCAAGAAAACCATGAAAAATTAGTCAGGAGGTTGCTAAAGGAGACCTTAAAAAGCACTAAAGAAAATAACACCTTAAAAATAGACTCACTCACATGGCAATAGAGGTCCAAAAAGCCAATGAGGAAAAGAATGCCTTAAAAAGCCAAACTGGCCAGATGGAAAAGGAACTGAAGAGAATAATTCCTTCAAAATTAGACTGGAGCAAATGGAGGCTAATGACTTTATGAGAAATCAAGATAGTATTAAACAGATCCAAACAAATGAAAAAATAGAAGGCAATATGACATATCTCACTGGAAAAACTACTGGCCTAGAAAATACATCCAGGAGAGATCATTTAAAACTTATTAGACTACTTTAAAGCCATGATAAAAAAAGAACCTAGAAATCATCCTTCAAGAAATACTAGAGGAAAATTGTCCTGATATTTTAGAATCAGAGGGCAAAATAGAAATTGAAAGACTTCACTTATCACCTCTTGAAAAAGATACCCAAAAGAAAACATCTACAAATATCATAGCCAAACTCCAGAGTACCCAGGTAACAGAAAAAAAGTTACAAGCAGTCAGGAATAAACAATTTGAGTATTGTGGAAACATAATCAGGATAACACAAGATCTAGCAGCTTCTACATTAAGGGATCGAAGGGCTTGCAATATGATATCCCAGAAGTCAAAGGAGTTAGGATTGAAACCAAGAATCACCTACCCAGCAAAATGGAGTAGAATGATTCAGGGGAAAAATATGGTTATCCAATGAAATAGAGGACTTTCAAGCATTCTTGATGAAAAAAAACCACAGCTGAAGAGAAAATTTGACTTTCAAATACAATAAGCATGAGAAGGTAAACAAGAAAAAGAAATCATAAAGAACTTATTTAAGTTGAGTTCTTTCCATTACTACATGGAAAAACAATAATTGTAACTCATGAGACTTTTCTCACTTTTCTCACAGGATAGTTGAGGGGAATATGTGTGGATATGTATGTATGTAAAGTAGGGTGTATGTGTATATAAGTACATATGTTAGTGTATATGTGTATGTGTATACATTGACAGAGGGCACAGGATCAGTTGAATAGGAATGGATGATATCTAAAAACAAAATTAAGAGGTGAGAGAGGAATATAATGAGAGATAGAATAGGGTTAATTATCTCATATAAAAGAGGCAAGAGAAAACTCTTACAAGGGAGGGGAAGAGCAGGAAGGTGAAAGGGCATGGGTCAACCTTACTCTCCTTGAATTTGGCTTAAGGAGGAAATAATATTCACATTTATTTGGGTATCTTACCCTACAACAGTGGTTCTCAACCTTCCTAATGCCATGACCCTTTAATACAGTTCTTCATGTTGTAGTGACCCCCAACCATAAAATCATTTTTGTTGCTATTTCAAACTGTAATTTTGCTACTGTTATGAATCATAATGTAAATATCTGATAAGCAGGATGTATTTTCATTGTTACAAATTGAACATAACCCACAGGTTGAGAACTGCTGCCCTACAGGAAGGTAGGGGGAAAGGCTATAAGAGGGGGTTGATAGAAAGGAGCCAGATTGGGGGAGAGGGTATTTAGAAGCACATACTTTTGAAAAGGGAAATCTCAAAATCAAAGTTTTAAAAACAAATGTTAAAAAATTGTTTTTCACATGCACCTGGGAAATAAGATATACAAGCACTGGAGTATAGAAAGCCATCTTGCCCTACTAGAAAGTTAGAGGGCGTATGGGGGAGAATATAAGAGAGAACAGATTGGAGGAAGGGGTATTCAGGAGGCTTCCTATCTTTGGGGGGAGGGGGTAGAAGAAAGGCAGGGAGAAAAATTGTAACTCCAACTCTTGTGGAAATGAATGTTGTAAACTAAATTTTTAAAGGATAAGATGGAGGAAAATATCATTAGTCTTTCACAATATTACTACTATAGAAATGTTTTGCATAACTACACTTGTATAACCTACATTGATATGCTTGTCTTCACAATGGGAGTGGGTGGGGGGAAAAAGTGTAAAATACGGAACTCAAAATTTTAAAAACAAATGTTAATTTTTTACACGCAAATGGGAAATAAGATATACAGGCAATGGAGTATAGAAATTCATCTTGCCCTACAAGAAAATCAGGGGAAAAGGGGTAACATATAGGGGTATGGGACAGTATAACAAAGGGCAGACTGGGGAAGGGGTAATCAGTATGCTTGCAATCTTGGGGTGGTAGGTAAGGGAGAATGGGGAGAAAATTTGGATCTCAAGTCTTGTGGAAATGAGTGTTGAAAATTAAAAATAAATAAATGAATTCTAAAAAAAAGAAAAATAGAAGAAGCAAGAATTACAGGAGAAGTGTTGACTAAATAAAAATCACGTGATATTAAATTTTCTTAAAACCTTCCCTTTTAAATATTCTTGAGTCCCTAGGTCCCTGGAATGAAATGAGAATTGAAACTAAGATTCAAAGAAGTTCTTCATACACTTTCCTTCACCCCATTCAAGCCACAAGTCACAACCCTTTCTGTAGAATTGGTTATAACTGGTAAAGTATCAGATGGATTCAGCATTACTTTTTCTTTTTTTTTTCTTTTTTTGAGGGAAGAAGTCAAGGCAATTGGGTTTAAATGACTTGCCCAAGGTCACACTAGTAAGTGTGTCAAGTGTCTGAGACCAAATTTGAACTCAGATCCTCTTGACTCTAGGATTGGTGCTCTATTCACCACACCACCTAGCAGCCCCTCAGCATTACTTTCACAGACAACTACACTGACTTGCATGAAATGTCAGATAGAATCAGCCTACGTGAGAGAAAACTGCCTTGTGGAAGGACTTGGACTGCCTAGGCACATTCTCCTTACTATTCCCACCTCTACTCTCACTCTCTAATCTTCAACCTATTACCTTCAAAAAAGCAACACCAGGCCAGAGGGGCTAACCGAATAAATAATCATGACATTTAAGTAGGTTCAGTCCCCAGTTATAAAAAATAGCTACAGGGCAACCAAATTTTGCTACTGAAAATAAATCAGTCCATAAAAATAGTATATTTGGAAGAAACACCTAGCTCTGATATCTACAGTCCTGTATATTTCCAAGACTTTGGATAAGAAATAAGTAAAGTAATTCAACCAAAGAATCAGGTTTCCCATTGATAGATCCCTATATTTGTGGCTAGGGCTAAACTTGTTTCTTTTTTACTGACAGAAGGAATGGATTTAATTTATGGATTAATTTTAAATTCATGCCTATAAATATAAGATTTAAATTTGTTGGAATTAAATATAATTCCTCCAAAAATATAACCTTGTATTTATTGTGCTCTTTTTAATTCATAAAAACAATATACAATTTGAAATAATGTACACATCATGCATTTTATACCCTACAAAAATAATGATCAGCATTAAAACGAAGGAATAAGTAAAACATACGTTTTTCCAGTGCTTAGTATTGGCAAAGCACTAAATGCTAAGTGCTAGGGAAATAAATAGAAAAGACAAGCCCTTGCTCTCAAGCTACTTACATTCTCAAAGAAGGAAACTGGACATATCAGAGGTTTCAGGTGCAAATCAGACTGAATGATCTTGAAGTCTTTATTGCTGATAAAAAGTCACAAAGTCAATGATAACGCATCTTTTTTTAATGTTTCCTGCACTGACATAACAAGATTTATTTCTGAACTTGAACAATTTTCCAGCACAAAGAACTTAAGTGGCAAGTTCTTTCATTACTGTATCTTTAGTAACAAGGGGGGCAGGAGGTGCAGATTTAGAGCTGGAATAGGTCTTGGGGGATTTCTAGGTCAGAGGTTTTTTGTTTGTTTGTTTGTTTGTTTGTTTGTTTTTACAAATGAGGAAAATGAAGCCCAGAGAAGCTGTGACTGGCCCAAGGTTACATCAGTAAGTAGTTAAGTGGTAGATCTAAAATCTGAACCCAGATTCTACATCTCCATAAAACCTCAGAAATAAGAGAGGCTTTACATATATTTTTCCCCATTCCCTTAATTTTATAGATAAGGAGAATTAGTTTCCAAGAGCTGAGGGGACTTGTCCAAGGTCACATATTGAACTGCTACACAGCAGGGACTAGAACTGTGAATCCCAGTCATGCCTCTTTCTAATAAAACATGCTACATCCTATAAAAGGCCTCTTTTAGCAGACAGATGATTTAACTAATCTTAGCATTTATAAGTCTCATCTTGGGACCTGCCTAACGATTACTCCCACTTGAAAATGGAGATAATGATTCCACTTTGCTTTATGCTTTGTCCTTCAGAAAATCTTCCCTTCTGTCAGAGGCTATGCAGCTGTACTTTTGTGTTACTTCAAAGCCTAACATAATCAATAAAACATAGCAAGGACATTCATTTTCCCATTTTCAGACATTCTTTCATTTCTGTTGTAAAAATTCTTTCCACTCCCACTACTGTCTGACTGGCTTTATTCTACTTTTTTAAGAAGATGCTTGGAATTATGCTTCTTTACTTCTTCTAGAATATCTTCAATAAATTAAAGGTGGAAGATGTAGGAGGTTCGAGACAAGAAACTGATTTTCTTTTTTATGGTCTCAATAAAATAACTTCCTGGTAGGAAGAAAAATTAGGTATTCACAAATTGTAGGGTAATATATTAAATTTTCCCTATCTTTTATGCTTCCCTATCCTATCAAAATATTTCCTAGCTTCCTTATCATATCAAAAGGTTGAGAGTCAACAAAAGCACACAGTTATGTAATCAAATCAAAAGCACTTATGTAGTATGAACTTTTATTGTTCTCTACATTAGAAATGACACGTGCTAGTTGTCATTTACCTGCTTAATAGGGGAGGGAAGACCTATTTCCATGAAATATTATACTTATAATTTAAAAGTGTGAGGAAAAAAGGCAAAGTTGTACCTCTACAATAACTTGAACTTTGAATCCTTTCATTCGGTATACATAATTACAGTTTCATAAATTTTATAGGATTATATTAATAGCAATGGGGAACTTCTATAAGAAGGGAGATTTTTTTAATGAATCTATAAATATGCTAGAAATGTTTTGTAGCGAGACCATGGTGACTTTTGAATTCATGAATCCTGAAACAATCTGTCAGGCAGAGCATCTCCAAGAAATTTTGCACTTTTCACTAGACAGCAACAACAATCCTAACCTTTCACTCATCCTGTTTTGTCTCTATGGATTAAAATCCTAGGCCCTGAAGTGAAGCTTATTTTACTTACTAAGGGATTTAAAAGGAAATGAACCAACCTGGGACCAAAGTGCTAAGTAACACTGAAACCCTGTACAACAGATGAATGCTCCCTTAGAATTTTAAAGGTTAATGCTCTTGATGATTGAATCCTAATAGGAACACAATGGGAAATGTCAACTTTCTTATAAATGCACTTATGGGACAAAAGGTGTTCTAAAAACAAACAAAGTTTGGATAATGGATGAAAAGTGAGAATACCTACATTTCTAGCTACAATCATTGACAGGGTCAGGAAAGACTACTGATTGCCTGTATGTTAAACATTAAATCATACAATTATAGGCCACATTAGAAGGACCTTGACACTTACTACGATAGTGGAGGATAGAAGTACCTCATATGCTATGGTCCATGGGATTATGAAGAATCAGAAATGACTAAACAATTTAATAAACACGGCAACAAAATCTGATCTTATTTCACAGGCTTGGAAATATGCCTCCAGTAAAGGGAAATGATTTATCCAAGAAGGCACAGTTAGTGTGTGAGGGATCTTGTTTGATTTTGTTTCTCCTGAATTCTTATCCATGTTCGACTGTTACCGCAGTGTTTAATAATTTCTCAACCCTGATATAACTATTATACTGTATTGGCTAGTGTGGGGGAAGTGCCCATAAATAATTTTTAATCTATGATTCATTAGTCCAAAAAGAGATTTGGCTTCCCCAGGAGGCAGTAGGTTCCATGTTATTAGAGGAAGTAGTCTATTGGAAACTGGGTGACCACTTGGCAGATTTGGAGAGAAAATCCCTGTCCAAATGCGTGCTACTAGAATAATTCTATTGTACTTTCAAACTATGAGATTTTGTGATTCTGTAAGGCATGAAGATAACAAGATATAATGAGACAAATAATACAGTGGCTAGAGAACTGGATCTGGAGTCAGGAAGATAGGAGTTTATGTCCAGTCTCAGATTCTTAATAGCTCTATGACCCAGGGTGAGTTAATTGATCTCTATCTGCTCCAATTTTCTTATATGTAAAATGGGGATGATAAAACACCTAGCCCTGAGGGCTGGTGTGAACTTTAAATAAGATATTTGTAAAGAGCTTTGCAAATGTTGAAACCTTATATAAATATGTGCTACAATCATGAGCTTATTTTTCAGCTTAGCTTTTAGCTAATTCAGCAAAATGGCATTAGGGTATAAAACTCTTATTGGGAAGAATCCTTTTATGTAGCATTAGCATGATTATCACTACGAAAAAATGTGCCCTAGTGAATAGAAGCCAGTCTTGGTAGTGGGATCACCTGGATTCAAATCCCATCTCTTGATACATGCTTTCTTTCTTTTTTTGCTTTTCCGAGAAAGGAATGCAGAGCAGTTGGGGTTAAGTAACTTGCCTAAGGTCACAGGCTAGTTTTGTGTTAAGTGTCTGAGGCCAGATTTGAACTCAGGTCCTTCTGACTCCAGGGCCAGTGTTCTATTCACTGTGCCACCTAGCCTGATACCTGCTTTCTATAAGTCTGTGAGCAAGTTACCTAATGTTGGTGAATCAGGTAACTATTTAATGCAGGGGTAGGTAACCTGGAGACTTGAGACCACATTTGGCCTTCTAGGTCCTTGGGCATGATCTTTTGACTGAGTCCAAGTTTTAGAGAAGAAATCCTTTTATCAAGGAGATTTGTTCTGTGAAGTTAGGATTCAGTCAAAGTGCCAAACTTGAGGACCTGGATGTCTACACATGGCCTCGAGACCACAGGGGTTCCCCACCCCTAACTAAGGCTATAAGTTGCTAGAGGAATTTTTCACTGGGATTTCTTCACATGAATGAAATCATGGAGGATGATAAAAGGGGAAATATGCTTGCAAAATCCAATCTAACATCCATATATGCCACTGAGTAAAAAGATAGGTTGTGGCAAAGTAAGGGAATGAATCTGGGGGATGTACAGTAGGGTCTCGGCCAAGAGATCAATACAGTAAATGTAAAAGCATCATGGGAAACCTGAAATGCTCACCAATTAGATATTTATAATATCATTGATAGGGCAGTTATGTGGCACAACTGATAAGTGTGCTGGGCCTAAACTCTGGAAGAGTCATCTTCATGAGTTCAAATCTAGCCTCAGATACTTACTAACTATGTGATCCTAGACAATTCACTCAACTCTGTTTACTTTAGTTCCTTATCTGTAAAATGAACTGGAGAAGGAAATGGCAAACCACTTCTGTATTTTTGCCCAAAAACACTAAATGGGGTCACAAAGAGTCAGACATGACTAAAAAAATGACTAAAAGAAAAAAAAATCATACCACTGCTAATTGGAAGGACCATGAGATATAACTGCTTCTGTGAATCTAAGGAATGGCACAGGATGTAACAGGGTTATATACTGACCCTACCCAAAACTTATGATGATTAGCTTGAAAGAGAGAACAGTTGAACAACGTGATACTTTATGATCTAGTGAGAAAAAATATATTGAAATTAATCAGAAATACCAATAACCTACTTGAAAAAAAAGTTTCAGTAAAGTTGGCACTAACTAAAGAAAGAAAATGATAAGTGCACTTGAACTGGACTGGAGATATGAATGCTTTGATTATGTATAAGCACTACAACCCTACATAAATAAATCTGTGTGTGTGTGTGTGTGTGTGTGTGTGTGTGTGTGTGTACTTCAAAGTGCTGGTTTTCAGTGCTATTCTTAGTGATAAGGAACACCACTTTTCATCGCAAATCAGTATAGGACTATTGTATGAAATAACTTCATTTATAAACTGAGATTTTATGAAATAGAATATTGAATAGTTACTTAAATCTAAAAAGGAAAAAGGTCAGGACATGGAAATAACTGCAAATCTACACTTGACACAAACTTTAGGCGGGCTATTTAATAATGTAATGGATGGTACAAATAATAACAATATCTTGATTTAATTTTAAAAGACAGGTATACTTGGAATGGAATTTCAAAAAGGTTTTTTTTAATGTGACATACAGCATCAGTCCAACTAAGAGACTGATTACATAAAAATACTGAAATGCTAAAAAGATGCAATTTGTTAAAACCCGAGTGAACAGATACATTGTCCCACAGTATTTGACAGAAAGTAGAGATATTTCAGGACAAAAAAGAGTGTTTGCTAACATGATCAAAATGATTTTTAAAAAAGCAATGTAAAAATAAGGATAGGTGTATAGTACTCCTAAAACAGAAGTGGCTTAACCTAAGGAAATATCATATTTACCTATTAAATTGCTATCTGACCAGGTCAGGTCAGGTAAGCAATAAAATGGCATACTACATATTTTTTCTGATCTCCATAAATCTCTAAACTTTCCAAAACAGACATAAGTAAGATAAAGTAACTTCAGATGTCTCTATCATCTAAGCTATCCACAAATCCACCCCCATGTGGTATAGAAATAAGGCAAGACAAATAAATTAAATTAATAAAAATAGGCAATGAGGAAATAAAATTATTGACATAATTAGAAAACCCTAGAGAATCAACTAAAAAGTAGTTGAAACAATAACCTTAGCAAAGTTGCAGAGTATAATAAAAAAGCCATATAAAAATCAGCATTTCTACATTCTACCAACAAAACCCAACAGCAATTCTTAAAGTGACTGCAGAAAATATAAACTACCTGGTAGTCAGCCTGCCAAGACACACACATGAACTTCATGAAAACAATCACAAAACATTTTTCACACAAATATAGACATATCTAAACAATTGGGGAAATATTAACTTCTCATTGGTAGGCAGAGACAAAATAGCAAAAGGGAAAATTCTGCCTAAATTAATTTAATTAATCAGTGTTATATAAAATCAAACTACCAAAGAATTATTTTAAAGAGCTACAGAAAAAATATTAACAAAATTCATCTGGAACAACAAAAACTCAGGAATGTCAAGGGAATCAATAAAAACAGTGTAGGAAGGTAGTCTAGTATACCAGATCTCACACTATACTACCACATGATAATTATCAAAACAGTCTAGTACTGTTTAAGAAAAGTAATAGTTGGGGCGGCTAGGTGGTGCAGTTAATAGAGCACTGGCCCTGGATTCAGGAGGACCAGAGTTCAAATCCAGCCTCAGACACATAACACATTTACTAGTCATGTGACTTTGGGCAAGTCACTTAACCCCACTTGCCCTCCCCCCAAAGAAATCTATTAAAAAAAAGAAATATAATAGTTAAGATGGTAGTGTGGAAGCAGGAAAACGATGTGGGCTCTACCCCAAAGCACCTCAAATACCCATGAAATATGACTCTAAACAAATTTTGAAGCTATAGAATCTACAAAGTGACAGAGAAAAACAAATCTCCCACTGAAGGCAGCCCAGAAGGAAGGGTTCATGACAGCATGCTGGAAGCACAGCAAAGCCCCCTGTGAGCCCACTGTTGTAGCCCCAGGGTGGCCCAGATCAGCCATGGCTAGAGCATTTGGGAGACTGGATCACCAGCATGATGATCAGCAGCAGCAACTTTAGATTCCTTTTGGGGGGACAAAAAGGATAAAAGCACGGAATGGCAGGAAGACAACACAGTCAGAACTCCTGCACCAAAAGCTTATGAGAAAAACATGGACTGGTTACAGGCCATGGAGGAGTTCAAAAAGGATTTTGAAAATTAAGTAAGAAAAGTAGAGGAAAAATTGGGAAGAGAAATGAAAATGATGCAAGAAAATCATGAAAAGGGAGTCAACAACCTGACTGAAGAAAATAACACTTTAAAAAAATAGACTAACTCAAATGGCAAAAGAGGCCCAAAAAGGCAATGAGGAGAAGAACGCCTTATAAAGCTGAATTTGTCAGATAAAAAAAGAACTTCAAAAGCTCACTGAAGAGAATAATTCCTTCAGAATTAGATTGGAGCAAATGGAAACTAATGACTTTATGAGGAATCAAGATACTATAAAACTGATCCAAACAAATGAAAAAAAAAAATTAAGGCAATGTGAAATATCTCACTGGCAAAACCACTGACCTGGAAAATAGATCCAGGAGAGATAATTTAAAAATCAATGGACGACCTGAAAGCCATGATCAATAAAAAAGAACTTAGAAAGCATCCTTTGAGAAATTCTCAAGGAAAATTGCCCTGATATTTTAGAACCACAAGGCAAAATAGAAATTGAAAGAATTCACCCATCACTTCCTGTAAAAGATCCCAAAAAGAAAACTCTGAGCAATATTATAGCCAGGTTCTGGAGTTTCCAGATCAAGAAGAAAATATGACAAGCAGCCAAGAAGAAACAATTTAAATATTGTGGAAACATAATCAGGATAACCCAGGATCTAGCAGCTTCTACATTGAGGGATAAAAGGGCTTAGAATATGATATTCCAGAGATCAAAGGAGCTAGGATAAAAACCAAGAATCACCTTCCCAGCAAAACTGAGTATAATGTTTCAGGGGAAAATATGGTCATTCAATGAGGTAGAGGTCTTTTAAGCATTCTTGATAAAACAACCAGAATTGGATAGAAACTTTGACAGTCAAACACACGAATCAAGAGAAGCATGAGAGGGTAAACATGGAAAAGAAGTCATAAGGAACTAATCAAAGTTGAACTATTTACATGCCTACATGGAAAAACAATAATTGTAACTTATGAAACTTTTCTCAGTATGAGTATAGTTGAAGGGAATATAAATGTGTGTATGTATACATATATTTATGTCTATATAGGAGGGCATATATGCATGGGAATACGTATGTGAGTGTGTCTATATGTGTGCAGGTATACATAGACAGAGGGCACAGGATCAATTGAATAGGAAGGGATGATATTTAAAAGGTGAAATTGAGAGGAGAGAGAGGAATATAATGAGAGGAGATGGGAAGAGACAGACTGGGGTAAATTATCTCATACAGAAGAGGCAAGGGAAAACTGTTACAATGAAGAGGTAGAACAAGGAGGCAAACAGGAATGGGTCAACCTTACTCTCATTGAATTTAGCTTAGAAAGGGAAGGACATACACTCTCAATTGGGTATCTTGCCCTACAGGAGAGTAGGGGGGAAGGTGATGAGAGGTGGGGATAATGGAAGGGAAGACAGTTTTGGGGGTAGGTAGTTAGAAGCACACACTTTTGTAAAGGGACAGAGACAAAGTAGAGAATAGAACAATTGGGGGGGGATAAGGTGGAGGGAATATAGTCAGTCTCTCACAATATATCCACTATGGAAATGTTTTGCATAATTACACATGTACAACCTATGTTGAATTGTTTATCTTCTCAGTAAGGGTGGGAGATGAGGGAGGAAAAGAAAGAATCTGGAATTTAAAGTTTTAAAAGCAAATGTTTTAAGAAAAATATTATTATTGTTTATTATTATTATTATTATTATTATTATTATTATTATTATTATTATTATTTACACGCAACCAGGAAATAAGATATATAGAACTGAGGTATGGAGATCCATCTTGCCCCACCAGAAAGTCAGAGGGAGTATGGGGGAGGAAAAAAGGGGGAGCTGATTGGGGGAGGCGTTATACAGTGAGATCACTGTTTTGGGATGGTGGGTAGGGGAAAGTCAGGGAGAAAATTTGTAACTCAAAATCTTGTGGAAATGAATGATGTAAACTAAAAATAAACACAAAAGTTAATTTAAAAAACAACAAAGTGGATCAAATACACCAAAAAAAAAAGACTTCTAAGTATGCATTTAAAAAGAGAGAGAGAAACACCAGGGTTAGGGTAGAAAGGGGTGCAAAAAAAATTTAAATTTGTAAACTAAGGAACAGGGCTAACTACAAGGGATGATAAAAAGAGTGAATATAAATATCAAATAAGAAAAGCGCATCAGAGGTGAGTCAAAGAGATCCAGTGGGAACAGGACTACCTTTAAAAAAGAGTAAAGCAAAGTAACAGGTAACATAAGACTATGATGACAGCCAAAGAAAGAAATTAAAACTGAAGAGTTTCTGAAGAGACAATATTAATGCAGCTAGGAAAAGAAGGGAAGATTTTAAAGGGGAAAAATCCTTTATGGAAAATTTCTCTGATTTGGTATCACACACACACACACACACACTCACATACACAGCAATTCCTCAACAGAAATATGGCTAGCACATATGAATAGGTAATTCCCAAAAGAACTGCAAAATATTTACAACCACATTAAAAAAATTCTCTGAGTCACAAATACTAAGTGAAACATAAATATAATCAGTCCTCAAATTTTACCTCACATCCTACAAATTAGCAAAAATGACAAAAAGAGGAAACAGTCAATGTTGAAGGGACTGCGAAAAGACAGGCACACTGGTAGAGCTATGAAATGGTACTCTCATTTAGGAAAGCAATTTGGAATTATACAAATAAAGTAACCAAAATGCCCATCGATTTGAACTAGAGATTCCATTACTGACTTTACACACCAAGGAAGCCACTGATAAGAAAAATGTACACTTTATATACTACAAAATATTTATGGCAGCACCCTTTTGTGTGATAGCTCAAAACTGGAAACAAAATTGACATCCATCAATTGGGAAATTGATAAACAAATTGTGGTATATTAAATAATGGGATATTGCTGTATGTTAGGAAATTACATGCATGAGAGAAGTATGGAAAGATCTATATAAGCTGATGAAAAGTGAAGTAAGCAGAGCCAAGAAAATAATATGAATATTAATTACAGTAATGGAAAGGATACACCAAAAATCAAAAGTAAATGTATTAAAATTATAAACATCAGGTGAGACTTTGATGAAGAGATATGAGATGGCATCCCCTTCATGGACGAAAGAGGTCCAGAGATGTTACACGTTGCACATGTTTTCAAAATTTTTCGTTACATTGATCAGTTGTGCTAACTTTCTTTTTCATTTCTTCCCTCCTAAAAATATTATGTGTCAGATGAAATGGCTCTTGGAGAGGGAGGGAAGGTATATGGGATACTATAGGAATATAAGAAAGAAAATAACAATAAAAAATTTTTAAAATATATCTAGTCAGTATGTGTACTGGAAAACTTGAACACCTTATTGCCTGATTAAGATCGCTTAAAAAGGCCTATAGAATGGCATCTAGAAAATGAATGTCCATCAGAAATTTGTATCACAAATTATTCAACACTTAAACACGAAAAGTCAAAGATTAAAGTACTTGACAAAACCAAGTAGTATCAATAAAATAAATAATTCCACATTGATCCAAAAGTACACTACACTTGAGAATCAAGAAGAAAACTGAGAAGTAAAAAGAATCACCAAAGAAAGAGTGTGTGTGGGAAATTTTGACAATAACTGTTTAACTGAAAGCTTCGGAGGTAGAGGATCACAGGGGACAGAAAATCAGTTTTGGAAACAAGAAGACTCAAGCCTTGGGTTCTAATCTTGTCGTTGAAACAAACTAGCTTGTGACCATTGACAAATTAATACCTTTGCACTACCCAACAAATTCCTAAGACTATGGAGATAAGGTGCTGACTTTCATTGTTAAAGGGAGTTTATACACCAGAATTTCCTTATAGGCAGGACATAATGCATTAAGATTAAGTACTAGGGAGCTTTGCTGAGTTACATAATTTTCAGAAGCCTCTGGACCCTTGAATAAGTCTGACTAAAATTCTCAAGAACAATTTTTCTTAGACTTGGCCCTTGCAAAGAATAGTCCCCCAAGAAAGGAAACCAAAAGAGAGGGAAAAAGAAGCCAATTTTCTCTTTCATCCCAGCTTCCAACTAATCTTTGTGGCCTATGTTACATTGGGGTTTTTTTAGTTATTGTTCAGTTGTGCCTGTCTCTTTTGTACCCCATTTTTTTTGTTTGTTTGTTTTTTGGCAAAGACACTGGAGAGATTTGCTATTTCCTCCTCCAGCTTATTATTACAGATGAGAAACTGAGGCAAATAGGGTTAAGTGACTTGCCCAGGGTCACACAGCTATTAAGTGTCTAAGGTCACATTTGAACTTAGGAAGGTGATGAATTTTCCTGACTCCAGGTGCTATATTCTATTCATTGTGCCACCTTATTGCCCCATATCCTGAGCAAGATTCATGAATGTCTTCCAGTCCATCAAAGCCATCTCCTTGGTCTCTTCCTAGAAAATTATTCATCTTTTTTTTCTTTTCTCTCACTCTCTGTCATCTGCTTGTTGTGCTTTAAACCCAGGGACACCAAAAAGCAGTTATGGTTTAAACCCAGGAACAACAAAAACTAATGAGGTGGGGTCTCTGCCCACCCCCAAATTGTTGTGGTTTCATGATGTGTTGTGGTAGAACCATCTCAAAGAATTCAGAGTCAGACCACCTCTAATCCAAGTATAGGCATTTATTGAGATCAATGCCTCTCATGAAATGGGCTAAGTTATAAGAAGAACCAGCAACTTCAGAGAAAGAAGATGAACTTTTATAGGGGAAAGATGCAATTACATAACAGAAATTTACATAGAATAGAGGAATGTCATTAATATTAAAAAGGCAGGAAGAGTTTGTTAAGGGATTAAGTAATGGAGGAGGGGTTGTTAAGGATTAAGTAATAGAAGAGGGTCCCTTCTATGGTTCAGTGGTTAAATATTCTGGTCATTCTGCCCTCCAACCAGCTAGCTATAATGGTCCTGTCTGGTTAAGACAAATAGGTATGGTGGTTCTGTCTTGGGCTAGATGAATGATGTGATTGTGATCAAATACAAGAACACACGTCTTTCTGTGGGAATAGGTCTGGGGGCAATGACTAGGTACAGGCTGTAGCTAGGTTCCCATTACATGGACATACCTACTGTTTTTGTGGGAACTAAGAGTCCAAAGACACGCCTGTTCTTCCAGTGATCAGTGAGGTATATATGAAGAAGTTAGGATATTGGCAGGGCAGGGGTGGGACAGGTGAGTTAGGTAGGTAGGGTGGGCCTGGTATTCAGTGGAACCAGGCCCATAACAAAGTTAGAATATTGGGGCTGGGGACAACTTTATTAGGATTCCATCATACTTATATGCTAAGATTAAATTTTCTTCATCTGTATTCTATTTCTTTCCTCTTAACCAGTCTTACCTAGCATGGAGGGGATGAATTTGGAAAGAGCTCCATCAGTATACATTGCTCCTTCTTGAGGAAGTTAGGTAGACTTAAGAGAAGAAATTTCCATGTCTTCTAAATTTTAGATACAGCATCTATTCTCAGTGAACTTCAAATCATTTTTCAGGAACAGGAAACAACATTCAACTTAGTAAACCAATTTAGTAAACCATTAGGTTAAAAATAGATTAATAAGAAGAGATATTAATCATCTCAGAGCTCAGAGCTGAGTGGGGCATTAGAGGAAATATTGCCCGACCAATATATGTACCAGAATCCATCAGTGTAATGTTATGCAAGTGAGATCCCAGTTTTCGCTTGGAAATACTCCTTTAATGAAAACTCACTGCTTCAAGAGACCTTTTGCATAAATCTAACTGTTAGAATTTTTTTGTCTTCATCAAGCCCAATATTACCTCTTTATAACTTCAGTTAATTCCTCCTAGCTCATCCCTCTTGAGTAAAATACAATAATCTAATCTTTCTTTGATGGAAAGAGAGTCTTTTCATCTCTGGGCTAAATGTTTTCAATTCCTTTAACTGGTCCTCACATAGAAAGATATTGCCATGGGGTGGAGGGTGTGGGGAAGAGCGGGAAAGGGAGAAAATTTGAAACTCAAGAGATTGTGGAACTGAATCTTGTAAACTAAAAGTAAACAAACATATTAATAAAGAATTTTATCGACAAAAAAGATCTTAGTTCCTTTTTCCAAGTGATTAAATTTTAATCAAAAAATTAAACAATGCAGTAATAATATTAGTAACTGGTATTTGCATAGTACTTAGCATAGATTTTCCATATAATAACTCATTTGGTCCTCACAAGAATCTCAGAGATGTTATTATTACCATTTTATAAGTGAGGAGTCTGAGGCACAAAGAAGCTGTATGACTTGCCCAAGACCTGGTAAGAGTCAGATGCTGGATTAGAAATGAGGTCTATCTGCTCCCAAACACAGTGCTCTACTCACTGTACCACCTGAGATGAAGCACAAAACCATTAACTACTTCTTACAATTACTTCCAAAGTTGGCAGTAGAATATAAATTTCTTGGGGACAAGGACTATTTTTCATTTTGTATTTCTATCTCCAGAATCTACTGTGGTGATAAACTAGGTATTTGATAAGTACTTAAAGACTTGAATTTACATAACTTTTTTTTCCTGGAATTCATCTGTTACATATAAGCAAGCTCTATATGGCTGAAAAGGATTTAATTACCATATGCTAATGAAATAGGAGGATATCCATCTTGGATACTGGGGAGATCTTTTGATTCTCCTTGGTAGATGCACATAACTAACAGTAGATGTAACACTAGGGAAGCAGAAATCCAGAGTCTCCTGATCTCCCTAATATGAACAGAGAAAAGCCAGAATATGTAGCCAAGAAAACTAATATATTCTTAATGATGTTGTCAATAGCATTTACAAATATATTCAGTTAGCTTATTGTGTTACTAAGAAACCTGAATGTATAGGCTTCTGTATGTACATTCAATGTCAGTATTGAAATATTCATTAATAGCCTCTTGTTTTAAAAATATTATATCCATTTAAGCCATTGACCTGACTGCTCTATAACTATGTGTTCATGAGCTTTTAAGTAATCACATCTAGACCTGTCTCTAGTGACATTAGGGCACCTTGAAATATGATTAAAATCTAGAGACTAGGATGTTGCTGGTTTTCTTAAGCAAGATGAAAAGGAGTTTGATATAAGCTCTAAGGAATTCTGAATTAACCATGCCAATGACTGCCTCAAAAGTAACTGATTTTGCTATGCTATACTTGAATATGAAGTATGATATGGTGACATTTAAAAGATTCATTGGTGTAGAAAAATTGTCCCTATTCCTTGAGATGATTAAGAGGTTCCCAAGCAGCAACTAGCAGTCCCATCAATATTGCCAGGTAGAAACATTCATTCTACAGAGAAAATGGGTGAGGCAATTCTTTTGTTCAATCCAAAGGAGATCCTGTACCTGCCAAGTCTTCATGGACCAAAAAGACTTACTTTATCTCCCAATATATTTTCTTTAGAACTAAGTCCTCTATTCATGAAACAAAATATGGAAACTTCAAATAAAAAATTAAAAATATTAAAATAAATTGAATAGGGAATCAAAAAGATATCCATATCTTAACTGGGCTTTCATTCCTTTACTTTGAATTATGTAGATAAGATTGCTTGTAGAATTCATAAGATAACAAAACATTGGTTGAAAAGGATCTTAGAGTGCATATGGTGATGCTTTTCCTTTCCTTTTCTTATTTTGTATTATTTTATTTTTAGTACTTGATTTTTCTTTTCTTATTTTATACTTAACTTTAATTTTTTTTAATTATGAAGAAAAAGAATCCTAGATGTCATCTATTCCATCCTTGTTCCCATGGTTTTCTGTGGTGATACAACATTCTCAGATTTGTAACTGAAAGATAAATTGTCATGTGAGAATACAATTTTACAGCAAAAAAGAAAAATTTCATTAGGTTAGAGAGGTAATATGATATAGTGGAAAGAATACTGGATTTTTAGTCAGACTGAATGAGTTCAAATCCTCTCTCTTGTACTTAGTACTTATGTGACTTTGGGCAAGTAAGCAATTACTTTGGTAATTATTCTTTGCCTCAGTTTCCCCATCTGCAAGAGAGTGTCAGACTGAGCAACTTCTGCTAACTCTCGTTCATGCTCTAAATCTACAATCTTCTGACAGTTCAAAATTTGCGATTAGAAAACCTACTTGTTATAGTATTAAAGTGTTTCCCTCTCCCCACAACAATTTTAATTACATCCCCAATGCTAATACCTCTCCTCTGATGTCATTCTTTCTCCTCCTGTCTTCCCAACTCATAACTCAACTTATGCCTGAGGATGTCATAGTATTCTTGTAGTTCCCAGGACATTATACCCTCACCATTAATACAGTAATTTAACATGTTTAGTAGAGCTGAGTAAGAGGGCATTTCAACATAAGCTATTAATGTCCTATGTGGTCAAGTAAAAAAAAGCTTTTAATATTAAAAATGAGCTTGGATAGAACAGAACTATGCCTTGTTTTATTAAAGCAGTAAACTTGAACTCTATAAACTCAGTTTGTGAAACAAAACTTGGTCAATTGTCATATCACTAGAAGATTGCTTCAATCTTGACATTTTCATTATATATTAAAGCAGAGATACAAGTAAGCTATGGATAAGTGGAGAGATTTTCCCATGGAAAGGAAATAAATAAATGTAAAATCATAGAAACAGAACTTGAAAGGAACACAGAGGCCACTTACTTGAACATTCTTTTTCTATAGGTAAGGAAACGGAGGATCAGAGAAATTAAATAGGTTGGTCAAAGTCACACAAATACTAATTGGTAGAGCCATTCTTCAAACTTAGGTCCTTTGATTTGAAATTCAACATACATTCCCCTCCAGAAAGCAGCTGACTTTGTTTTAATTTGTGTCTATGGTAAAGAAGAAACATCATTTAGGTGCAAATCTCACCTTTAGCACTTACTTATCTGTATGCTTCTGGGCAACTCATTTAAACTCCTTGAGGCTCAGTATTATCATCTATGAAATGACAACTTTGTAATAGATGGTCCCTGAAGTCTCTTTTGGCTTTGGTTGTGTGAACTCATGATCCTGTTATAGCAAGGTTTATAAGGTTAAACACACTTTGAGGTCACCCCTTAGTTTCCTATTTGAATCATTTCCATATTTAATCATGTTATTATGAGCTCTGTAGGAAGCTACAGGTGTGTTTGGATATTTTCTTTCTGATTAATGAAATTGCAACCTTTCTCATTAATTAACTAGTTGGCTTGAATCCCTGTCCCAGTTCATTAAATAGCATTTATTGATTAAACTGAAGAAAGCTCTTTTCTAAAAGCAGTTGTTCATATTCCTCTCTATATTAAGTCTCTTCATCTCCTATGATTCAATAACTTTATATTAATTGTCAATTTAATAAAAAATAAAATAAATACAACAATGATATAGATAATGAATTACAATACTTTGGCTATGAAAATGATCATAGACAGAATTATGTCAAACTCCTGTGTTAATAGCAGATGAATTCTCTTCACTTCAGAAATAACATTCACCATTCAATTGACTCAAGTTACTATCTATAAGTCTCAGAAATTCATTTCATAATCTTAAGATAAGAGTGAAATTTAGTCTTTTAATTTAGTCTCTTAGACAATAAGGAATGTGTCTCTGTTTTGCTGTTGTCTTCTCCAAGCATCATATAAAATAGCTCTTCTAGAATACACTACAAACTATTAATTTCTCAAAGAATGTTCAAAGAATTTTCTGTTTAAAGGTTCTTTATAACATGACTCATAATAGTTTTCATAAGAAAGACATTTTTCCTAGCCTTCTTTTTCCTTTTTTTCAGTTTATCTCATAGATCTACACCAATCAAAGATAAAACTCCATTCTAAAGTGAGAAGCAAATCATAGAAGACACAACCATCGGTACTAACTGCCTTCTCTGCAACATTTCATGTGTCTTTTAGAGAAGCCATGTCTATCCATAATGTCTGCTGAAGAGTTTAGAGAAAAGGCATTGCACCATGATTTTGTATTATAGGGATCATAAAAATGATTTGTTGGGTGGGGGGTGAAGACAAGTATGAATATAATTACATCTTATGTGACATTTCTTGGGGTAGATGAAGAGGTCAAGAAATTCTGCACAGAATTCAATAATACCCTATGAAATAAATTGTGAACTACTTTAATATTCAGTACCCTTTTACATAGAAAAGGTAAGCACAGAAGAAAAACAATGATGAAAAATATGATCAGGAATAAGGGGTGAAATAGACCCAAGACATACACTATATACTAGCCTCATGCCTAGAAATCATTATTGTTTTTTGAGAAAAAAAAATACAAAGGAGCTAGAAATGGAAACCATCAAATAATATCCCATACAACCAGATATTTATTCCATTTTAATCTACTAAAATGGCTCATTAGTAATTCTTAAATCAGTTTGTATCTAGTCAAACTAACAACTAGTTAGAGTAAAATTAATATTAGTATGACTCTGGAAGGTGGAATAAAAATGAAGAGATGAAAAACATCTCCAACCTGACTTATTTAAGCAAGTTACTGATATCAGAACGAGTCTAGAGATGGAAGAAAGTAGACACATTATACTAATTTCATAGTGATAATAATTGATTGCTAAAATGAAGCACTCAAAGAACCTATAAGTTCAGTACCCAGAAAAACACTATCACTCTTCAAGTGGAGATAGGTAGCAGACAAAGGGAATACCAGCTTGGAGTATTAAACTGTTTCTGAAGTCTTACAAAACAAGATTATAGAAGTATTGCCTCACAAAATAGAGTTAGAAGTACCAGAGTGTAGAAGTATCCTAAAGAAACTTTGACAAAAGAACCAATCACCAAAAGGCATCACAAAGACATTTAAGAATGAACCTTGGGGCAGGTAGGTGGCGCAGTGAATAGAGCACTGGCCCTGGAGTCAGGAGTACCTGAGTTCAAATCCAGCCTCAGACACTAAACACAAAAAACTAGCCATGTGACCTTGGGCAAGTCACTTAACCCCAACTGCCCTCCAAAAAGCAAAAAAAAAAAAAAAAGAATGAACCTGGAAAGATGAAAGCAAACATATTAAAGATAAAAAACATTTGCCTTGTTTTCTGTAACAAACTCCTTTGACTCTCAGACAGTTGGGCTACCTGACATTGCAGTCCTATATGGTACTAAAGACAATAAAGATGGGAAATAAGTTGTAATATACCATGTGTTCATAAAGAAGATACATGATGAAGATGACAAAACTGTGAAGGTGCTAAAGGATCAGTTCAGAAATATATGAAGGAAAGGAAGAGATTTCAAAGGTATGACAGATGTGGCCTAAAAGATAACTAATACAAGAGTTCATTGAGCTTGTCTGTGGAATATGCATAAGCTCCTCTCCTCACCTCCCCTCCCTTCCCCTCTCCTTTCCTCTCTTCCCGTCACCTCACTTCTTTTCTCCTCACCTCCCCTCTCCTAAGATTTCTTTGCCCAAAGGAAGATAAAGTTTTATGGCTGAAATCTACCTTGGGGTTTACTGGCTATACTTCTTTTTTAAAGCCCATGCCTTAAAGACAATTCACTCTAGCTCTAGTTATCGGACAATAAGTCCCTGTTCAAGCACCACATGCATGTATATTCTTTATTGTTTTGAGGGAACGGCTTCATTGAAAAGATCTTTGAGTATCTGTGTAAATAGTGACTAAACAATTCCATTCAATTTAATTCAGTGTCCCTCAGGAGCTTGAACTTTGCAATTTTTACACCAGATAAATACAAAGTAATGGAGATGACCTATGAACTATGCTCTGGGTAAAAGTTAGACTAACTAGTCTAAAAGATCAATCACATAATTTGTCCAACTGATGGGGTACACGCTCCTTTAATCTTCCCACTTGATGAGGTGTTTGCCTGAGACCATAAGTCTTTTATTATTGCTAGGCCCAAATCTCTGTTACTCTTAACCTTCATAGTCCATCTACTTCCCACACTTGAGATCCCATCAAAATATTTACACCCAAATCTGTTACCCTTAAACTAGCCTAGCCCTCCATTGTCTGTCATCTCCAGGTAGTCTACATCTATTTCCCCCCACATTAATCCCATTCCTCAAGTCTGATCTCAGTCTCACAAGATCCTCCTTAGACTCCTGCTCAAGATCTTCCCCAAATCCCTCCTCTAGACCACCCCAGATGCCTTCCCCAGTCTTTCTGTATATAAGATCCATCTTCCCTCCATGAATGGACTGAGATTCAAATAGACTCAATCTGTTTCAAATTGTTCTGGCCTGATTTGGATACAGGCTTCACAAATACTTAGGCTCCTTAAGAGTCTACCTATTATGGTGAATCTTTAATAAACTTTGAGTGAGACAAAACTTGTGTTGAATTCATTTGACAGAAGCTGGAGTGTTGGTATTTTGGGGTCTTGAGGACTCCTAAACCCCAAACCTCATCATAACAACCATCCTCTCCCATATCAAGTACTCTGATCCATGCAGTGTCTACAAGAATCTATTGCCACACACATTCCAAGAAATAATGAATACAAATAACATAGAGAAAATATGAAAGGATAGCATAAACCTCCCCTTAAATGTTATCCAGACCCCTACATGTTAGTTCTGGTCTGGATGGGTATTCTCAGAGTAGCTTCTAGAGTTATTCATAGAAACTACTATCTGTAAGCATAAAGCTCCATGTTAGGCCAAAGCTGAACAGCATCATTTCTATGGCTTCTAGTTCTTACTTCTGCCAGGTTGACCTGAAAACAAAATGAATAATAAAGACACTCTTCAAAATTATTCCATTTCCAACCAACTTTCTGTTCCATATTATAGAAATGGAATAACTTTGAAGCAATAGACATGATTGTTCTCATCTCTGGGTTCAATAATCTATCAACCATAGTAACTTGCCAGTATTAGGATAACAGTATATATTGGGAAAGGATAGGTACCTACCTACTACTCCACCCTCTCCATCCTTACTAGAAATGAGGGAATCTTAGAGGTTATCAAATCCACCTCTTCATTTTGAAGAAGGGGCTAATACCCAGAGGAAAGATGATTTGGCCAAATTCACACATGTACTGTGTGGTACAGACTGAATTCAAACCCAGGTTCTTGAATTCCAAACATAATGGACTCCCTACTCAATCATGTTATTTATCTAAAATGGTTTATCTAAAAGAAAGTAAGTTCCCTGAGGGCAGGGGTTACTTAAATCTAAACTCATTTCCCTCAATACTAGGTAAAGAAATTATGTAAACATACATTTACATAGTGCCTACTATGTGCCAGGAACTGTGCTGTGTTTTGCAGTTGTCATTTCATTCAATGTTCATTCCAACCCCAAGAGGTAGATGTTATTATTATGTGCATTTTAAAGATGGGGAAACGGATGCAAAGAGAGGTTTTGACTTGGTCAAGGTCACACAGCTTTTAAGTGTATGAAGCCATATTTGAACTAAGATCTTCCTGACTTCAGGCCCAGACCTCTATCCACTGTACCGAATAAGAAACCCTTAATTCATCATTTCTTGAACTGAATCAGATGACCATTTCAAATGTGAACATGGGTAATGTGAAAAGTTGGTATTATGTCCATAAACTGATCTCTTCAATGCCTGCTTGACTTTGTACTGACCTTTCTTTCTTTGCTTATAATCATAGATTCTAGAATCTACCTATTCTTTTCTTCCTATTACAGCTATCCTTTGGGCAATGGAACTTCCCCATCTGTAATTTTAATTATAAAATATGAACTAAGCCTACAACTGTATATTGTCCCAATGAAGAGGTAAAATCCAAGTATGCTCAATTGCAGCCCCCTAATGAATAACCTTAAAATTCAGCTTCTGTAAACAACCTAGTTTTATGACTGTGCAGCTAGTCTCTTCCTTGAGGGCTATAGCAATTTATGCTCTACCAGTTACTTAATGAAGTGTGAACTATCTGTGCTAAAGGAAGGTTTTTCTTTTTTAATCAAGTTTTTTTTTCTTTTAGCCTCCCCCATCCCCAGATTACCTGTCCTGCTTCAAGGCCAGTCCTTGCAACCATCATATGGGAAAGCAAGACCTGTGGAGAAGGAGTCAGCTATCCCCACCAACTGCCACACTCAAGATAGACAAGCCAGGTTAGATGGCACAGCAGGGGCACCCTCTGGAAGAGACAGGAAGGAGGCAACATGTGTCAGCGTCAGGCAAGTCAAACCACTAACACCATGACTTTCACCGTCATCTCCCCTCAGCAAGAAAATAAATAAAAAAATAACAATAAAATTTTAAAAATGTTTAAAAATAAAATCTTTTCCGCAGGATGCTATCTTTTCTTTAATGCCACAAATATTTTGCTTTGTTTCTTTTTTTTACAGAATAATAATAGAAAAGTGCTTTATGGTTCTTCCTTAAAGTAGCTTCTTCCTCACAAAAATGTAGGAGGGTAAGTGTAGTTACTCCCACTCTGGAGATGATAAATTAATGAAAGGTTGCATAAATTTCCTGAAGGGGCCTGGCCAGGATTCAAATTAGAGCCTCTCTTTTCAAAACTACTGAATCTAGTCTCTGATCCATTACAGAGTTTTGCATTTGATAGTCATTTCTTCAATCTGAGTTTGGAAGAGAAGGAAAACTTTAAGAAAAAAAATGTTTCTATAATAATGTCTCTAGGGGTTAGTATGAAATGGCTCTGTGATAGAGTTTGAAATACCTCCCTGTCTCTCTGTCTCTTTCCTGTATTCAGCTGAAAGCTTTTCCTCACTCTCTATTTCACTCACCTGGTAGCTGGACCCAGACTGTGCTAGCTGCAGCAACTGGCGCCCCAAAGTGTGGCCTCAAGACAGAAGTCTCTGCAACCAGTCCCCCTGGAATTGCTGGCAGGTGGTGCACGAGAGATCCGAGGAGCAGCGGACTTCATTCAAGATAAGAAGGAAGTTTGGATACCAGAAAGGAGAACAAGGCCTGTGTCAACAAATGCAGAGACCATGAACTTGGCCCACCCCCAGGACAAGAACCAGGCGAGCCCTACAGTGGAGAAGGGGCCAGAGCCAAAATGAGGGCAAGGGGATCTTACATTTCTGAACTGTAGGACTGATGTACCTGCTTGCCATCCTGATGTACCTGCTTGCCATCGGGTGGACAAGAAAACCTACGTTTCCTGGCACAATTACACAAGAATTTTTATAAAGCAATAACTCAGCTCAGAGATGATGTAATTGCCTAAGCTGAAGAAATTGAGCTAATGCAAGTTAAGCAAAAGTTAATATGTGATTATAGCTATATGTATTTCTGTATGGTAAACAAAAAATATAATGAGTCAGAATATGGCATAGCCCAAATTAGAAATCATCTTAATGGGCTATGGGGTGATCTCTTGATATAAATGACTTGGAGAATCTGGCTCACCTCATGGATCAGGAAAGACAAAAATCCTTACTACCAAATCTTGAGGCACAAAATATTGCTGATTGGATTAAGAGAGCTCAGGGGATATTACCTGGGCAAACACAGCAAATTATAACCTATATAGGAATAGGGGTGGTATTACTGGTTTTATGTACCTATTTACCCATCCTTATTTCCTGTTTGTTTGGTTTTTTTTCTGCATCATTCAACAAATTATATATAATGTCCAACTGCATGATTCTGCCCGTGGCCCTATGTGCTATGGAGGGGACGAAGAGATCTCCCAGGAGTCTGCCAGGACTTTGTTAAAGGATGTTCCCCAAGACTTTCTGGGGTCTTGGCCCCTCAGTTCTATGAGGCCATTAGGCAGATATGCAAGAAGAGTATAATCTTGTTGGGTGGATGTTCTCATTGGTTTCATGAATATCTAAAGAAAGTACTGAGTTAATTTGTAAGTCTTGATTGTAACACCCTGTTTGTTTCTGCCTCCAAACATGGTCCTATGATAAAGAGTGATTTGCTGTGGGTTGGGGTAGAGAAAGATTGAGACCAAGGGTGGTTCCTTGTGTTCTGCTAACGGTATATAAATACCCTTGTATCTTCCTTGTATCTTTGGCTCTGTACGAAATGGTTCTGCAATAAACAGACTATGGAATACAAAAATAATAATAATAATAATAATTTCTCTAGTTTCATGGTTACATAGTACTTTGAATATATTAACTCATGTAATCCTCACAGAAACCCTGTAATCAGGAAGACCTGCGTTTAATTCTAGCTTCAGATACTTTTTAGCTCAACCTGAGCAAATCACAACCTCTATCTGCCTCAATTTCTTCATCTGCAAAATGGAGAGAATAATAGTACCTACCTCCCCAAAGTGCTATGAAGACAAAATAAACATTTTTTAAAGATGTTCATATAAAGGTGTTACATAATTGCTAGATATGGTAGTAGTAGTACTAGTACTAGTAGAACTAGCAGTAGTAGCAGTAGTAGTAGTAGCAGCAGCAGCAGCAGCAGCAGCAGTAGCAGTAGTAGTAGTAGTAGTAGTAGTAGTAGTAGTAGTAGTAGTAGTAGTATAAAGGAAATATTAACATCCGCTTTGCCACTGCACCCTAAGCACTATGGGACCTTTACATTTGACTTACACCTGAAATCTTTCATATGTTTGTCTTCTAATATGTCTGTCTTCCACATTAGAGGAAGGATCATCTTACTTTTTTCTATTCTTATCCCCAGGGCTTAGCACAGTACTTTACACATAGTGCTTTTTACTTTTTATTGTTTGTTTGGTCATTTTCAGTCTGTGTGACCCCATTTGTGGTTTTCTTGGTCAAGATACTGGAGTGGTTTGCCATTTCCTTCTCCAGCTCATTTCACAGATGAGGAAACTAAAGCAAACAGGGTTAAGTGATTTTCCTGGGGTCATACAGCTAGTAAGGATCTGAGGGAAGATTTGAACTATGAGACAGGAGTCTGAGACTGGATTTGCACTCAAGTCATCCTGGTGGAATTCTCTATGTATTGAGTCATATAGTTGTCCATATTAAATACTTAATAAACACTTTATTCATTTATTTGTTCAGGTGTCCAAAGTTACCATCTTCCATCTCTCACAAAGATATATAGAATCTTTCCTATTTGCAGATAGATATGTTTATCTTTGAATGGTCACACGGGTCCTGCCCAAATTAGGAGAATAACTTGAGATCATTTAAAACTAAATAGTTTCAACAGACTTCTAAGGAGGTCTAATTATAATTTAATAGCCACATTACCTCTGATTTGGCCAAATGTAAACAAAATGACTTAATTAGAAGATGTTTACAGTATATGACAAAACTTCTGAGTGTAGTCTAAAAAAGAAGGTTGTATTGATCTAAGCAACTAAACAGTATCCTCTTTTCAGAATTACCAACTTTGTGCTGACAGCCTACACCCACATGCCTGTTTTTATACCCTCCTTCCATGGGCAAAATCATATGAATCATAATTTAATCACACGCTTAGAATATAAAACTCACTTCATTGCTGAATAATAGATTTCAGGGAAAAATGTTAATAATTAGATAAAGGGAAGTTATGCAAATTGGCTAAAGAATTGGGCTAGGGATAGCTTATATATGGCTTTTCCATTTCTGATCTACTTCATTCCCTAACCAGCTGGAACATTTTTTTTAGACTAGTCCCTTAGTGATACCAAGTCCTTTGTGAGTAGTTTTCATATATAACCCCTTTGTACCATTTCCTTTCAAGTTTTATAAGCACTTTGAGGTAATCAATCCAGGCCCTTCTCTCTAGAGGACATGAACCTCTAGAACCTATAGACCCACTCTCTTTGCCCAAGCACAGAGCTCATGTCAATTCTCATGGGATGTTCTTGAGTCAGTTCTTCCTTTTGGGGCGGGGGTTGGGTGGGAGGGAGGATTCTCACTTTCTTTTCCACTCTTGTCAGTTTATTCTATGGAAAGCATATATCTGATGAGAAAGCAGTCTCTCTAAAGTCCCTATTATCAAGTATCCATTTTGTCTACTTACTGAGTGACCACTTACCAGTTTATAATTACAAAGAAACTTTAATTCATATTAAAACATCATTGTCTCAGCTAAATAATGAATGCCTTAAATTATAGGGGTAAGACTTGATGCTCATGGGCTGCAACCCCCAAATTCCAGAGTGTAGACTGAATCAGATTAAAATGTAATTTGGAAACGTTTAATGAAATAAATAAAAATACAACATAGCTATTGTCAATTTGCGGTTTTCTAAGTCAATATTCTGCCACAGGGATCCATTTGTATTTGAGTTTGCCAAAATTTCTTTAAAATATCAAGGTCACCTAGAATACGATATTCCATCCCCCACAACAACCATTGACTATCTGACAGAAGAAAGGATGAATTAATTAGATCTTGCGAAACATTCTAATCTGGAGAACTCTATTTTGATGACTTAGAAAGACAACAATAGTTAGGAGACTTTCTTCCCATTTGTTTAGGAATTACTGCCAACTATTTAATGCAAGTCAAAGTTAATTGTCCTAATGACTCCTCTTGGACTATTTACCTGTAAATGGTATTCAGATGCCCCTTCCATTTCCACATTCTTCCCACTGTAGATTTGATCTCGTGACACTTACTTTCATTAGTCACTCCACTGGATACTCAAAGTACTATCCTAAATAATCCATGTAACTCTTATGTTCAGTGACCAGTCTTCTTAACATGAGTGTTCACCAGTCAATGACTAGCCAATGACTAGTGAACTTGCAACTTGGAGAATTGAGTCTTTTTTTCTCAACTGACCTGTTTGGCATAAAGTACTAAAACAATAAAGCATAAAATGCTTAAACAGAAATACCAAAACATTCTTTGTGTTGGTCTCCCTGGTCTACTTCCTCTACTCAGATGTCAAAGTGATCTTCCTAAGGAACAAGTCTGGTCATGTCACTACTATATCTCCCCCCCTACCATTCAGTAAATTCTAATGGCTCCCTATTACCTTAAGAAACAAATATAAAATCACCTCTGTGACATTCAAAGACATTTATAATTTGGTCCCCTCCTATTTTTCTCATTTCTTTATACCTTCTCCTTCCCTGCCTTATATTGGGCTTCTTTGTTGGTCTTCAAACAAAATATTCCATCTTCCAAAACTATGCCTTCTCCCTTGCTGCTGACCATTCTTGAAATTCTCCCCCGTCTCCTGGTTTCTCTGTCTTGTCAAGACCCAAATAAAATCCCATCTTCTACAAGAAGCCTTTCCTAGTCCCCCTTAGTGCTAAGACCTTCCTTCTGTTGATGGTTTCCAATTTATTCTATATATATCTTGTTACATAATTGTTTGCAATATCTCTCTCCCTGTTAGATGTTTGAGAGGGAATCTTCTCTTTTTTCACCCTTTGTATGTATTCTGAGTGCTTAGCAAAGTGACTACTATATAGTAAGTGCTTAAAATAATTGTTGACTTGCAAAACAAGTAATTACAGAATGGAAAAGAGAGAAAAGGTGTTAAAAATGAAATGGCTAGAGCCAGAATAGGTCAGTCAAATGCCTAGACCAACAGGAGTCTCCTATCAGGTACTTGTCTTTTATATGACTATTCCAATCTCACTCTCCTGAGTGGAAAGTGGAAAGGTTAATGAGGATACTTTTCCAGGGAATTCCTATATACCCAGGAAATACACACACACACACACACACACACACACACACACATGCCTATATGTACAGCAAAAAATGCAACCTGAGCACTGAGAATCAGAAGTCAGGTAGTTCCTTGGTTCTTCAGTGGGGTGTAATTCATCTTTGAAAGACCTAAATATCTGTCTTCAAATGGTAAGGTTTCTACCTAGGAAGTGCAAATGTACACCAACAGGCACACATACACAGCTTGTCACTACTCATTACACACTGATCAGCTATGACCAATAATAATTGAGCACAATGGTTAGCCAAGCAATGCCCAATTGAGGCCATAGGGGCTGAGGAACTTTGCTGCTATCTGTTCTTTAACTGCCCCCAAGAATTGCCCAGAGTTCATTGCCCTAGAGGGTTTTCTACCTTTTTTAACAGGGGAACTTGACTCTCTAATTTCTCATTTATATCTCTATCTCAGATCACCAGCAATGAATTTCACCTTTGACTCTTCCAGAAAGGGAAGAAATGGAAAAAAAAATAACTCTGAGTACAAGAATAAATCAGGTATTCAATTGAATAAACATTTATTATGTACCCACAATATGCCAGGTACTATGCAATACTAGGAACATAAAAAGAGGCAAAAGACAGTAAGTTCCTTCCCTCAATGAACCTACAGTCTAATGGAGGATACAACATGCACAAAAAATATGCCAAGTAAGATAGGTATAAATATATAACAAATGGTATAAAATTAAAAGAGGGAAAGTACTGGAATTCAAAGGGATTAGGGAAGGCTTCCTATAGAAGATGGGATTTTAGTTAGGACTTAAAGGAAACAGAGGTGGTCAGCAGTTAAAGTAGAAGGGGAATAGTGTTCCAGGCATGAAGAATAGTCAGATAAAATTCTGGAGCCAAGAGATGATGTGTCTTGTTCAGAAAATAACCAAGAGGTCATTGTCACTGAATTTTAAAAAACATATATTTGGGGATTAAGGCTTGCATTTTTCTTTCATTTTCAAAGAGGACTATGACATCAGGAAAATGATGACACATCTTCCAGTTGACTTTGATTTCAGCAAGGTAAGACTTGCAAAGTGATCACCAGTGTCACTTTCTCCTCCAGAGCCATCTGGGTCTAGTGGCCAGATATTCATCAGGATAACTGGAGATGGCCTGGGATGCAATGAGAGACCCTGGCCCTTTTGGGTTAAGGCCTTTTCAGGTTTTTTCTTTGAGTGAGGTAACACCCATTCATTGAACAGGCTTCTTTAAGAAATGAGTCAAGGAGTAAGGCATAAGAAGGCTGAAAAGATAGGAGGGAGTTAGTTAAGAATGTCTTTGAATGCAAAACAGAGCAATTTTTATTTGTTCCAGGATGCAATAGGAAGCCACTAGAGTTTGTTGACTTGAGTTAGTGGGTGGGGTGGGGTTGGGGCATGGGGCAGTGACGATCAGAGCTATATTTTAGAAAATCACTGTGGTGGCTGAATGGAGAATGTATTAGAGTGGGAAGAGACTTAAGGCAGTCAGACCCACTAGCAGGTTATTGCAGTAATCCAGGTATGTGGTGATAAGTGTCTGAAACAGAGTGATGGCAATTTCAGAAGAGAGAAGATGGCCTATACAAGAAATGTTGCAAATGTAAAATCATCAGACCTTGGCAACACATTGGATATAGGGAGTGAAAGATAGAGAGGAATTCAGGATGGCTTCTACAGTGTGAGCCTAAGGGATTGGGAGGATGGCATCCTCTATAGTAGTAGAGAAAGTAGATGAGGGAGTTTTTAGGGGAACAACAGTGAGCTGAGTTTCAGACATTTGAGTTTAAGATATCTACCAGACATCCAGTTTGAGTTATCTGGAAGGCAATTGGAGATATGAGACTGGAAGTCAGTAGAGAGATAGGGGAGTAGGAGGGGCAGAACCATGGGGTGAGGAGAGGTGGATTTGAAAATCAGAGGTAGAAAAAAGATAATTAAATCCAAGGGAGCTGAACTGGGAGTCAGAGGCGGTTTTATTTTCACAAAGTAGAATACTTAGCAATACAAAATAATAAAATGATTTTAACAGAATCTAGTAACCACTACTGGTCAAATCAGGTGAGAAGCTAATACTGAAGCTTTGTTGGGACTTTTATATTTCTTTCACCTCCCCCAACTTCAGCTCAATTAAGTAGCAAGTGAGCTCTTTTTTTCTGGTGATCTCTTTCTCCATGGGGCAATTTTCCCCTTTCAGTCAGTGCTTGATGCCACAGCTCCTCCAATACCTGCTACCCTAGTCATTCAATTACCCAGGAAGGAGAAGATATCATCTGTCTTTCAAGATCCCCTAGGGCCCTTTCAACACACACACACACACACACACACACACACACACACACGCACGGGCGAAAAGAAGCTAAAACAGGAGATGACTCCATCCCAGGTACAGGCATGTCTTGGAGGTCAAGAGCTCATGTGGTGGAGTATATGGAGAAGATACCAAACACCTGATCTTCAAAAAGGCACTGAGAATCATCCCACTTGAAAGACGTTAGGAAGAAGAAACCTGAAGGGCAGAAATTACCTTTTAGTTTATCCAAGGAATTCTAACTCAGCTGCCAATTTTTTTTGGTCACCCAACAGTATGAACCCCTGAGTCATCGTGCCTGCCAAAAAACAGTCAGAATACATCTATGCCTATTGTAAAGTATGTGCAAAGGAGTTTGGGGGAAGGGCATTGGAAAGGAATCCTCCAAAGTGCTTGCATAGAAACAGACCCACCCCAAATTTCCATGCACTTGAATGGAATGCTGACTGAACAGGTTATAACTAGGGGAGGAAGGAGAGAAGGAAGCATAACAAATTTTAGGTGACAGTACTCCCTTCTGTCATGATGCTTTAGAGAATCCAGGGTTCTTGCCTATATACTTAAAGTATCCCTGGCAACAAATAGCACTTGAAATATACCCATGGATGCAATGAAGCAATGAGCCTCTTCAATGCCTTGTGCTGTGCTGATGCTACAATAATAATGGTCTGATTTCCATGCTGACTCTTGTCTCTTGAACCACTGCTCTTGATATAAGCAGCAAATAATTGTATCAAATTAATTACTCTGCAAAAAATAGGACTGTATTTTATTAACAATGAAAATGTACTTGTTGTGTTCTCATAGTGTTGGATATTGCATAGAGCAGAAATGCTGTCAATGTCCTTGTCCTTGAGACCTTTGGAGTCTGAATTATAAGATATAATCATACTCAGAGGCATATCCAAGAATATAACAATGGGACAATTATCTTGTATTGTATTATTGCCTGTCTTTCTTTTTTCACATTCCCACTTACCTAGGGGAAAATGCTCCTTTTAGTGATAGCATACTATTAGTATTCTGTTAATAATAAGTGCAGGGGGGACGGCTAGGTGGCGCAGTGAATAGAGCACCGGCCCTGGAGTCAGGACTACCTGAGTTCAAATCCGGCCTCAGACACTTAACACAAACACAAAAAAAACTAGCCATGTGACCTTGGGCAAGTCACTTAACCCCAACTGCCCTCTAAAAACAAACAAAAAAACAAACAAAAAAAATAGTAAGTGCAGGGATTTTGCTGGATAGAAAGATGAACTATCTGGTATATAGTTCACTGTGGTAATGTTAATCCTTATCTACATTCGTGGATGTGTGTGTGTGCATGTGTGTGTGTGTGCATATATATATGTAGAGACAAAGAGATAGAAAACATTACTTTAGAGATCCTCTTCACACTAAAGTCATTTTTGTTAATTTTTCAAATTACTAAAAGACAAAATTGGTACAAAACTGTAGGAAAAAAAGGAGTTAATCCACCCATTTGGATAGAGGCCATGTCTCTATTCGCCATTATACTCCAGTCAAAGATTTCTTAGGTCCATTCACTATCAAAGATGACAATCATGCTTTAGCAGAAAATCACTGTTATTTGCTGTGGCTGAAAAATTCTTCATTCTCTGATCAACATGGTGACGAGCCACTGTGCATACAAAAGCACAAACCATTACTAGTTCCAAAGTTGAAGCTTTTCTGGTTTAATACTGCCTGTTTGGCAGAGGAGAAGACGGAAGATTGGGGGAGGGGAGCATTAGAGGGGTAAAGATGCTCTAGTTATGTATCAAAAATGAAACCAAATGAAAATAATATTGGATGTTTGCTACATTAGTATTGACAAGATGCCAAAAGACCAGCATGCCAGGTTAATCCTCTATACTGAGTATATGACAGCACATGGATAAAAATTACACAGGATTGCAAGGCAGGGCTGAGTTGCCATCTCTATCCCTAGAGGGAATGTCTACATTGATGAAACCACAGATCTCTCAGAGTAGCACTGAAGTACTAAAGGACACCTTTTAGTATATTGCACTAATGGGGCTTTCAAGGATCCAAGGTCAACTCACGTGCATTGAAGAAAAACATTGCTCTTCTAAGTACTTTCCCAAGGAGAATAGACATTTAGCAACACACAAAAAGTAAAGTCTTCTGGAAATGATCCATGACTTATCAAGAGGTCTTGCAGCCTGCAATGAAGTTATTCCATCATTCATAGAAGTTGGGGGTTTCAGCAGAATGTGGGCAAATTTCTTCCACAACTTCTCTATATTGTAGCAAATAGTTCCTCTCACAAGCAAATAATCAAGATACAACTGGATTGTTTTCATCATGAATATAGAACAGAGAAAGTATTTGATTGCAGTGATAGTCCCAGGTCTATCTATATCAACTCTTCCTTGAAAAGATTTCTTAACAATCTCTTCCTAAGCTTTTAAGATGGCTGAAAAACACTTTTCACATTGAAGAATATGCAATTTTTGCCTGTACTACTAGACTAGACAGTGATGTGAAAAGAGATGCAAGTTTCAACTGGCTGCTGGGTGAATTGGGGGGAAAGGAAAGAGAGAAGCTCAGAATCACCTTCGTTTTTCTATCCCTACATGTCCAGCTCTCTCCCTTCCATTATTTATTTTCTTGTTTACATCATTCATTTCCATAAGATTTTGAGTTGCAAATTTTCTCCCCATCTTCCCCCATCCATCATCCCAAAACAGCCATCCAACTGTATAACCCCTCCCCCAATCTGCTCTCTCCTATGTCATTCCCCATCACCCCTTTGACTTTCTGATAGGGCAAGATGGATCTCCGTACCCCAGTATACCCTGCCTGTATGCCTTAATTCCTAGTTGCATGTAATTAATATAACATATATATATATATATATATATACATATATATATAAACATTTCATAATAGAACTTTAATTTCTAGATTCTTTCCCTTCCTCCCTCATCACCCACCCCTGCTGGAAAGACAAGCAATTCAATAAAGGCTGTACATGTGTAGTTATGCAGAAAACCTCCACAATGGACATATTGTGAGAGACTGATTATATGTCCCTCCTTCCTATTCTATCCCCGTCCCCTTGTTTTATTCTCTACCCTGTCCCTGTCCCTTTAGAGAAGTGTGTGCTTCCAGCAACCCAACCCCCCAACCTTCTTTCCCCTCCATCATTGCCACTCTCATCCCCATCACCCCTACTCTTCTCTGTGGCAAGGTACCCAGTGCAGAGTTTATGTTATTCCTTCCCTAAGCCAAATTCAATGAGAGTAAGGTTGACACTTTCACTTTTCCCTTCCTGTTCTTCCCCTCCACTCTAACAGTTATCCCTTGCCTCTTCTATATGAGATGATTAACCCCATTCTGTCTCTCCCTGTCTCCTCTCATTCTATTCCTCTCCCACCTCATAATTTCATGTTTTAAAGTATCATCCCTTCCTATTCAGTTGATCCTGTGCCCTCTATGTACACACATATACACATACTCATATATGTATTCATACACACACATATATATATACCCTCCTATATAGATATATGTTTATATATATACATATATGTGTGTGTGTATGTGTGGATGCATACATACATTTGTATTCCCTTTACCTATCCTCATACTGAGAAAAGTTTCATAAGTTAAAATGATTGGTTTTTCCCTGTTGGCATGTAAATAGTTCAACATTGATAAGTTCCTTATGATTTCTTTTCTATGTTTACCTTCCCATGCTTCTTGTATCTGAGTGTCAAATTTTTTTTTCAGTTCTGGTTTTTTCATTAAGAATGCTTGAAAGTCCTCCACTTCACTGAAAGACCATATTTTCCCCTGGAACATTATACTCAATTTTGCTGGATAGGTGATTCTTGATTTTAATCCAAGCTCCCTTGATCTCCAGAATATCATATTCCAGGCCCTTTGATCCCTTAATGTAGAAGCTGCTAGATCCTGGGTTATCCTAATTGTGTTACCACAGTATTCAAATTGTTTCTTCTTGGCAGCTTGTAATAATTTCTCCTTGGTCTGGGAACCTCGGAACATGGCTATAACATTCCTAGGAGTTTTCTTTTTGGAATCTTTTTCAAGAGGTGATCGGTGAATTATTTTAAGTTCTATTTTGCCCTCTGGTTCTAAAATATCTGGGCAATTTTCCTTGAGAATTTCTTGAAGGATGCTTTCCAAGTTCTTTTTTTGATCTTGGCTTTTTAGATAGTCCAATAATTTTGAAATTATCTTTTCTGGATCTATTTTTCAGGTCAGTGGTTTTTTCAAGGAGATATTTCACATTGTCTTCTATTTTTTTCATTTGTTTGGATCTATTTAATAGTATCTTGATTTCTCATGAAGTCATTTGCTTCCATTTTTTCCACTCTAATTCTGAAGGAATTATTCTCTTCAGAAAGCTTTTGAGATTCTTTTTCCCACTGACAAATTTAACTTTTTAAGGCATTCTTCTCCTCATTGGCTTTTTGGGCCTCCTTTGCCATTTATGTCAGTCTGTTTTTAAGGTGTCATTTTCTTCAATCAGGTTGTTGACTTATTATCATGATTTTCTTGCATCATTCTCATTTCTCTCCCCAATTTTTCCTCCACTTCTCTTATTTGGTTTTCAAATTCCTTTGTAAGCTCCTCTTTGGTCTCTATCCAGTTTGCATTTTTCTTGGAAGTTTTTGGTGTGGGTGTTCTGACCATGTTGTCTTCTTCCCATTCCATGCTTTGGTCCTTTTTGTCCCCCAAAAGTCAATCTAAAGTTGCATTGCCAGGCTTGCTTTGCTTCCTTTGCCTGCTCATGTTGCCAGTCAATTATGTGGCTTTTGGACTCGGGAGTAAAACTCTACTCTCAGAGGAGAGAGCTCTGTTCTAAATCGCTGGGGTTTTTGCAACTGCTGGAGCTATTAGCAGGCCCCCATTTTTTGCACCCCCAACCAGCTTTGGCTCACTGAAAACACCCCTCAGGACCACCACTCAAGACCATGATCCAATCCAGGCAGCTCTAGGAAAGAGCACTTAGCCTCTGAACTTGGCCCCCCTGCAATCTGCAGGCCAGAAGCTGCTGAAGCAGCCATGTGGAGGTGGCTGCAGGGCCACAACTTCAGACTGCTGCTAGCTCTGGAGGCAGTTTGGCCAGACCCTATTCTCCAAATTTAGCCAAGTTCCACTGACTTTTTTCCCTTTGTCCTTGGCTGTTGTGGGTTGGTGATTCTGGAAATCACCACAGCTGCTGATGATCTGTGCTCTTGAACACTACAGCTAGGGCTTCTCCTGGATGACCTGGGGCTGAAACCTCATGGGGCTGGGCTCTGCTTCCCCCACACTGCGATGACCACCTGCCAAGTTACCTTCAGAGGGCACTTTCTTATTCTGTCATTTTTGTGGTGGCGGTGTCTGGAGCTCTAAAATTTGTTTAGAGTCATATTTTATAGATATTTGAGGTAGTATTGGGGGGGAGCTCACAGACTTCTAGTGTCTCTATGCTACCATCTTGATTCTACCCCCCCCTTCCATTTTTAAAAATTTTACAAAGAAACCAGGCCTATGTCCTTAGGCAAACAGAATATTTGACTATCAGTAGCTTAATTACCAAAGAACTGATCTGTTAATCTTAAAACAATATGCTTGAGTTTTCTTATCTGGGGCTTGTATAACTAGATCATAGCAACTGCTTTGTGATGGATGGACTGACATTCTATGATGGTGATAAAAAACAACAGCTAATTCATTCCCCAAAAAATGGATGAATAGGTTTTCCTTGTAGATGTGACTAGTTACATTTGTTCAGTTGCTCTCTATATTCCCAAATTTGCAAAAACACTATCGAACCAAGCAAGCAAAGTTGCATTTCCCAATCTGTTGGCTCCATAAGTCAAATCCTGTAAGAGAAACAGGAAAGACAGTACTAATTCCACGTATGAAGAAAGGCTTAGATGATTTCACCACACCAAATGCACAGATGTCAATGCAAGCCTTTTGAAACCATACTGTTCATAAAGTACACTATGATCCCATACTGCCATCTAGTGTCCTTTAAAATCATGTCATAGCCTACTCTAGAATTCTATTCCTATTTGCTCAAGAATGATATGGAATCCACTTGAGAGGAGCTGCACCAGAATGTCTACAAAAGAAATTGTCACATTGGGAAACAATTGATGAAAAAAAAAACTTATGTAATGAGCGAATTACCAACTGTAAAGCAGAAATTGTCTTTTGACTCAGTTGACTTAAATTTAGCATTAGCCATGTAAACTCTATGTTTACGTAAGTGGTTCAGAGAGAAAAGAACTGGCCAGTCTCCACTTAGGAAACACCACTATTATCTTGGAGTTTCCAAAAACAAAGAAACTTCCAGAATCTGTGGGGATTACAACAGAATGGTGACAAGTCTAAATAGCAAAACTTTGTTCTTTCCATGCTAATATGACAGTGTCCTATATAGACATTTTAAGGTATTGAATCTCCAGGGTCACAGCTAGTGTCCTAAAGGTCTATAACTTTACATATTTTTTTGTTTTCTGCATAAAGTTGCAACTAGTAAGTGGAAATAGCTGTTGCAAGCACTTTAAATATACTGTCTAAGATATTATTTATACTGTTGCATAACATATGATTACAAAATAATGTAACTATAGAGGACCTTAGAGATACATCTAGTTCAGCCACTTCCTTTCAGAGATAAAGAAACTCATGTAAAAAAGGTTAAGTGACTGACCTGTTCATGTTCACAGGTAGCTACAGCAAATCAAGGACTCTTATCAGGATTCCTAAAACGGTCTTCTTTATGTGCTCCATAGGATATATCCTACACGTTTCAGAGTCTTTGAAGTTCTGTTATAGGCATCCCAGAAGAATAGGGTAGGACTTAGGTGGTAGTAAGAAGATAGCTATTGCCAAGGCTGTGACACAGAATTGTATCTTCAGTGTCTTCTGTCTCTGTGACTTCAGTTAGCATGAAGCATGGCCTAATAAGACTTCCTTTAGGACACAAGTTACACAGAGACATAGAAAAGCATCCAAGTAATCAGGGTCCCCAGAGTCACCTCCCCACTCTGCCATGAAGCACAGTAACAATGAGAATGACAAAAGCAGCATTAACGATAATAACCCCTTCTCTTTGTATGGCACCTTAAGGACTGTCAAGCTCTTTATGTACATTACATGAATTGTTCTTCACAGCAACCTGTAAGATAGGTGTTTTATTATACTCATTTTACAGATTTAAAAACTGAGGCTCAGAGAACTTAATTGATTTGTACAGGCTAAAACAGCTAATAAATGTTTTAGAGTACGATTAAAATCCATGCCTTCATAACTCCAGGTGTAACAGGCTGTAACATATTGTATCACTACAATATGTTAATGCTCAAAGTGATCTCACTTGGGTCTGACTTTCCACACTATTAAAAAAATCAGTCATACATAGAAAAAGGGCAAGTTTAAAAACACTAAGCCAGAAACTGAGGCTCCTTCTTTTACTGACTGCCTACAGAAAGCCTCAGGGTGGGAGGGAAGTTGGTGCCCCTTAAACACCTACTGGCAGCACCTGTTACCTTACCAACCCCCCCCCAACAAATCAGCTGCTTCCAATTGTAAAAATAATATTAGTTCCGTTTGCTTGACTTTTAAAAATAACAATGCTATGACCAAACTTACTTGAAAAGAAAAGCAACTTTATGGTCAATTGACAGGCAGTGTATAGGCTGTAAATAATTTTCTGCCACAGCTGGATTCTATTAAAGTCTGTTCAATGATAATTGTGTTTTCCTTTTGCCCATCCAGGCTTAAAATGTTTAATTTCAGTACATATACATTTTATTTAACATCTTAAATAGAGGATAGGTTAAAATCATGTATGAGTGAACCTATCAAAGTTTCAGATCATGTAAATGTTATAGCTTATTAGTTTCTGAGCACAAGTTCTTTGGAAATAGTGAATACACACAAACACACATATGCATATATAATATGTATAATGTTTTATATGTGTATAATATCATATATACATATATGCATATTATATATGCATTATATACATAGTAAATGAATTTATATATAATATTCATATGCAAGTGCATGTAAATATTCATTGATATATTTACAATAATGGAAGACTTAAGATATCTATCTCATTTTCCTTGCACTTGTAATATGACCAATGTTCCTTTTTTAGGTACAATCATTGGCATCCAAAAATGTAACAGACTTCCAACACATTGGCAACATCCTCCAGAATATACTGGAGAGAAATGTTGTGGGAAAAGAAGGTTTGGAAGGGTTTCAATCACTCAGTGCAGGCAGTGTAAAAGTCAAGTAGACCAAGGACCCACTGGAGGATCAAAGAGACAAGTTGACAAATGCCGCCATTTGGGAATACCGCCATGGGAATTCCAAAGAGTGAGAGATGGTTTTCATCTGGGGAGTTCAGGGAAACCATCAGATAGAAACTGGCACCATTCTGGTATGAACCTAAAAAGAAGAAACTTCAATTATCAGTCTTCTCTTTCTGTTCAAAGGGTGCTAGGTTTTTTTTTTTACTCTATTAAAAGAGTGCTTGATTGATAACGAGTTCCAAATCTACTAGTCACTCAAAAGTTGTCAAGCTGTCATTTAAATGCACTAGCAAAATTGCAAGTCACACAAAGTGTGAAGTTGCCAAGTCTTTCCTTAATTCATCCTTGTCTCCCTTAATTATCCTCATTGCACTTAATAAATTCTCAGCAGTCAGCAACCCCATTTTGGGCTGTTGAATGAATGCCTCGTTACATCTTCTAAACTGTTTTAGAATTTTTTTCACCTTTCCTCCTGGAAAATGTTTTCAGTTTAGAGATTATTTTTGACCATTTGCTGGGGACATGACTGAGCTCCTATAAAAATGACTGGTTTCTTGAGATAAGGCACATATGAGAATAACCGCCAACACAGTAAAACTTGAGGATCCATGAGGATTTCTATACATAGCATAATCCAGGCATTTTATGACACAAAGAACAAGGCCATCCATCAAAGGGTGGCATACAGCATTATAAGTGCCTACTACATAAATCCTTGGGGCCCAGACACAGGCATCAAGAGTGTCGCACTGCAGCCTTGTCAATACTTCAGAAACATTCATTACTAGAAATTGAGGACAATCGCAAATGTTGTAGTCACATATAAAACCCCTTGCTCTGTATTTAACCACAGCATTATGTTTCTTGAAAGATTAAATATCAGAGTAAAGTGATAAAACCTTTTGACCAAAGGGCAGTGGCAATGTGTCTGGTTTGCCATTCAGGAGTAAAACACTCCTGGTAACTTGAGTGCCTGTATAGAAACATGTGGTAATAATATATTTGGTACACTTCGGCAGGCTGGAATACATCCTTAGTTGTAAGTACAATAAAAGGCCTCATCTGCCCACACTATTTTCTTTTCCAGAAAGGTTAAGGGCTTGATTTGCCACTGTCTCCTTGTGATCTCTCAATGTCAAAACGTTACTTCTGGGTGTGTGGTAGCTACTACCTAGATTTGCCTACAGAAGAGGATACATTAATAATAAATAAATAATAAAATGATTATAAAGTACTTACTATATGCCAAGCACTGCACTAAACATTTTGGCCATTATTGTCTCATGCCATTATATTGAAAGTTTCTTGAGGGCAAAGACTGTCTTCTGCTCCTCGAATGCCTAGTAAATGTTTAATGATTGATTAAATCACATGATCCTCACAACAACCCCGGGAGGTAGATATGGTTATTATCCTTAGATAAAGAAGTTAAGACAAACAGAAGTTTAGTGACTGCCCTAGGGTCACACAGCAAATATATGTCTGAAGTTGTATTTGAATTCAGGTTTTCTTGACTCCAGGCCTGGCTCTCTAGACACATTACCTCCTAGCTGCCCTCAATGAACTCTGATCAATATAGAGGGAAATGTGGCATTGAAAAAAACAGTTGTTGGGAACCAAGATGGCTGCGTAGAAGCAGCAAGGCTCAGCAGCTCCCACACAGCCACCCTAAAATACCCATAAAAATGACCCTAAACACATTCTAAGGCTCTCAAACTCACAAAAAATACAGAAAACACATCTTTCTCTGAAGGCAGCTCGGCAGTAGGGCCTCATCACGGGCAGGCCGGGAGCCGAGGCCAGCCCAGCTGGAAACCGAAGCCGCAGCCAGGCCCCAGGGAGGTCGGGATGAGCAGAGCCTCCCAAGCTGCAGCGTGACTGTAACCCGGGAAGCAGATCTACAGTACCTGAAGAGATCTTCAAATCTAACAAACCAGGCTTAGAAACGGTCAGAGAAAGTGGAACTTTGAAGTTAAATTTGGGGGAGGAAAAGCAGTTCAGCCAATCTGCCCCCAGGGCAAGGAAGCAGTGGGGGAAGGGCAAGAACCGCTGTAACCGATGGCTGCCCCCACTGGGAGGCTTCAGAGCCCTTGGCCTGCAGATCCTGCAGAGGGGCTGAGTCAATTGATCAGGGCCAAGTACTCTTGCATTGAGCAGCCTGGATCCACATCACAGTGTTGGGTGGTGGTCCTGGAGTGCACTTTCAGCAAGCCAAAGCTGGGGGGGGGGGTTGCAACACCCCCCTAATACCTCCAGCAGCTGGAAACACCCCAGTGTTTTGGAACAGAGATTTCCCTCCCAGGAAGCAGAGTTCCACAAAGCTTAAAAAAAAAGACAACCAATTAATTGACTGGCCAATAAGGAGGAAAAGGAAGCAAAATAAGAACAGCAATAAAACTCTGCAATCCTTTTCTGTGGACAAAAAGGATCAAAGCATGGAACGGGAAGAAGACAACACAGTCAGAACTCCCACACCAATTTCTTCCAAGACACTTGAAGAATTCCTAGAAGCTATAGATCAACTGAAATAAAACGTTGAAAAACAAATAGGAAAAGTGGAGGAAAAATTGGGAGGAGATATGAGAATGATGCAAGAAAATCATGAAAAGAGAGTCAACAACCTGACTGAAGAAAGCAACACTTTAAAAAATAGATGAACTCAAATGGCAAAAGAGGCCCAGAAAGCCAATGAGGAGAAGAATGCCTTAAAAAGTCG
>CM053599.1:55862072-55891037 GCA_028646575.1 Pseudocheirus occidentalis | reverse complement strand
AAATATTACAGGCTGCCAAGAGAAAATCATTTGAATACTGCGGAAGCACTATCAGGATAACCTAGGATCTGACAGCTTCTACACTGAGGGATCAAAGAGCCTGGAATATGATATTTCAAAGGTTAAGGGAGCTGGGATTAAGACCAAGAATCAACTACCCAGCAAAATTGAGCATATTATTCCAGGGGAAAATATGGTCATTCAATGAGGTGGAGGACTTTCCAGCATTCTTGCTGAAAAAAACAGAACTGAATAGAAAATTTGACATTCAAACACAAGAAGCATGAGAAGGTAATCATGGGAAAGAAATCATAAGGAATTTATCAAATTTTAATTATTTACATTCCAACATGGAAAAATGACAATAGTAACTTATGAAACTTCTCCTAGTATGAGAATTGGTGAAGGGAATACAAATGTATATATGTGTACATTTGTCTATATAGGAGGCTATATTTGTATATGAATACATATCTGACCATGTGTGTATATGTGTATATAGAGGGTATAGAATCAATTGAATACAAAGGGATGATACTTTAAAAGGTGGAATTCTGAGGTGGGAGAGGACTAGAATGAGAGGAGACAGGGAGAGACAAAATGGGGTTAATCATCCCATATAGAAGAGACAAGGGATAACTGTTTCAATTTTACTTTCAATTACTCTCAGTGAATTTGGCTTAGGGAAGAAATGACATAAACTCTAAACTGGGCATCGTGCCACACAGGAGAGTAGGGGACATGGAGATGAGAGGGGGGATGATGGATAGGAGCGCAGGGTCTGGGGAAGGGACGCTGGAAGCACACACTTCAGTAAAGGGACAGGAACAGGGTAGAGAACAGAACAAGGGGGGAAGGGATAGAAAGGAGGGACAGATGATTTCTGTCACAATAGGCCCACTATGAAGATGTCCTGTATAATCACACATCCACAGCCTGTATTGAATTGGTTGTTCTTCCAGTGGGGGTGGGTGACAAGGGAAGAATCGAAAGAATCTACAATCTAAAGCTCTGCAATACCTGCAACTAGGAATTAAGATATTCAGGTTCTGGGGTAGGGAGACCCTCCTTGCCCTACCAGAAAGTTGGAGAGCAGATCAGGGGAGGGTCTTTACAGTGGGATTGCTGTTTTGGGGTTGGGGTAGGGGAAAGATGGGGAGAAAATTTGTAATTCAAAAATCTCATGAAAATGAATGATGTAAACAAAATATTTGTTGTGTTCATTTAACCAAATAAAAAGAAAAAAACATTAAAAAAAACAATTGTCTCTGGAATAAGAAAACCTACAAATAAATCCTGCCTCTGATACTGAGCCAGGTAATTGGCTACCTGGATGATATCAATATGTCTATGATGAGATTATGATCTTAGAACACTTAGGTGAAATATGCCTCCTGCTTCTAGAGAGGTGGTGGAATATAGCTGCAAAATGAGGCACAGATTGTGAGACAAGGCCAAGATATGTATTTCTTTTTTTAACTGTATATTTCTGTCACAATGTAGGGTTCTATTGAGGACAAACAGGCAATTTATTACGAAGTGATAATGAAGTAAATTAAAGTATCAATTATGCTTTAAAAAAAAAAAGAAAAAGGAGGCAAGCATTTCCCTACTGTCCTGACCTGCTTCCTGAAAACAGCACACATTTTCTTAGAGTTTTAAAAAGTTTTACTACTACAAACATCAAGGAAATACACGTGGCTACCCAAAAAGGGAGAAAAGCAAAACCATGAAAATCAAGTCTGACATGTGAGTGTCTAATAAAACATAATCGTATCTGCCTAACTTCCCTTTCCCTTGCCTGGGGGACTCCCTCTGTCAGATTCTCATTTTACTATTGTCTGGAGTTTTCATTTTTTGAGCTAAAGTAGATTTAGTTTGGCAAGGAAATGGGATATCTCAGCCATTCTATAATCTATTTTCCCAATCTATTTTTGAGTGTAAGAATCATTCTATCAAAGATCTAGATCAGCAAAGTGCCTCGGAAACCAACTAGATCAACACCCGCATTTAATATCAAGGGGAATCGAAATCCACAGAGATTAAGTGATGTTTCCAAGGTATCATAGATTTGTAAATACCACAGACAAGATTTGAACCCACTAACTCCAGAGTTACTGTTCCTTACATTGTACCGTTCTCCATCCCTACCTTTTCCTCTTCCCCCAATTTTTTTTCCTTATGCCTACAAATAATTTGCACCTGCCTTTATCTTGAACCAGTTGAAAGTGTTTTTTGTTTTCTCTAGCTCCCTAAAGAGTCTACCCTGACATATTGGTGGACCCCTTTGCCCACTCCCTGAAGACACAATTACCCCCAAGTCTCTTAGGAACTCTGTAGGTTTTGATCCATGCTCTCTCCTAGTTGATTTTGCCCAAATTAAATTTGCTAGTCTGTTATCATATACAGATCTCCTCTTTGTGGTGAAGCTGACTACTTTTATCTGACACCTTAAATTAGAAATTGGATCCAGTCTTCCACTGAGATCATGTAATCCTAGTTTCTCTGATTCTTTTCTCTGATCTTGGCACCCTTAAGTAACTCCAACAAAAATTCTCATAGACTAGCTTGTACTTTATTGGTTTGCTTTAAATTTTAGTTGGGAAAGGAAGAATATATAATAAGATTGGAAAGATATTTGAAGTCAGATTGTGAAGGAACTTAAATGCCAAAAAGAGGATCTTAAGCTAATGGGGAATCACTGGATTTTGCTGAGCAGAGCAATCGCCTCGTCGAGATTATATTTAGGAAAATTATTTTGACATTGTTGTGGAAGATGACTTGGAATGAGGAGAAACTTGAGCAAAGGAGGTCAATTAGGAGGATGCTACAACAGCCTAGGTGAGAGTTTGTGTCTTATTAAATATTTTAGTTTTCCCAATTACATGGGAAAATAATTTTAACGTTCATTTTTTTTCAATTTTGAGTTTCAAAACCTCTTTCTCCCTTTCCTCCCCTCTACCATTGAGAAGACAAGCAATTTGACACAGGTTATGTATGTGTAGTCATGCAAAACACGTTTCTGTGTAAGTCATTCTGTGAAAGAAAACACAAACAAAAAAAAGTTCTTTCTCAAGAGATGGACATACCTTTCATCATAAGTTCTACAGAATTGTCTTGGATCATTGTATTGTTGAGAATAACAAAGTTTTCATAGTAGACCATCATACAATATTGCTGTTAGTTTGGACAATATTTTCCTGGTTCTGCTCATTTCACTTTGCATCAGTTCATGTAAGGCTTTCCATGTTTTTCTGAGAGCATCCTGCTCACTGTTTCTTAAAGCACAATAATATGTCATCACCATCATATAAAAAACTTGTTCAATCATTCCCCAACTGATCGACAATTCTTTGCCACTACAAAAAGTGCTGCTATAAATATTTTGCAGCTGGGAATTGAGATATACAGGCACTGGGGTAGGGAGACTTATCCTGCCCTACTGGAAAGTCAGAGGGATGACAGGAGAGGACATAGGAGAGAGCAGATTTGGGGAGGGGCTTTACAGTGGGATTGCTGTTTTGGGGTGGAAGGTAGGGGAAAGATGGGGAGAAAAAATTGCAACTCAAAATCTCATGGAAATGAGTGATGTAAAGAAAATTAATTAATTCAAATAAATAAACAAACAAACAAACAAATAAATATTTTGCAGACTAGGATCCTTTTCTTTCTTTTTAAACCCTTGGAATACAGACCTAGTACTCATATTACTTGGTTGATTACCAACTATATATTTTCCTCCATCCTATTTCCCCCATTTGTCCTATTCTCTGTCTTTCTCTATGTCTATCCTATCTCCTTCCCTCCCTCCCTCCATTTACCCTGTCCATTCTCAAATCTCTCTCTCTTCTTCTTACCTCCCCCAAACTACAGCCCTCCATTCTATCTATTCCATACTCCCCCACCCCCATCCCCTTTCCTTCTTACTTTCCTCTACGGTAAGATAGATTCCTACACCCAAATGAGTGAATATATTATTCCCTCTTTGAGCCAGTTCTGATTAAAGTAAAGTTCATGTTCTCCCCTCCTCACTTTCCCCATTTTCCCCACTATTATAAAATCTTTTTCAGGTTTCTTTTATGACCCATTTGACCTCTCCCTTTCCTCTTCTCCAAGCACCATCTTTATTCTCATTCCTTAATTAAATTTTTTAGGGTAATCATACCAACACATTCAACTCACATCTCTGCTTTTTATCTGTATCCATCCATCTATCTATCTATCTATCTATCTATCTATCTATCTATCTATCTATCTATCTATCTATATATCTATATATCTATATCTATATCTATATCTATCTATATGTATATATATATCTATGTATATATCTATATCTATATCTATCTATCTATCTATCTATCTATATCTATATCTATATATCTATATATATATACACTCCCTCTAACTACCCTAATAATGAGACACTTTTTAGGAGTTATAAATATCATTTTGCCATGTAGGAATATAAAAGTTTAACCTTACCAAATTCCTTATGATTTCTCTTTTCTGTTTACCTTTTTATGCTTCTTGTGCATCTTGTTTTTGAAAGTCAAATTTTCTATTCAGCTCTGGCATTATCATTAGGAATGTTTAAAAGTCCTCTATTTCATTGAATATTCATTTTTCCCCTAAAGAATTATATTCAGTTTGGTGGGTAGGAGATTTATTCTAAGTCCTCCAGTCCTTTAATATAGACATTGTTAAATCTTCTGTTATACTGACTGTGGCTCCAAAATATTTTAATTGACTCTTTATGACTACTTGTAATATTTTCTCCTTGATCTGGGAGGCCTGGAATTTGGGAGTTTTCATTTGATAATCTCTTTCAGAAGTGATTGGTTGATACTTTTAATTTCTATTTTACCCTCTGGTTCTAGAATATGAGGAAAATTTTTCTTGATAATTTCTTGAAAGATCATGTCTAAGCTTTTTTATTATCATAACTTTCAGGTAGTGCAATAATTCTGAAATTATCTCTCCTGTATATCTTTTCCAGATTAGTAGTTTTTCTAATGAGATATTTCACATTTTCTTCTTTTTACATTATTTTTATTTTGTTTGATTTTTTTCTTGATATCTCATAATGTCAGCTTCAACTTACTCAAACTAAATTATAAGGAATTATTTTCTTTAGTGAATTTTTATACTTCCTTTTTCATTTAGTCAATTCTACTTTTTAAAGAGATCTCTTCATTGGATTTTTGTACCTCTTTTATCATTTGGCTTGGTCTGTCTGTTTTTGTTCTTGTTTTTTTTTTGCTATTTTTTATGCCTCTTTTTACCAAGCTGCTGACTCTTTTTCATGATTTTCTTGTGTCACTCTCATTTCTCTCCCCAATTTTTCCTCTACCTCCCCTACACAATTTTAAAAATCCTTTTGGAGCTCTTCCATGGCCTGAGAGCAATTAATATTTTTCTTTGACACTTTAAATGCAGGAATATTGACTTTGTTGTGTTTTGAGTGTCTATTTCCATCTTCCTTGTCACCATAGTAATATTTTGTGCTCAGAACTTTTTCCTGTTGTTTGCTTATTTTCCACCCTCTTTCTTGACTTTTAAGTCTACACTAAAGTGGAATTTTTTTCCCAAGTGAATGGGGCACTGTCCCAAATTTTTAGTTTTTGTGCAGCTGTTTTCAAAGGTAATTCTGGGGACCTGTAAACTTTTGGTTCTTCCAAGGTGGTATGATCTGGGAGGAGGTATGTTTACTACTCTCTTGTATTGGGCACTGATTTGTGTAAGATCATAAGCACTCTTTTCCTTTTTTCCCATAAGCTCTCATTTCAATCCTGGAAGTGTGTCCAGGGTTCCTTCTCCCTTATACTCACAATCTCTGCTGTGCTAGTGTTCCTCCTTGCTCTGGGACAAAGACCTAGGACTGCAACCCAAGTTGCAGTAGAGATAATCCAAGGATAGATAAAGCAAAAGGGTCCTATCCCTGATGCCAGCAAGGGATAATTATAAATCTCCTTTTGACTCATTGTCTGATCCCCTCATTTTCTATGGACTGAGAAGTCTGGAAATTGCCACTGCTGCCACTGATTCAGTCACCCTGAGGCCTCCTCCTAGCTTTCTATGGCCTACTCTGTGCTGGCATGGTCTATACTGTAATGTGCTCCTCTCTCACCCTGGATCAATAGAACTTTCCTGCTGATCTTCTAAGTTGTCTTGGGCTGGAAAAATTAGTTTACTCTGTCTTTTTGTGGGTTCTGCCACTCTAGAATTTTTGAGACTTGTTATTTAAAGAAAAGATTTGGGAGAGAGCTCAGATGACTCCCTGTCTTTGCTCTGCCATCTTGGTTCTGCCTCTAGGAGAGAGTTTATGAAAGCTTTAACTACATTCATGGGTATACAAGTAAAGAGTAAACATGACTGAGAGAAGGGGTAGAAAAAAGCACTTAGGATGACACTGAGACTGCATAACTGAATGACTGGTAGGATAGTAAAGCCCTGGTAGGGTAGTAAAGGGAAATTCAGAAGAACGATTGGTTTGGCTGGGGGAGGAACCCACTGAGTTCTGTTTTGTAAGTGATTTGTTTGAAACACCAAAATATCTAGCTTGGAACCCTCAATTGGTAGGACATTATGTGAGTTCAGAAGAGAGACTATAGTTAGATATATATAAACTTCCTGATCATCTGCATGGAAATGACAACTGAACCCCATGGGAGATGATGAAGTCACCAACTAAAAGACTATAGAGAGAAATGTCACAAAAACTGAGAAAGGAGAAAGTAGTTAGGAAGAAAGGGTGGTAAACTATACCAAATGCTACAGAGATGTCAAGAAAGAGGAAGCAAGGCCATTAGATGTAGCAATTAGGAAATCCCTGGCAAATTTGTATAGGATAGTTTCCTTTGAATGCTGAGGATGGACATCACTTCAAAAGGGTCTGAAAATAAAGGAAGAGGAAACAATGACTGGAAAGTGTTTCCTATGGTGTTAGTTGTAAAGAATAGAAAGATATCATATTATATCTTATGCAGATGGAGGAACCAAGAGTTTTATTTTTTTTTCTTTTAACTATGGAAACTCAGATATGAGGATAGGGGGAAATAATCCAGTAGTTAGCAAGAAATTACAGTTTAAAGCTGCAGCTTGGATGATTGTGGGAAAATTCTGCTGGAAACAGAAGGGAATAGGATTAAGAATAAAAGTAGCAAAGTTACACATAGAGAGAAGGGTGAATCACCATCAGGGATGCAAGCCAAGAAGGGAAATTTGGGGGATAATGTTGATGTTGGAGTTCCAACATGAAATAGCAGACAGCTGATGGCTTCTATTTCCTCAGAGAAGTATGAAGTCAAATCTTCATCTATGAGGAAGATAAACGTATTTGTGTAAGAGATTTGAAGAGAAAAGAGAAGATTTGAAAAAATTGTTATAAGTATTGCTTTATAGTATCAATTCATGAAGAAATGGCAGATTATCCTGATCCAGTAATATCCAATTGAGATTATAAATATGATTTTTTCATCATAAGAGATTCAACAACCTGACTAAAGAAATTAACACCTTAAAAAATAGACTAACTCAAATGACAAAGGAGGCCCAAAAAGCCAATGAGATTTCACTTAAAAAGTCAAATTTGCCTGATGGAAAAAGAATCTCAAAAGCTTACTGAAGAGAATAATTCCTTCAGAATTATAGTGGATAAAATGGAAGCAAATGAATTTATGAGAAATCAAGATACTATGAAACAGATCCAAACAAATGAAAAAATAGAAGGCAATATGAAATATCTCATTGGAAAAAACCGCTGACCTAGAAAAATAGATCCAGGAGAGACAATTTAAAAATCATTAGACTATCTAAAAGCCATGACCAAAAAAGAACCTAGAAATCATCCTTCAAGAAATTCTCCAGGAAAATTGTCTATACATTTTAGAACCAGAGGGCAAAATACAACTTAAAAGAATTCAACAATCACCTCTAGAAAAAGATCCCAAAAAGAAAACTCCTAGGAACGTTATAGCCAGGTTCCAGAGTTCCCAGATCAAAGAGCAAATATTACAAACTGCCAAGAAGGAACAAATTGAATACTGTGGAAACACAATCATGATAACCCAGGATCTAGCAGCTTATGCATTAAGGGATTGAAGAGCCTGGAATATGATATTCCAGAGATCAAAGGATCTAGGATTAAAACCAAGAATCACCTACCCAGAAAAAAGTGAGTATAATGTTTCAAGGGAAAATATGGTCATTCAATGAGGTGGAGGACTTCCAAGCATTCCTAAGGAAAAAAAATGGAATGGAACAGAAAATTTGACCTTCAAACACAAGAAGCATGAGAAGGTAAACATAGAAAAGAAATCATAAGGAACTTATCAAAATTGAACTAATTTACATGCCAACATGGAAAAATGAGAATTGTAACTTGTGAAACTTTACTCAGTATGAGAATTGGTGAAGGGAATATAAATGTGGGTGTGGATAGATAGATAGATAGATAGATAGATATGTATATGTATACATATATGTATATGCATGTATATGTGTATACATGTGTACATACATGCACATATATGTATGCATGCACATATGTCTATATAGGAGGGTATATATGCATATGAATACATATGTGAGCACAGGTATTTATTTTTATGTAGACAGAGGGCACAAGATCAGTTGAATAGGAAGGGATGGTATTTTAAAATGTCTAATTAAGAGGTGGGACAGAAATATCATGAGAGGAGACAGGGAGAGACAGAATGGAGTTAATCATCTCATACAGAAGAGGGAAGGAATAACTATTACAATGGAGGGAAAGAACAGGAAGGCAAAAGGGAATGGGTCACCCTTACTCTCATTGAATTTGGCTTAGGGAAGGAATGTCATACACTCTAAAGTTGGTATCTCACCCTACAGGAGAGTAGGGGGGATGGGGATGAGAGGTGGGAGTATGGAGGGAAGAACAGGGTAGGGGCAGAGGGATGTTAGAAGCATACACTTCAGTAAAGGGCCAAAGACAAAGTAGAGAACAGAACAAGGTGGGGTGGGGGGATAGGAAAGAGGGAAATATAGTCAGTGTTATACAATATGCTCACTGTGTAGATGTTCTGTGTAAGTACACATGTATGGCATGTATTGAATTACCTGACTTTGCAGCAGGGTTGGGTTACAAAGGAGGAATGGAAAAAATCCAGAATTTAAAGTTCTAAAATCAAATTTTACATGACCCTATATACAGAATGCCCTAGCAGAGACTTGCTCCGTGAGAGCACCATGGAATACCTTAGCATAGACTTGCTCTGTGTGAAAGCTCCATAAAACAACCTAGCATAGACTGGCTCCTTAAGAGTCTACCCCATATCTTTCAATGAACTTTACTTTTTCTTTGGCTGAGAAGATGAGTGGAATTCTTTCAGCAGGACCTGGCATGTTGGAATTTTGGGGTCTCAGGCAGCCCTAACCCTCTTTGGGTACCTCTTCATTTTTATGGGTACCTCTTTCATTTTATTAATAAATAAACAAACAAACAAATAAATAAATAAGTGAATGAATGAATGAATAAATGAATATGTTTATTGTTATTATTAACATGCAACTGTGAAATAACATATACAAGCACTGAGATAAAGAGATCAATCTTACCCTGCCAGAAAGTCAGAAGAGTGATGGGGGAGGATATAGGAGAGAGCAGATTGGTGGATGGGGTATATGGCAGGATTGTTATTTTTGGGTGGTGGGTAGGGGAAAGATGGGGAGAAAATTTGTAACTCAAAATCTTTGGGAAATCAATGATGTAAACAAAAAAATAAATAAACAAAATTTATAAATAAATAAATAAGAATTTATAATGCACTCAATCATTGGTTGATAAAAACTTTGACCTAACAGATTCTAAGTAGGGGTACTGGTTAATCATGTTCAACCATTAAAACCTTCTCTGATCACTGAAACTAGGTATGATCTGTGCCTTTCTCTAGGTCCCATAGGATTTTATTGGTACAGCTAACAGTACTAATCACATCCTATTTCATACTAGAGATACCTGAGGACATGTCATGCCAAATGCTAAATTGAAAGTTCATTGAAGACAGCAATTAAGTCTTGTTCATCTGGCATCATAAAAGTATCTAGAACATGGAATATGCATGCACAGATGCTCAATAAATGTATACTGAATTGCTGTTGAATTACAAACAAGTAATTAGAGATTCTGTAAATACACCAAAAGAAGGAAACAAATTAGAAAATCAAGAACACTACATTTGGTTGAGGGCCATGGACAAAAACTGTACTCATAAAAAATTAAATAAATAAAACATAAACTATTGTTGTGTTTGGAGAGAAACAGAGAGACAGAGACAGACAGAGACAGAGAGAGAGAGAGAGAGACAGAGAGACAGAGAGACAGAGAGAGAGACAGAGACAGAGACAGAGAGACAGAGAGACATAGGGACATAGAGAGAGAAAGACAGAGAGAGACAGACAGACAGAGAGACAGAGAGAGACACACAGACAGACAGAGAGAGAGAGACAGAGAGACAGAGAGAGAGACAGACAGACAGACAGACAGAGAGAAAGAGAAAGGATAAGAGAGGAAAAGAGAGAGAGGATAAGAGAGAGAGGGGGGGAGAGAGACAGAGAGACAGAGACAGAGAGAGAGAGAGGGAGAGAGAGAGAGAGAAATGGAACAGAGCAGGATAGGATAGTATGATGGGGTGTTAAAGACTAATAACAAATTATATGTAAATGAGGTTTCATGTTCTGTCAAACTCAAATAGAAATGGATTTCTGCAGGCAAAGTGTTGACTTTAAAAAAACTACAAATTTATATTATCTGTTTCATTATGTTTTTAATTTATTTTGTTAAACTTTTCCCAATTGCAGTTTAATATTTTAGTCAACTGGCATGTTTTACATATAGCCCAACCTTGAAACCTTTGTAAAGTACATTGTGGATATTTACCACAATCCTTTAAAGCAGGTACTACCTCATATAATTCTAATTTTGTTGATGAGGAACAAGCTGAGAACATTTAAGTGAATTTGTGCCAGAGGTGGAATTCTAAATCTAGGCCTCCATCCAGCAAAGACAGTATCCCAATTTTGCAAAGACAAAATCATCTTCCTTCAAGGTTCATTCAGGTCATACCACCTCTATTGTGGATGACTTCACCATATTAAAATAATCTCTCCCAATCATATATATTATATCAACTTGTCTCACCTCTACTTATGTCCTCTTGATTAGTGTAGCTTTCACGAACCCACCTAATTATTAATTCCTTGAGGTCAGGGGCTGTTTATTTGGGGGAGTTTTTGAGTCAGATTTTCTCAGGGCTTAGCATAGTTTTCTTGTTACTACATGGCTCTTAGTAAATGTTTGTGGATTTGAACTGAGATGTATTCAAAAGGATCTATAGCTCCATCAGTTCTGGAGTTAAGATACAGATTGTAGGATTTTTTTAATATGTGATCCTAAAGTTAAATATGAGGCCTTAATAAATATGAAGACTTCTGTACTTCTTCTGCTATCATGATGGTACCTATAGAACACTACCATTCCATGTTATTGACCAGAACTAATACATTTTCTCTTCAAATTTTAAAATTCCTTGTTGGCAAATTTCATTCCTATTCTCAGTTCATGCATAGGTGACTCTCATAAAAGTTTTGTAGAGATGGCAAAATAGTTACATAAAGAGGAAGTTAATGATATTCTCTATCATTTTTTATATCTGGTTTCTTTATCTCTTTTAGAAAACTTATATTCAGCCCCCTTCTAAATGTACTTGGCCCAACAAATCCGCTTCTCCCTGCCCCGCCAAACATAAACTCTCCTATACTACCATTTGTACTTCCCATATAAACACATCCTAAACTGTGTTATTAGTATCCAAGTGTGGTGGTTGTACTGCTCTTGATGAAAAGAATAACTTGTTAATATGTTTTTTTCAAAATATTTTCTACTTTTCTTCTTTTCCATTTTTTGCTGAACTCCCTCAGTATGACTCTATTTAGTTTAATATTTTACCAAGCTTTCTATAAACTAGTCATACACTCCACTGTTGTCTCCCTAAGAAGACACTAGATGAATTTTTTTTTATCATTTTCCTTTCTAATATTTTATAAATAAGCTTACATTCCAATCTAGTGTTGCGTTTAGTGACCATCTTTATTTGGCAAGTAAATCAGAAATGTTCTAAGGTGACTTCTGGTCTTTTGTCATTTCTTTGTTGTATTAATTCATTTATACTGCTTACAAGTATGGATATTATTATAGTCTGTGACGATATCATTTCTATTATACATTTCATACTTTTGCTGTTTGTTTCCTTGCTTATATAGATCAACATTAAGTTTTTTCTAGCTGTATACTATATGTTTTCCCATTTACATTATTTTCTCTCATTTTATACTAATTTTGATTATAGTTCAAAGTCAGCTGACTCCAACTTCAATAACAAGTCTTTTCCTGTCTGTAGAAATACAATCTATTTCATTCTTCATATTGTTATTTCTTGTTCACCATATTTCTATGCAAAGTGATTCTTTTCTTTTACTCCAAGAAGTGTTCATGATATTGCAAAGTAAGAGTACTATATATTGCACAAGTGTTTGGGAAGTTCTCATTCCTTGTTTCTGAGTAAAAATGTTTATTTTTCATAAGTATATACAAAAATAAAATCAGATGATATAGAAATTTTCATGAGAATAGAAGACTAAGGCAAAGGAAAGAAAGAATGGGGCCGTTGCATGTGTGATAAAGACAAAGAAAATCATAGGGAGGTCTAAGGCAGTATAGTTTCCTGCCCTTGTCACTAGATGACATTATCTGAGCCCAGCAGAGACAGAAAATAGAGAAGTTTCAGGTTGGTGGACTAGAGAATAAGCCTATGTCCATAATATCCTCAGATAGATGCCAAGGATACACAAGGTGTGAGGTTTAATCAAATGGAAAGAGGGTTGTATTGAAAATCAGGAAATTTGAGATGCTTTCTATCTCCCTATCTGTCAATTGGTGTGTGACCTTGGGTAAATCACTTAATCTTTTCACTAGAACTCTGGTTCCTAATCTTTAAAGTGAAGCAATTAAATTGGATATATCAGCCTTGAAAATTCCAAGTCAACCATTCATAACTCAGGGCGGCCCTGCAGTATTAAAACTTCTTCTGTGATTCAATATTCTTGGGAAAAAGAAAGACCTACTTTAGCCTGTTAGCTTTAATGTTTTGAAAAGAGTTACAGTATTCATCAAAATGAAAAGGACTTTATATTATGCTTACTGTTCCAATGGGATAGTAATTACTTTTACTACAATTAAATTTAATATTATAAAATGAAACATGTCACTCTATATTACCATATTGAATTTTGTTAAAACTGACTCTATACATAAAGTAACAGATGACTCCATAAAAACAAAAATAAAATTTTCTCACTACTTTAATTGTGGAAATAGCTTATAGTTTAAATTGCCTTGTCATGGATCTCAATAAATTTAGATTCCCTTTCAAGTTAAAATGATGAAGAATTTTTAAAATATGCCCATTGGCTTAAGTTTAAATAAAAAGATAATGCCCTAGCTTCCTATGTATTACATTTAGGAACTATTAAATACATTAATTGATTCATGCTTTAAGCAAATACTCATTGAGGAGCTATTATATAGAAATCACCGTGCTAGCCCTTGGAGTCAGAAAGGTGAAAAGATGAAGTGCACTTGCCTTCTGGAATTTACATTGTGAACCCTGCAGGCATCTCTATACATAAATCTATAGAAAAGCCAGAAATACTGTAGGACCATCTGGACTGCCCAAGATAAATCAGACTGACAGATTTTTAGGAAAGTTCAGGCCAACTTTATTTAGCTAGCTATGAGAGGCAGTGTGGAGTAATAGAGAGTCTTCCAAACTACAGGATAAAGTCCTGCCCCTGACACATCCTGGCTGTAAGATCCTAAGCAAGTAACTTAATATTTCCCTTTTGTGTGCTTTCTTCAGTTAGAATGCAACCTCTTTGAGGGTAGTACTTGACTTTCTTTCTACTTGACTTTATATTCCCAGCACTTAAACTGTCTGACCTGGAAGTACTTAAAATGCTTGTTTCCCACTTGCTCTCAGTGAACCGAGCAGATCTTTAAAACTATGAGTGAGGGCAGCTACATGGCACAATGGATAGAGCACTGGCCCTGGAGTTATAAGGACTTGAGTTCAAATTCACTTTTAGATATTTGCTTGCTCTGCGATCCAGGACAAGTCACCTAACCCTGATCACTTCCAAGAAGAAGAAAAAAAAACAGTTGAAGATCAATTGTTTCTTTGCACTAAGAAAATCATATTTCCAGCTAAAAAGTCATTACATAAATCCATATGTCAGTATAGTTTTTGCTTCCTATACCATGTTTTATGTATTACTAATATACTATAGGGTAATATGGTATAGGTAATATGGAAGGAAAAAAACTTTATACTGAAGATTATGATATAGCAAGGTGTAGGGAAAAGAATATTGGCTGTGGATTCAGAAATTAAAAACTCATGCCCTCGACTCTGCTATTTGCTAGTTGTGTGACCCTGGACAGTGCTTCTGGGCCTGATTTGTTTCATCAATAAAAATGAGGAGAATGAACCAGAAAAATTTGCAGTATCCTTGCAGCTCTAAATCTGTGAACCTAAGCTACATTTTATATTCCCCTTTTTCACTGGCAACTCTCAGGGTAGATGTCCTGAGATCCTACTAGAAAAGGTTGCACCAAAAGTATGTTGGTAAATGTTTGATAACAGACTCCCTTTCCTTTCTTCACCCCACCCCCCAAAAAATTAGGCATGACACACTTTAAAATTTATTCTGAATTACTACCAATTTATCCACCACCTTCTTAAGTACACACAATCTAGAAAAAAAGTAAATCAAGCCATTATGTGTAGTGTTTGCTCAGCTTCCAAGGAGTAAATGTTCACACTGAAAACTTAACAACTGGCCTTTAGAGCATTCATGGTGGCCCTAGCATAGCCCTGGATAACAACCATTTGCCAGAATTATACCCAGCTATACAGCATCCAAAAATCAAAGGCAGTGATCATGACAACAGTGCTAAAAATAATCAGTAGAAGTACCCATTATATTTTCACTCTATCTGCAGTCTCTGAAGCCCAAGTTAACTAAGTTCTTCAAGAATTTTGAAAAGTCTAGCTGTCATTGATCAGAGTGGTCTTCTACTAGATTTGATGTTAACTTGGCTTTCATCACAGAAATCCTAAATGCTCCCTAACTCCCTCATCTTCCTCATGTGCCATTCCTGAAACATAAAGTTCTTTACTGGATATTCCTAAATAACGCTTTTAGCTGTGTTCATTTGAGAGAAGATCTAGATTCAAATACCCAGGAACTTTCTAGCTTCATCATCCTGGACAAATCACTTACCCTCTCTCAGTCTCAATTTTCTAAGCTGGGTTATAGTGAGTCATAGGACTAAGATGCTGGGTGGTCAATGAATAGAGGTATGGGACTGAATCAGGAAGACCTCATTTAAATCTGGCCTCAGACATTTGCTAGCTGTGTGGCCCTGGACAAGTCCCTTAACCACTGCCTGCTTTAGTTTCCTCAACAGTGAAATAGGAGATAATAATGACACCTACATCTCAGAGTTATAGTTAGGATCAAATGAGATAATATTTGGAAAGCACTTAGCAGAGTGCCTAGAGCATAGTAGGTATCATATAAATGTTAGTTATTGTTGTTGTTGTTAATTACTTCCTATATGACAAGCTTTATCCTAGTTTCTGAAAATAGACATACAAATCAATGAAAAATTCCTAGTTTCAAGGATTTTACATTCTATGGATGACTGTCCCTCATTGTTGATTACCATAGCTCCTCTCTATATGAAAGTTACAATTAACTTCAGGGTTAGCCGGTATTTCTTGATAATTAATGGTTACATATATATTATATATGTACATGTGTAGATATATGTGAATAAATTAGATAGATGATAGGTAGGTAGGGAGAAAGAGAGAGACAAGACAGAGAGACAAAAACAGGGAGAGAATGAGTTAAGGGGATTGGGTGTATTTGTTTTTCAACAGTCTTCCAAACAAGGCTCAGATTTTGATCGGTTCTAGATGACTTTTAAAGTGGAAATTCTCAATCACCATCCACATTTGCTATTTCCCAGGAGAGAAATTGGGGGAATCAAGAAGCACTGTCTAGTTTGGGGATTTACAAATATATCATCTGTGAAGAACAGAAACCAGGGGAGAGAAACAAGCAGAGGAAGAATGGATTGAAGACAGAGGGCAGAAGAGATCAGAGCCAGCTGTGTTTTGGGCCTTTTTTTAAAGAGCTTCAAGGAAGAGATATCAGGGTAGACAACTACACAGGGATCCAAGAACACTGAGTGATGACAGAAACACTGAGAGGACAAAAAAGGGAATGGAGTCTTAAGAAATAAAAAGAGAGAAATGGAAAATTCATCATTTTGAGATGAATTGCTGGTGACTGTCAGCTGAGAAGAGAAGAAATTTGATTTGTGAAGGCGAATGTTTATGTAAAATAGTTGTACAGGCAGCAATCAGGGAGTTTCAGAGGAGAACAGCAAACCTTAGTTGCCTCTAATCACGTTGTATGTGGGAAGGGCAACGTGAGCAGTAAGGCAATTTCTGAAAATGATGACTATGACAGAAGCTAATCAGTAGGTACTGGCTGCACCAAATAATAATCATGAGAAACAGAAATATTGATAATCAAATGCATATTTGCATAAAAATGAGAGTACCATATTAGAACTAACAGAGACTTTTAAGATTAGTTAAGACAACTCCTTCATTTAACATGTGGAGAAAACTGAAGCTAAATAAATTGCCAGAATTTACACTTCTGGTGAGTGGCAGTCCTGGCCAGCAATCTCCAGGCCCATGTTTGAACAAACACTTGTTATATGCTTATATCCAATAACCATTTATTAAAACTCAACATGTAGAAGTTCAATGACAAGATGGAAGAGTGGAGGGAATCTTCTGAAGCCCTCCAAATTCCCCTCCAAACAATTAGAAAACCACCTCCGAATTCATCTAGGAGCAGGAAAACAGCTTACCAGCCAGGCAAGAAAGGTTTGTCTCATTGCCATGGGAGGGTAGAGATGTCCAGGAGCAGAAGCAGGAGCAGCAGCAGCTGCAGCAGCTGGCCTCACAGTAGGGGGCTCTGCAGCAAGGCTCCAACCCAGAGGCAATCTACCAATGAGGCCCCACCCCCCTACAAACCAGCAGCCCCCAGGCAATTGAGTAATCTGTGAAGAAAGAATAAGGCCTTATCCCAGGGACCTTACAAACAGTTAAGCCCCGAAGCTCAGTGAAAGCCAGCAGTAAGATCCAGAGGTCTAGTGCAAAAAGTTAGGGAAGATACAGAATCAGAGCCCAAGTCTCCCATTAAAATGCCAAGTCCCAGTAAAGGTAGAAAAGAAGAGTTTCACTATAGAATGTTACTATGGTGATAGGGGAGGATCAAGGCATAAACTTAGAAGAGGGCAATAGTGCCATAGAATGACCCAGCACAGACTTCCTCTGGCCTGCTTCCCCAATGCAAGCCTTACAGATATCTAGGCTCCTTAAGAGTCTACCCAATGTGGCAAACTTTTAATGAACTTTTAATAAACTTTACCTTACTTTGGCTGAGAAGACTTGAGTCAAATGCATTCAGAAGGACCTGGCGTGTTGGTATTTTGGTGTCTCCAGAGCAACTCTAAGCCTAACCATATCATTTATTTGTAATTTGATCTCAGATCCAAAAAGAATTTCTGAAAGAGCTCAAAAAGGATTTTAAAAAGCAAATTACAGAAGTAGAAGAAAATTGGAAAAATAAATGAGTAATGAAAGGGAATCATGAAATAGAGTCAATAGCATGGGAAAAGATATACAAAAATTTATTGAGGAAAATATCTCCCTAAAAAAATTGAACTGGTCAAATGCAAAAGAAAGTACACAAGCTCTTTGAAGAAAATAATTCCTTAAACATTAGAACTGAACAAATGTCTAAGAGACATCAAGATATAATAAAACAAAATCAAATGACAAAAAAAATAAAAGAAACTGTTAAATTTCTCATTGGAAAAACAAATGACCTAGAAAATAGATCCAGAAGAGATAATATAAAAATTATTGGACTACCTTAAAGCCATGATAAATACCACCAACAAAAAACCTGGACGTCTTTCAAGAAATTCTCAGAGAAAACTGCCCTGATATATTAGAACCAGAGGGCAAAATAGAAATTGAAAGAAGTTACCAGTCATTTCCTGAAAGAGATCTCCAAATGAAAACTTCCAGGAACATCATAGCCAAATTCTAGAGCTCACAGAGCCAGGAGAAAATACACCAATCAGCCAGAAAGAAGTAATTCAATACCATGGAACTACAATCAGTATTACACAGGAATTGGCATAGAACCAAAGGATTTAGAATATGTTATACAAGAAGGCAAAGTAGTTAGTATTACAATCAAGAATCATCCAGCCAACAAATCTGAATACAATCTTGCAAGGGAAAATAGATATTAATGAAATAGAAGACTTTCAAGCATTTCTAATTAAAAGACCAGAGTTGAACAAAAAATTTGACCTCCAAATACAAGAGTCAATGGAAACATAAAAAGGTAAAAAAGAAACAAACATAAGAAATTCAATAAACTAATAATGTTTGTATTTCAAAATGTCTAGATGTTTATTACTTTTAATATGTTTATTACTTTAAGAGCAATTAGAAAGAATATATGTAAACAGAGGTTGTGGATATATGGTGACTTTGATGAGATGATGAAAACTGCACTGGAAGAAGGAGAGGGGAGATTGAATGAGGCAAATTATTCCACATAAAAGGGCAGTGAAAGAAGTATTATAATGGAGGGGAAGATGTGAGTGGGGTGGAAAACTCAAACCTAACTCTCATCAAAATTGGCCCAAAGAGGGAATAAAATACACACTCAGTTGAATATAGAAACCTATCTTACCTCATAAGGAAGTAAAAAGTAATGGGGATAATGGAAGAGGGAGGAGGGACTAATAAAAGAAAAGGTTTATTGGGAAAGGCAGAGATTAGAAGTAAACACTTGTGAGGAAGGAAAAGGTGTAAAGTAAGTAAGAGAGGAGGGTAAATATGTGAAAAATAACATGTAGGGAAATACACAGTTATTATAACTATAAATGTGAATGGGATGAACTCACCCATAAAATGGAAGCAGGTAGCAAAATGGATAAAAAAAATCAGAATCCTACAACATGTTGTTTAAAAGAAACATATTTGAAGCAGAGAGATACACAGGGGGTAAAGGTAAAGAGCTGGAGCAGATTCTATTATGTTGTAGCTGAAGCAAAGAAAGCAAGGCTAATGATCTAATGAAATGAAAAGAAATGAATCTGATGAAAAGAGACAAAGAAGGAAACTATATCTTCCTGAAAGATATCGTGAACATTGAACTCATATCAATATTAAATAGATATGCACCAAATGGTATAGCTAGCACCCAATTTTTTGAAGAAGTTGAATTAGTTACAGGAGGAAATAGATAATGAAACTATACTAGTGAGGAACTTCAACTTTCCCCTCTAAGAACTAGATAAATGTAATCAAAAAGTAAACCAAAAAGAAGTTAAGGAGGTAAATTAAGTTCTGAAAATGTTAGACATGCTAGTCCTGGAGAAAATTGAAAGGTAATAGAAAGGAATATACCTTTTCTCAGCAGTACATGAAACTTACACAAAATGCAGAAAGGCAGAAATATTAAATGCATCCTTTCTAGATCATAATGCAATAAAAATTACATTCAATAATGGACAATGTAAAGAGAGATTATAAATTAGTTGGAAATTAAACAATATAATCCTAAGAAAACAAGTGGGCAAAGCAACAAATCATAGGAACAATCAATAATTTCATTAAGGAAAATGACAACAATGAGACAATATACCAAAGTATATGGATTGCAACCAAAGCAGTACTTAGGGGAAAATTCATATCTCTAATTGCTTACACCAATAAAATAGAGGGAAAGAAGATCAACAAATTGGGTATGCAACTAAAAAAAGAAACGAGAAAAAAAGAAATTAAAAATGCCCAATTCAACACCAAACTGAAAATTAAAAAAAGAGAGAAATTAACATAACTGAAAGTAAAAAAAAACCATTGAACTAACAAATAAAGTGAGAAGCTATTCTTATGGGGAAAAAATAGATAAACCATTGGTTAAATTGATTAGAAAAAAGAAAGAAGAAAACCAAATTACTGGTATAAAAACTGAAAAGGGTGAATTCATCACTAATGAAGAGGAAATTAAGACAATTGTTAAGAGCTATGTTGCCCAATTATATGCCAATAAATTTGACAATCTAAATTGAAAGGATAAACAGAAACAGAAATATAAGTCACCCAAAGTAACAGGAAAAAAATAATTAAATAACTCAATCTTAGGCAAAAAAGCTGAACAAGCCATCAATGAACTTCCCATGAAAAAAGTCACAAAAGCACATGGCATTCCCATCTATTTTCATGGTTGTGTGCTGTTGGTGCCTTGTACCTGGAATGTTCTCTTTCCTCACCTGCAACTTCTTCAAGTCTTAGCTCTTGTCACCTTTTACATGATTTTTCTCAACCTCCTCCCACCGTCCTTCTCTACAAGTCCCCACTTATTTGAACCATTTTGTATTTATTCCATATTTATTCTGTATAAACCTTCATATGAGCTTGACTCACCTGCTAGAATGTTAGTAGGATTTTTGCTTCTATATTTCTATCCCTGGTACTAAGTTTAGTGTCTGGAATTAGTATCTTTTAAAATGTGAATTATTTATTGATTAGATTGCAAGCTCCTTGAAGGCAGGTATGGCTGCTCTTTATCTCTTTTCGTATCCCCAGCACTTACCACAGTGCCTGTCCCATGACAGTCACTTAATAAACATTTATTGATTAATTGATTTCTCAGAGGTAACATTTCTTATATAAACAATTTGCAACATTACATTAGATCCTGAAGTCCATGTTTCAGTTGATCATTTTTGGAACAAAGAACCAGCTTTCCAATAGAAACAGTGCTATGAGTAATGGTTAGGTTTTTAGGCAATCCACCAAAAAAACAGACTGAAATTAATAAAGGAAAAACTATAATAGAGATCATCTTACAATATGAGAGGTAACAGCATAATGAATTAAGTCTAAAAATTGAGTGCATAACATTCGGTAATCTATATTGTATTAGCAAAAGAAGTTTCCTTATTGAGAGTTCATTACAATATTAAAACAGAATTGAACCTATCATTCATAGACATAGAAAACCTGGGATGAGGAAATTCTCTCTACTAAAACAGGGTAGGCAACTTCCCTGTAATTTCTCTTCTTAGAGGTTTTCTTATAGCACTGAAAGGTTAAAACACAACCAGTATGTATCAGATCGGGGGCAGGGTTTGAACCTAGGTCTTGCTGGATCCAGCTCCCTGTCTACTATGTCATAGCTATCTCTGTTGAAACCATTGCTTATTTAAAAAAAATGTTAAAGTAGTTTATTTGTATTTTTTAAATTCAAAATTGGAAGATCTTGGAAATAATTTATTTTAATCTCTTCATGTTACAGGTGAGAAACCTAAGAGCCAGAAAGGTCACACAGTATTCAAGAGCACATAGGGACTAAGTGGCAAATTCAGCTTTCAACCACTAGCCTATTGACTCTAGATCTGGTACAATTACTATTTCTAAAAATAGGTGGAAAAAAACATTGTGACTCTATCAACAATTGAAAACAGCAAAATAAATACATTGTAAAGCAAGGAGTTAAATAGTACTTAGTTCTATACTGTACAACTATACATCTTTATTGCTAGTATCATTGTTCAATCATTCAGTATGTCCAACTATTCCTGAACCCATGAACCATAGCATGCCAGGCCCTTATATGCTCCACTATCTCTTGAAGTCTTTAAGTTCATCCTCATTGTTTTCATGACACTATCCATCTCATTTCTCTTTTACATTTGTCATCATTCCTTCCCAGCATTAGGATATTTTCCAATGAGTTCAATCTTTTCATTATGTGATCAAAATATTTAAGTTTCAGTTTCAGTATTGGACTTCCCAGTTAATATTCTGAATACATTTAAAGTATTAACTGATTTGATCTCTTTGCTGTCCAAGGGACTCTCAAAAATCTTCTCTGGCAACACAGTCCAAAACTGTCAATTCTCCAGTGCTCAGCTTTCCCTACAGTCCAACATTGGACTCACAAGCATGCATTGCTACTAGAAAAACCATAGCTTTGACTACACGACCTTTGCTGATAAGGTAATATCTTTGCTTTTTAGTGTGCTCTCCAGATTTGGAATAGTTTCTTTCCAAGGAGCAAGTGTCTTTTAACTTCATGGCTACAATCATCATCTGCAGCAACCTTTGAGTCCAAGAATATGAAATCTGACATGGCTTCCATTTCTCCTTCTAGGAAGTAATGGGATCAATTGCCAAGATCTTGGGTTTTTTTGTTTTTGTTTTCACACTCTCCTCTTTCACCCTCATCAAGAGGATTCTTAATTCCTCATCTCTTTCTGCCATCAGAATGGTAACATCTGCAGATCTGAAACTGTTGGTATTTCTCCCAGTCACCCCAATCCCAGCTTTTGATTCATCCAGCCTGATATTTCACGTGGTGTGCTCTGCATATAAGTTAAATAAATAAGGCAACAATATATAGCATTGTCATACTCATTTTCCATTCTTAAAGCATTTTTTCCACGTTCATTTCTTCCACATATAGTTCCCTCAAGAGACAAGTAAGATGATCTGGTACTCTCATCTCTTTAAGAGTTAGCTAAATTTTTCTGTGATCCACACTGTCAAATAATTTTGTGTAGTCAATGAACAGAAGTGGATGTTTTTTTTTTCCTGGAACTTCCTTGCTTTCTCCACAATCCAGTAAATGTTGTCAACTTGGTCTCTAATTCCTCTGCATCTTCAAAAACCAGCCTGCTCCTCTGGTAATCCTTTCACATGTTGCTGAATGAAGCCTAGCTTGCAGAATCTTAAGCATAACCTCACCTGTGTATAAAATGAGCACAACTAACTTGAACATTTCTTGGCATTGCGTAAAGGATTAGGATACAAACTTACCTTTTGAATACAGAGACCACTGTTGTGTTTTCCAAATTTGTTGGTATATCGAGTACAGCACTTTTTACAGCATCATCTTTTAGGGCTTTAAAAAGCTCACCTGGAATTCAATCATTTCCCGCTAGCCTTATTTTTAGTAACACTTCCTAAGGCCCACCTGACTTCATTCTCCAGAATGTGTCTCCAGATCAGTAACTCCCCATTGCAGCTTTTGGTGATGTTATGATCTTTCTTATATAGTCTGTGTGTGTGTGTGTGTGTGTGTGTGTGTGTGTTCTTGCTACCTCTTCTAAATCTGTTCTAAACCTGCTAAATTCCTACCATTTTGATCTTTTATCATGCTTGTTTTTGTATAAAACTTTCCCTTGAAAGACAAATACCATTGAACAACTAAACAAAAATGTGTGCCAGATATTGTGCTGGGGATTCAAATTCCCCACCATAACTCCCAAAAAAATGGTCTCCATGTTTAAGGAGTTTACAATCTAGAGAGGAAATACAATACACAAAAGTAAGCTCAAAAGTGGGGATGGAAGAGAAATTACCCAAATGAGGAGAGGAGGTATTGCAAAGAATTCTCTAAGTAATGCAGCCAGGTGAGAGATGAGGAGCACTTAATAGTCATAGCACAGGTCACTGCCCCAGAAGAACTAGAGGAGAGCTCCCATTTTTTCTTGTTATGCTTTCAAAATTTCATTTGTGAAAACTTTTGTTTCCCCTGGAGCCAATTCTTTCTAAACTATGTTAGTAGGCCATTGTTGGTGTTGTTCATTTCGGTTGTATCAAACTCTTTATGACCCTCTTTGGGATTTTCTTGGCAAAGATACTGTAATGGTTTGCCTTTTGCTTCCCCAACCCATTTTAGAGATAAGGAAACTGTGGCAAATAGGGTTCAGTGACTTGTCCAGTATCACACAGATAGTAAGTGTCTAAGGCCAGATTTCAACCCAAGTCTTCCTGATTCCAGGCCCAGCACTCTACATTGTGCTACACTGTGTTACCTAGCTGCCCTTAGTAGGATGTTACATCTTAACTATGCTGTTGTTGATTTTTCTTTAAATGATAAAATATATACAAAGTGCTTTGCAAACCATAAAAGTTAGATATTAGCTATTATTACTGTTAGTCATTGTTTTGAACTCATTAAAATCGATTTGGTTCAGTGCGTGGATCATTGGTACTAGAGTCAGGAAGACATGAGTTCAAATCCAGCCTTAGACACTCACATGTGTGACTTTGGGTGACTTATCTAACTTCTGTTTGACTTGATTCACTGAAGAAAAATATGGCGAATTACTGTTCCAAAGAATGGGATACAACTTAACAAATGAGTAACAAAAAGAGTCTGTTAATATAATAAAGGTCTATAAGGTAGTGTGGCAGCTAGGTGGTGTGGTCGAGGTGCTGCAGTGGATAAAGTACTGGGCTTGGAGTCAGAAGATTCAGCTTCCTGAATTAAAATCTGACCTCTGTCACTTACTAGCTGTGGGACTCTGGGCAAGTCACTTCCTCTTATTTGCCTCAGTTTCCTCATCTGTAAAATGAGCTGGAGAAGGAAATGGCAAACCGCTCCAGTATCTTTGCCAAGAAAACCCCAAAAGAGTTGCAAAGAGTCAGACATGACTGAAAAAATGACTCAACAGAAGGCAATAAAAATATATTTTTATGAATACTGGGCTTCCCGCAGGAAACATTCTGATTTAGGATGATATTCCTAAAGCAAAGGAAGAAAGCATGGCATACTGGATGGAGAGCAGGTTCCGTAGCTGAGATGACCTAGATTTAAATCTGGTATGTACTATCTGTGTATCTCTGAGAAATTCATTTAATCAAACAGTACTCAAAGCAATCCTCTAAGATTATAAATCACCAGCCTGGATTGGTAGATCAAATTCCTCACCAGGGAGATCCCTATGCCAGAGAAACCACAGGTCTAGTCTTTATTGAAAGATGGAAGAAACCTTCAAGGCCACCTAGTTGAAATATCTTACTTCATGGATCAGGAATCTGAGTCCTAGGAAAGTTAAGTTGTCTAAGGTCAATCAATCTGTCAATAAATGAATGAATTATTAAGTGCCTACTATATACCAAGCATTGGGCTAGGGGATGGTGACACAAGTACAAAAATGAAGTAATTCTTACTTGCAAGGAGTTTACATTCTAAAAGGAAAGACAAGAAGTAAAGAAATATATGTATGTATGTGTGTAAATATAAAGATAATAAATACAGATATATGCAATGTAATTAAGTAGAACACAGTTTGGAAAGGAAGGCTCTAGCAGCTAACAGGGATCAGAAGAGGCTAAGCATCAGCGACAGGTTTTAACTAGGATTTTCTGCTCTCTGATGCTTTGCTCTTTCCATTCTGTCACCCTATATAAGCAATTTCACATGCTTTTAAAAATTCCAGATTATCATTCAAAACATCCTCATAAACTTTATCAATTATTATAATTATATTTATGTAATAATTGTCATCATAATATAAATAATTATTTAATTATCAATTTATCTTAAAGATGACTTTTAGAATAGATTTTAAAATAAAGCATTTTTAAAATAAATTCTCAAATATATTTTACCAGCAAATGACAATGTTGCAAACAGTTGAACAGGCAGGGATGGGATGTGAAGCCCTAAAAGGAAAAGACCATGTCTTTAGGATCTGGACCCCAAAAAGGAAAAGGCTCTGGACTTTCCCATGTGACCAAAGTCTCTGGCATTTACTTGGGAAACCTTTCCCTTCCCAGTTAATGATCCTTTCATTGTGGCCCTCTTTGTCTGCACCTGACCCTACCCTAGACCACCATTCCTTAATTCCAGTTAGACCCCTTCTCTGTTCCCACAGTTTTCTGCATAAAGGATCCATCTTGCCTCCATTGAAATGCTCAGATTCTGTCTGGCCCACTAATCAATACAAGTGTCACAATGAGCCAATTCTTAAAATCTGGCCCATGCCAATTGGTTTTTTAGTAATCCTTATCTCTGGTTGAAACAAGGATTGAGTCAAATTCATTCAAGTTATCGGGGTGTCATTTGCCCTTGAATTTCAGGATTACTAACTTTCCTAGACCTCAACAGACCCATAACTTATCTGGTGTGGACACTATTTTAAAATAATCCAATAATTTATTTGGCTTATTTTTATTTAAAGCATCAAATCAATTTGAGCATCTAAATTAATTCAATTCAATTTATACAATTTCTTTGTTTTAAATGTTGATAAGTACAAAAGATAACCAAATCCTTTCATTTTTTAAAAATTGAATAAATCACTCAATCTTCCAAGTTGGGAAAATGCATCTCCTAGATTAATACAACCAGTCATCCTTCTTATATAATGGAAAAGACATTATTTCTCATTGGCCTTTAAGTGAGCACAGAAATACCACAGTCAGAAGGAATGAAATATACTAAGACTAGGAGCTGGTGAAATAAGGAAAATGTGTTTTCATCATAAGTTTAGAGGATAAATATGTATATGTCACCTTTTATATTCAAGGAGATATGGTCTTGGGCTATACTTGGCAGTACTGGAGTCTGAGGGCTTGAAGCAAGAAACTATCTGGATCTCAGGTGTCACTTCCACTGCACAGTGGACCCAAATTAAGCATAAAGCAGCCTGGTCATTGTTTGTCAGTTGTTTCCCAATAATTGCGTCAGGAATCCAAACTTATTGCTTTCCACTGATCCTTGATTCTTATTCCTTTAGTTCAATGTGTCGTTTCCATTATTGTCTTTCTACAAATGCATTTCTATTACTTCTAGCATTGTGAGTCACAGCACTTAAATTTAGCGAAGTTTTAGTAATCATCTACTATGTTCAAGATATTATGCTAAGTGTTAGGAAGGAAGATACAGCTATGACATAGGCCAAACTTTCTAAGAATTCAGTTCTTTGTGTGTCTTTGAACCCCACTTGTGATTTGAAAGTGGGAAGAACTTGCTGATGTAACAGGAAGGGTGGAACAGGAAAGAGAACCAACATATAAAAGAAGGAGCACAAACTGGAACCAGAAAAACTGAGAAGGAGAATATTTGTGGTGTCTGGCTCTCTGTTTGTGTGGTCTCTCTGTGTTGATTCATTTTTGTATACTTTGTCAGACAGAAGCTTTCTCTCTGTTGTGTGTGTTACTTTGTTAGAGAGGAGCATTCTATCTGTTGAATTGTGTTATTTTGTCAGACAGATGCACCCTGTCTGTTGACTTGTGCTCATTTCATCGGTAAAAAGAGAATTGAGATGATAGTGCCAGCAACGTTTGTAAATATTGTTGTAAATCTGCTAAACTTGATGTGTGTATATATTGCTATGGCTCTGTTAAGTTTTCTCTTCCCAGGAAGAGAGATTTTGAAGGGCTTGAAATAGACTGGTCACCATGACCTTCAAGCTGGAATAGGAGCTGGAACAAGAACTGGGAACTGCCTACCTGTGAGTCCAGGTGACAGTGAGGTGAATTTGGACAAAAGCTGGAAGCATGGAAAAGGAACCATAGAATCTGGGAGCCAGCCCTGAGCCAAGATGAAAGGACCTTTCCTTGGGTACTTGAAGCTGGCTGACAAGATCGTGATTTACTGTGACCTAAGGGTAGGAGAAAGTTGTTCATTTTACTTTGTACCCCTTAAGGATGATTGAATTAAGGATCATTGGAAGCTAGTCTCCAATCAACAAGAAAGAAGATTTTCTGACTGACAAGATTAAAGCAATGTGACCTAGGGGTGGGAGACCTTTGTACTTTGTGTCCCTTAAGGAGGATTGCTCCTTAAGGATGACTGTGTTAATTACTTACTGAGCGATATCTTTTGCTTAAAACTATGTGGCCACTTTAGTGATAAATTGTTATGTTATGTTATATCATTGTGAATGTTGTACTTTGGTTTCTGTGAATGTTTTGCTTTAGTTTACTGCTGAATAGAGAGTTCACTATACTATATGATTAGAACTTTAGAACTATTCAAAGTAGTAGTCCTCTGGAAAGCTGCTTGTGCTTGGCTTAACAGTATTCAATTAAAACGCATATTTACAAATATTCTATGCATCCTAATCTTGCACCAAAGACAGTTTAATAAGTGGTTTTTAAGTAATACTGGCACAATTTTTAAAAAGCTTCATATAATGGTCACACCCCAATTTTTTGCAAAAAAAAATTGTTGGCATAAAATCTGCAATGATTATGCAGTGAAATACAGTAGCAGTTCAGCACTAAAGATGCCTGAAAGCAGATGGTAGCCATGGCTATGGCTATCAATAGCCAAACAGGTAATGATGGAAACAGCTAAACAGAGACCCAGTTGTAATGGTAATGAAATTTGGAAATGCACCTGCATTGACTTGGCTTTTGGGTTGAGTGTTAAGACCCAGAGCTTGTGAATCCCACTTGTGGGATGGACTTGTTGATGTGAAGAGAGGGGGCTGACCTGGGAAGAGCCATGAATGGAAAGGAAGGCTCAAGCCCAGAGAAGGCCAGAAGAAAGAAGAACTTTTGGGAAGAGCAGTATCCAGTGTCATTGAGCCTGAGTTGCTGAGAGAGACTGCAAAGAGCCCATTAGAGCTGCCCAGGACTTCTGAGGACTGCCACCTGGAGCTGCTGAGAACTGAGGAGGCATGGCTATGATGCTGGTATTTTGTCTGTCTGTTTTGATGTTCTTTTTCCAGATTCACCTGATGGTGGACAGTGCTGCTATTGTAGAGGTCTTAGAACCTGGCTGTTGGTGCAGAAGCCCTGAAGAAGGACTTTCTTGTTGTATGTTCACAGAAATCCTGGAAGGGGGCCTTACTGATACTTTCAGGGGCTCTGGGACTGTTGTACAAGCAGAGTGTGACTTGATGAGGACACTGGCTTTGTTGATCCTTGTCTCCCCAGGAACTGA
>CM053599.1:55818036-55861572 GCA_028646575.1 Pseudocheirus occidentalis | reverse complement strand
GTTTAAGGGTGGATGGCCTTTTGTGCTCTCCTGCTCCCTTTTGAGAAAGTGCTTGTTGTTAATGGATGGTATTGTAATTACTTTGAGTCCAGGGGTGGGAAACCTTTGGCCTTTTTGTGAGTGTACTTTGTTTATGATTGGAAACTGATCTTCATTTGAGAAGAACTCTCTCTCCTTTTGAGAAGAGACTTTGACTGACTAAAAGAATGTACTGCCTAGGGGTAGAGTAGTCTGATCTCCATTTGAGAAAGGACTTTGACTAAAAGCACATACCATCTAGGGATGAAGTAGTACCCGGACTGAATTAAGAACTTACTTGTGAAATGAATGAGTTATACTCTATTTTGATGTTCCCTTTTCTGTGAATGTTGGCTGAATAAATGGGGTTTGCTATGCTGGTAATCCAAACCTTGGAAGTTGCCATTGCTTGGCATTACACTAGTTCAGAAGTATAAGATAGCAAAAGTTCTGTAGGAAGCAAGAAATGGCAACTTTAAAGTAGCAGACTCCATCTCTAAACCCAATTAGAAGATGGCATCTTCTTCCAAGGAATATTTACTAATTCTTCCTCTCCTCTAGGCCATAGAAATTGATCATTATTTTCTTAAATTTTTCTTGGCACATGGTAGGGATTTATTACATTCTTACTTGTATCACTGTTATCATTATTTCATAATATGGGTCATTATCTCATTATCTCTGACAGGTGCACAGTGGAGTGTTTGGGTTAATTCTAACTGAATTTTGAGGAAAGAGAGAGATTTTAAGATATGGAGGGTTTTGTTTGGAGGGGGCAGTAATAAGTACATTCCTGAGTCAGAGGCTTACATTAATAAAGATAAGGAGATGGGTGGGAGGGGTTGAGGAATGAAAGTGTTAAAATCTGCCTAAACATAAAATCCTTGAAACTAGGTATATGAGACAAGGATAGTGAGGCAGGCCATAACAAAATAGAGGAGAGAAATTAATGCAAAGGTCTAAATATATTTTATTTGGCAAACAATGGGAAGCCAACAAACATTTGATAATAAGACAAAACTTTGGAATTTCAAAAGGTGAAAGGAGTCTCAGACTTCATCTAGTCTATGTCATACTTGAACAAAATTGACCTTGAAAATGTTCCCTAAAGGGCAGCTAGGTGGCACAGTGAATAGAGAAGAGGCCCTGGAGTCAGGAGCACCTGAGTTCAAATATGACCTCAGACACGTAACACTTATTAGCTGTGTGGTTTTGGCCAAGTCACTTAACCCCAATTGTCCTGCCTTCCCCCCTCCAGAAAAGAAAAAGACAAAATGTTCCCTAAAAGTAGCCATCTACTGACATGAAATCCATTACTTCCTAAGGAAGTATATTTCATTTTTTTCATTTCTAAATGCTAAAAAGCTTTTTCATTTGATCAAATCCAAATCTGTTTCTTTGCAAATATCACTCACTGCTCCTAGGTCTGTCCTCAAGAGTCAGGTAGAACTAGTCTAACGCCTCTTCCACATGACATTCATGAAGTTCTAGAAGGGAGGTCTTATGACCACTCCCCCCTATGCACTTCAAGCCTTTTCTTCTTGTCCAGGTCAAATTGCATTACCAGTTTCTTCAACTGCTATTCTTATGACCCTGGAGTAAGGTCTCAACGCCCTTCATTATTCTGGTCACTTTGCTTCTAAATTGACCCAAGATAGCAGAATTATCCCACTACTATGCATATACTATTAGATCATCATTGGTAAAAAGAAAGCTTCTATCTACACCAAAAATATAACAATTTTTTTGTAGTAACAAAGAACTGGAAATAAAGCAGATACCAATCCCCTAGGGAAATGTTAAAGAAATTGTAGTCCATTAATATAATGGGATATTAGTATACTGCAAAAAATTATAAATATGATGAATATAGAGAAGTATAGAAAGATATACAGAGTGATGAGAGTAAAGAAAACAATATATAATACAACAACAGCATAAATGGAAAGAGATCAAAGTTCACGTTTATTGGCCTACTGTTTGTAGAGTATATTAATTTTTCCATTATTTTGAAAATTGTAGTAGCATTTGCCCTTCTCTAGCTCTGCTATTCTTAGGTCTTCCAGAAATTACTGACAGTGGCTCAGTAAGCATATCCACGATTTCTCTTGTGCTTGGGATGGAATTCATTTAGGTCTACCAATGTGAGGCCATGAGGGCAGCAAAGTGCTTCATCAATATTTCCATACTCATCTTGCATAACAACTCCCTATTAGTTACTTTTTCCTATACTTTCCAGTTCAAAGATCATCCTCCTTAGCTGAAACAAAAACAAAGATCTAATAGTTGAGCATCTCTGTTTAATCTGTCAACTATTGTTATTGAACCATCAAAGTCAACCCGATCTCTTATCCTTGATTTTACCCTCCTTTATTTGCTAGTACAGTTTAAAAAAATAAAAATACATCCTTAGATTTTCTCACTAACCTTGCTCATTTTGAACTTTAGCATGCCTTCTGCTATTTTTAAAGACAATGCAACACTTTTGTAATCATCTTTCATTACCTACCCTTGATTCTATTCTTTGCTCATATCTTTTTATAATCTAAGTGTCATTAATTTCTTTAGAAAACACCCTCCCCCACCAGCTTTCTTTCACATTGGGATTGTCTCATTTAGTGACTTCAGAATGTCATTCTTGGGAGCTTCCTATCCCTTTGGAGTTAATTTTCCTTGCATCGTTTTGGTCCTTAGGACACTGCCTATACTTTCTCTGAAACATATGGAATCTGTTTTCCTATATTTAGTGCACATGATAGATGCTTCACAGATTGGCTATTTTTTTTCTCCAACACAAATTCTAGTTTGCCCCAAAGGTTCTTTTCATTTCCAATCGAGCAACAAGTTCATTCTTGTTGATGAGAATGAGTTCTAGAAAAAATGTTGCCCTCATTTGTCTTTCGATGTTTTTGAAGGATTAAATTATCATTAAAGGCAGTTGAGAATATCAGCTGCTCTGACGGAAAGTGATAGAAAGAGGGGAAGAGAAAAAAGGAGAGAGAGAAGAAGATAAAGAGGATGGAGGATGGGAGGGAGGATGAAGAAGAAAAGAGAAAGAGACCAAGAAAGAAATATCCAACAAATACAAGATATGTAGATAAAAGGCCCCCTTTCAATGCTATCACTCATAGCCATACATGATTCATGATCTATTTCCTGGACTCCCCATCTATTCCTCTTTCTGTTCAGATGGTTGGTAGTATTCTCTGGTTTCTATAACACTTGAGTTTCTGCCTTCACTTCTCCCACCCAAATGTTCTCCATGTTTTTCCTCTCAGGTTCCTGGATTTCCTCACATGAGATATTCTCAAACTTGAAAAATATATTTTAACCTCTTATACCTCAATTTTACCTACCCTGTTCCTTTTTAATAAACTATACACTTACAGAACTATGGAGAGTTCTCCATTTATTTCTAGTAAAGAGATTTTTACCTAATGCCAATATGGGGACAGGAAGAAAGGAGGGAGGCAAAAAGGGAGCAGTATGCCCTGGAAGGAGGGGGCCAGCACATAATTCAAGAATAGGTAGGGGCCTGAGACAGAGAAGTGAAAGTAGAAATAAGAACACCCAGAGGCCAGAACCAATCACACAGTAGTCTGTTTGGAACAAGAGGAAGAACATGACAGAAGGGGAGATAGACATGTGGGGTACAAAAACAGAGAGGAGAAGTCTTGCAACACAGGGCAGGGGTGGTAGGGGTGGGATCAAAGACAGACACTTGCTATGACCGACAGGCAGAACAGATAGCTGGGTGTGCATAATATGGCAAAGATCTCCATTGTCTGCTCCAGAGGTCTCAAGTCAAGCCCCCATCTGGCACAGTGATGGTGGCCAACTCTCTGTACATACAGATATTTTTCCTCCTTTTCTTTGATCTCTTTGGGATACAGACCTAGTAGTGGTATTACAGGATCAAGGGATATGCACAGTTTTATAGCTCTTTAGGCACAGTTCCAAATTGTTCTCCAGAATGGTTGGACTATTTCCCAACTCTAACAATCATGCATTAGTGTTCCAATTTTTCAACATACCCTCTAGTCATTTTTTACTGTCATACTGGTCAATCTGATAAATGTGAGACAGCATGTCAGAGTTGTTTTAATTTGCATTTTTCTAGTCCATAGTGATTTAGAGAATCTCTTTTTCTTGGGACTATAAATGACTTGGATTTCTTTTTCTGAAAACTGCTTCTTCATATCCTTTGATCATTTATCAACTGGAGAATGGCTCTTCTTTCTATAAATTTGGCCCAATTCTCTATACAACTGAGAAACTAGCCCTTTATCAGAGAAACTTGATATAAAAAATTTCCCCCAGTTTCTTTTTTTCCTTCTTATTTTGGTTGTATTGATTTTGTTTGTACAAAAGCTTTTTAATTTCATGTAATTAAAATTATCTACTTTACTTCTTGTGATCTTATGTCTTATTATTCATAAATTCTTCCCTTACCCATAGATCTGACAAGTACATTTTTTCATGCTCTCCTAATTTACTTATGACATCATCCTTTATGTCTAAATTACTTATCCATTTTGACCTTATCTGGAATATGATGTGAGATGTTAATCTATGACTAATTTCTGACAAATTGCTTTCCAGTTTTCCCAGCAATTTTTGTTAAATATTGAGTTCTTACCCTCAAAAGGTTGAGTCTTGGGATTTATCAAACACCTGGTTATCATAGTCATTTGCTACTGTATATTGTATACCTAAATCTATTCCACTGATACACCAATCTATTATTTAACAAATGCCAGATTATTCTCATGTTTGCTGCTTTGCAATATAGTTTGAAATCAGGAACTGTCAGGACAACTTTCTTCATATTTTTTCATTGATTCCCTTAATATGCTTGACCTTTCTGTCTTTCCAGATGAATTTGTTATTATTTCTGCTCTGTGAAATAATTTTTGGTATTTTTCTTAGTATGACATTAAATAAGCAAATTAATTAATAAGTAGAATTGTAATGTCTATTATATTAGCTCAGCCTACATAAGACCAATTAACATTTCTCTAATTATTTATATGTGTCTTTATTTGTGTGAAAACTGTTTTGTAATTTGGTTCATATAATCTCTGAGTTTGTCTTAGCAGGTGGACACTTGAGTTATTTTGTTAGTTATATGTCTTCAGTTATTTTAAATAGAATTTCCCTATCATTTCATGCTAGGTTTTGTTGGTAATATATAGAAATGCTAATGATTTATGTGGGTTATTTTACATCCTGCAACTTTGCTGAAGTTGCTTGCTAATTGTTTAAACTAGTTTTTAGTTGATTCTCTAGGATTCTCTAAGTATCCCATCTACAAAGAGTTTTAGTTCAATAGTTTTTTATTTAAATTTTGTTCTTCTCTCCTTTGATTTTTCAAGATTTTTATTTGGTATTTAGTTGATGGGTTCCAATTTGTTCTTTTACTAGTTTTTTAGTTTGATGTCCAATTCATGATCTGCTCTTTCCCTATTTTATTGATGTATGCATTTAGAGACATAAATTTTCTTTCAACTATTGATTTCACTACTTCCCATACATTTTGTGGCTCCACAGTATTTAAATGGTTTCTTTCTGTCTTCTTGAAATATTTTCCTCCTTGACCAAGGAATAATGTTCCAGGAAGTTTTCATTTTGGAATCTCTTTCAGGTGATAATGAGTGGACTCTCCATTTCCATTTTACCCTCTGGTTCTAGCATATCAGAGAAGTTTCCCTTGATAATTTCTTGTACTTCTGTTTCCGTTTGGCCACTTTTGTTTTTGAAAGTGTTTTCTTCAAGTATTTTATGTGCTTTTTTGACCAAGTTGTTAATTGGCTTTTTATAATTTTCCTCCTTTTCTTTCACTTCTTTGCCTAATTTTTCCTTTGCCATTCTTATTTGATTTTGAAAATCATTTTTAGCTCTTCCAAGTATTCTTGCTTTCACTTGTGCCAAATTCACATTTCTTTTCCTTTGCACTTTCCTTGTAGCTGTTTTGACTTCATTGTCTTCTTCTGAGTTTGTGTTTTCATCTTCCCTGTCACCATAGTAGCTTTGTATAGTCAGGCTTTTTTGTTTGTTTGCTCATTTTTCCCACTCTACTTCTTCATATTAAACTTTATGTTAAAGTTAATTGAACACCACTGTTTCAAACTTTAGACGTTTTTGCACCACTGCTTTCAGAGCTAGTTCAGGGGACTTGGAAGTTTAGGGTGTTTCCAAGGTGGTGTGATCTGGGAAGAGGTATGCTCACTGCTCTCCTCATCTGTACTCTTGTCCTTACCCAAGAAGATCTTAGGATTATAAGTGATACTTCTTCTCCTGGCCCCTACTCCCTTGGGACTGGAAAAAATATTCTTCCTCAGGGTCTCTGGTCCCTTGGGATCAAGAGTGATACTGCTACTTGTGGCTTCCATTTCCTCTAAACTAAAAAAGTTCCCTTCCACCATTGAACTATGTCCCAGAAGTGGGTATAGGCAATCTGTCTGCTAATGTCTGGTCCTGTGCCTAGTGCTAGCACAGGGGTTCCTATAATCTCATTCTGACTAGTTGCCAAACTAGCTCCTTTGCTGTTTCTAGCTTGATAGCTCCCAAAAGCTGCAGCTGCTTCTATTGCCAACACCTGGCCCCACCATTGATATTTCATCCATGTGGCAGCAAAGTTATTGTCTATCCCCAAGTCACAGATCTCTCTTTTATAACTCCTAAGTTGTCTTAGATTGGAAGAATGTCTAATTCTGAACTTTTGTTGGTTTTGACACTCCAAAATTCAATGTGAGGTATTATTTTAAAGTTGTTTGTAGGGAAATATTGGAGAGGAATCTAAGTGCTCCCTTTATCCTGCCATCTTAGCTCCCCCCTTTGGGAAGCCTGTTTTTATGTTTTAAATTTTCCTGCCTAAGATAGCATAATCTTGGTAATGGAGATTTAAAAAGTAATGTCATCTGACTGGTGTTTTAGGAAAATTGTCTTGGCATTGGTGTCAAAAATGGATTGGAAAGGGCATAGTTCAAGGGTAAGAAGCTGAATTAGGAAGCTCTTACACTAATCCAGGTAAGAAAAGAAATTAGTATGTAAAGTAGATGGTGGGCATTGAAATTGAAGAAGGGGGAGATAGATATAACAAAGATTAAAGTAGAATCAATGGGCATAAAATAATACCATACAATGGCTTGATAAAGCTGAATATTTGTAGGGCCAAACAAAAAGAATTGTCTAGTTAAATGATCAAATCAGAAGCTTAATTTTCATGACTAACAATTTCTGCTTGGTGGTCTCAATTGAAATTTGTTTCAGAAAGCAGTTTTGTAAAGAAAGACAAAAATTCAATTCAGTAAACATTTGCCCCACTACAATTATGGCAGTCTACATTTAAACTTGGTCCTCCCATGGAAGGTCTATTTGTGGCAAAGAGTGAACTAGGTTCTTGGGAGAATGTTTTACATTAACTGCGTCTGTCATGTTATCTGAGAATAGTAGTTACTGCCTTCTTGGAACTCAAGATGACAATTCCAATAGAAGTTGGGGAATGCTTCTATCACAATCATCATCACCATCACCATCATCATCATCATCATCATCATTATCCCTTTTCCCTTATCCTTCTCCTTCTCTTCCCAAAAGGCTGGGGCAATTTACTTTTTGTCCTGAGAGGATTTGGGGGTTTTTTTGTTTATTTTTGATTTCTTGAAATACAGTTCTGATAAAATCAGGCTTTTAAAAGTGCATTTTGTTTTAAAAGGAGCTCCTTAAGTTTGCCTTAAAACCCAAATCACTCTGGCTTTCACTGAATGACCAATAATAGCTCCAATCTAAGCCTCAGTGGCTCATTGTTTAGATTTTTATGGCTCAGAATAAGTATAAAAAGCAATTGTTTTCTGTTCCAGTCAGAAACTCTGAGGGGTGTCCTCTTCTAGACTGATAACTTTGTGATGGTTAATTGAGCCATATTTTCACTCATTTCATACCCAACATTCAGTCATATAATTGCAATGATCTCAGACAAACTGAGACTTGGAAGGACCTTAATTTTAAAAGACCAAGGTAACCCACTGTGTCCTTGGACATTACCAGTCATCTTGACCTTTGTCTTACCACTGGACTCAGAGGATACTGGAGGAGAGAGTGAAGCTAGTGATATACTGCTATAATGGGAACCTGAAGATCTTCCTTGCCCTTAGACCCTTTGCTTAAGTGGCTTAAGTGGCTCTGAGAATCTTCCCTGATTTGAAAGTATACTCTGCCCCCTAATAAGCTGAATGTGATCACATGGAGGCTGTGGTGGGAGGCTTGTTTTTCAGGAATGCCCACGCCTTGTTACTTTGTGATTGGGCAGTGGGTCAAGAGGTCTATGACATTCTCTAACCCAGAAGAAAGCTATATATATGACCTGATGTGAGGTTTTGCTTTGAGGCTCACTTTGAGAAGAGTTGTGTGATTTGGCTAGATGAGACTCCAGGAAGCCACTGAGCCCACCCGGGGTTTGAAAAACCCAGATGTTGATGTTTCCCTCTCTGGTAACTTGAATAGATATGGATGTGATGGTCAGATGGTTGGAAGCCCATCTGCTGATCTGTTTCTTGGTCTGCTTGTAACTTGTGTTTGTATTCTCTGAAGTTCAGGGTGCTGACTTTTTCCCCTGAACTAGGTAAATGATATGTGTTTGACTGATTAAAGTGAGGCTGTTAACCCATTTTGAGTTGCTTTCCTTTAGAAAAACAGATCTAAGAACCTGTGCTAGCAGCTGCTCTAAGTATGCTAGGGTGCTTGCTGATACAACTGTACAGCTTTGCCCCATTCATATGCAATTCATGAACAAGACATCACCCTTGTGATCTCATTGGTCCTCTTCCAGAACAAAGAACGAACAGTAAGAAAAGCATTCTACTATCAGGACTTCACATTGACATTTTTTCCCCTTGGGTATCCCTCATCTTCTCCTCTTTTTCCTTTCCCCTCACACTCTCTCCCCTATAGGTAACTAATAATTTTAAGGTGCAGATTCTCTTGTAACTTCTGCAAAGGAACAAAGCATTCCTATGAACTCATCACTTGTACTAAGATATTAATGACTATAAGGGTTACTCTTCTCAAAAGTATTTTTAAAAATAATTTCAGTGGGAGGGGAAGGAGCAACATCAAAGGAAAATTACTTAAGGGACAGTGAGGAAAATATTTGGGACCTGGGGCCTTTTCTTAACCTTCAGATCACAGAACATAAAGGGTCTACCAAGGCAAACAGCAAAGATTGGAAATATAGAGCAAAGGAATCTGAAAAGGCTTCTAAAAAATGAGGTCAGCCTTTTTCTCCCAGTCAAATTCATTAGCCATGTAAGAATGTTAGCTATATCGTGCTTCAAGAAATTTTACTAAATCAATTAATTTGTTACCAGGATGTGGAGTTGTTCTGCTCTGTTAGGTTGTTATGCCCTGTCACTCTTGATCTTGTACCAGTTAATAGCTGCTGTTTATTTGTAGGCTCCTGAGCTATTTCCAGAAAATGTTTTATAAACTGCAACATCTTTCCAGGAGAAATTTAATTTTCTTCTGCAAATGCATATCATCTTTCTGAACTTAGTGACTTCAGAAACTTCATGAAAGAGGACGTGTAGGGTTCAAATGTAGTGATTTTCTTCCACCTCAACCCTATCTTGTTCTCACCCTTTGTAATTCTGTTGCTATAGTGTCATTAAACATAATCAGAGAGTTCAGTTATATCTACCAAATACAAAAGATATATATGATAACTGGAAATATTACATTAAGAAATATTTTAAAATTGCATTATACTGTTACACATTTCTCCATTATCATGGGAGTTTAAGTTATATGGACCTTAGGGATCTTCTAGTCCAACTTCTTTTTTCAGCAATTAGTTCACTAAGCCCCCCCCCAAAAAAAATTAAGTGATGTCTCAAACATCACCCAAACTGTAGGAATGAACACATGGGGATTGAAACCCATAGATCAAATTCCATAAGTAAAAGGACCTAAATTTTAGTCTAAGATCTGTCATACACTAGTGATCTTTGAAAGTGAACCTCTCAGCAATAATTCTTAATAAGGAGGTCAGATTGTTAAGGTTATATCCAATTATAAAAAGAATTATACACTTTCAATAATGATATGAAAGACTCCTCCAAATAGCTAAAAAAATGTGAATCAAAACAACTCTGAAGTTTTACCTCATCTTCAACAAATTGGCAAACATGGAAAGAGTCAGTTCTGGAGGATTTGTGGAAGTATAGCGCACTAGTACCTTGTAGATAAAACTGCCATTTAATAAACTGATTTAGGAAAGAAATTTGTAATTATGCAAATAAAATGCTAAAATGTCCATTCTTTTTGACCCCAGCGATTCTGTGTTAGGCATACACCCTAATGAAATTACAGGTAAGAGAAGGGTCTCCATATATACTAAAATGTTTTTGGCATCCCTTTTTTGTGGTGGTTAAGTAATGGAAACAAATTAGATCTCCATCAATTAGAGAACTAAATATATTGGAGCATATGTAATTGCATATTATTGGGCTATAAGAAAGGCAAATATAAAGAATTTTAAGAATCATAATAAGAATTATGTAAACTGATACAAAGTTTTAAAAAAAAGTCAAGAAAATGTGTACAGTGACAACAACAATGTAAATAGGAGAAGAAAAACTCCAAAATAATTTAAAATCAATGTCACAAAATCACGGCAAACAAGATTGACCTCAAAGAAGAAATATAAGAAGATACATAGCTCCCTCCATTCCTTTACAGAGGTGAAAAATTATAGGTATTGTCAGGTATTTTTATCCAAGTTAATGATTGGTTCTTATGACTTTTTTTCTTCATCTTTTTCTTTAACAAAAGAAGTGTTCGTGCGTGTGTGTGTGTGTGTGTGTATGTGTGTGTGTGTGTGTGTGTGTGATGATTTCCTGGTATAGGAAGAATGAGAGATACAGGGAAGAAAAAGGCAAGAGACATAAATAAAAATACATATTTTTTTAAAATAACTAACTACAAAATTCTGTTTCTGTGACTCTAAGAGCAGTTTGTGACTATAAAGCATATATCTATGTGTATATACATAAACAGATATAGATAGCCACATTCAGTTTTTTAAATTTTGTCTAACTCTTCATGACCCAATTCATGGTGCTTTCATGATGCAAAGACACTGGAGTTGCCATTTCTTTCTCTAGCACAGTGATTCTCAACCTTCCTAATGCCACAACCCTTTAATACAGTTCCTCATGTTGTAGTGACCCCTAACCATAAAATTATTTTTTGCTGCTACTTCATAACTGTAATTTTGCTACTGTTAGGAATCATCATTTAAATATCTGATATGCAGGATGTATTTTCATTGTTACAAACTGACCATAACACACAGGTTGAGAACTGCTGTTCTAGAACATTTTACAGAAAAAGAAACTGAGGCAAACAAGGTTAAGTCACACAGCTAGAAAGTATCTGAGGGGGCCATATTTGAACTCAGGTCTTCCTGACTCCAGGTCTAGTACTCTATCTACTGCACCATGTAGCTGACCACATAGATATCCATATATACATGTATAAGAATACCATCTCTAAATTATGCAACTTTCTCTCTGCTTATTAGAGTAGGTCTCAAAAATGGAATATGGACCATATAAGTTCTTGTTCTCTCCCTCACATATATAAGTCTTATTCCCATAGCAACAGGCCATAACATCTATAATAGCAGGGATCTTATCTTTTATGTCTTCATATCCTGTTGACATGTAAAAATTGCTCAATAACTCCTTATTATTTGATTTTAACAGTGCCTGGTAAATTGCCCTGGATATTGTGGCAGCACCTTGGCCAGAAATGGCAGGGAGGCTGAAGACTGATGGCAGTCAACACTTTTTTGAGGAATAGCATCAGGATGCTCAAAGTTGAACTGTGTTGAACAGCCATTACAAGTATGTGAAAGGGGGAGGCTTCAGTGAGGAATTTAAAGAACAGTAGCAGGATCTATAGATTTTTTGATATTGTGGAGCTTGGTGGACATTTTCCTTATCTTTGAAAGTTAAATCAAATTCAGATAAGTCTCTATGATGTGGAAATGGTATGGAAACATGATGAGTATTCTAAGGAAACTTCCCTGATGTTTCTGTGTCCCTGTATAAAGCCACATGTAAGCAGCTTTCCAGAAGATTGCTGCTATGAACAGCTTTCAAGGTTCTGATTACATAATATAGATACTTCTCCTTCTGTTCAATAACAAATCAGAACAAAACATTCACATACAGCATTCACAATGTTACAACTTATCACACAAAATCGAAATACAACATTCACCACGTCACAACTCAGCAACTTATCACTAAAATGGCCGCATAGTTTTCACCAAAGTGGTTGCATTGTTTTGAACAAAGTACATTCATTTAGTAACTCAATCATTCAATCATCTTCAAGGAGGCTTGCCTCCTTAAGGGACATAAAGTACAAAAGTCAAAGTCCTCCACCCATATGGTGCAACAATTTCATCAGTCACTACTCAATACCCCATTTCATCAGTCACTACTCAGACAATTTCATGGGTCACTTCTCAATATCTGCAAAGAAGTCTTTTCATCTTGACTTAAGGCAGGTAGCTCCTACCTAAATCCATCACACTGTTACCTTGGTTCAAAGGCAGACACTCCCAGTTCCTTGTCCAGCTCTCCATGCAGTTCCTGCTCCACATTGGACCTCATGGTGTCCAGTCCATCTCAAATCCTTCACAGTCTCTGTTCCCAGGAAGACAAGGATCAACAAAGCCACAATAACATCCCTAACAAAGTGACAACATTTGTACAAAGTACCAGTACCACAGTCATGCTTCCTCAGCCTTCTGCAGCTCCAGCTGTCCCTTGGAAGTCTTGTCACCACAAGTTTGAGTTTTGTGTCAGTTCTCAGTTCTCATTTCTCTTCTCAGTTCTTCTCAATTCTCAGTTCAGTCTTCAGTCTAGCAGTAGCAGCCCAGACTCCAGATGCTTGCTGAGAGAAATTTTCATTCTCCCCCTCCCTCCCTCCCTCCCTCCCTCCCTCCCTCTCTCTCTCTCTCTCTCTCTCTCTCTCTCTCTCTCTCTCTCTCTCTCTCTCCCTAGAAGCAGCTGCCCTACCTCCACAATGCTTATCCCAAGGAGTTCTGACTGTCCAGCTTGTGCTCTTCCTTATACACATATTAATTCCTCCCTATTCAGTCCCTTCCTATTACATCAGCAACATGGGTTCATTCATGCCTTCTGTTTCTTTAACAAAGGCTTAATTTGAAACTAGGTGCTCAGTACCTCTTAGCTTAACAATACAAAGGGATCTTCAAATTTTATTACTATAACACCCTCTATGTATCCCATCTCACCCCAAGCTCCCATATACACACATACAAGCTGCCCATAGATACCAGTCCCTTGGAAGAATCATTTGTGCCTATGTGTTTCCCCTCTTCTTGGTGATCTTATATGACTGACTGAGAATCTTCTGACAATTCTCTTTATATGTCCTTCTCACTGGTTAGTGACTACTTTTGTGGTATCAGGGTAAGTATGGGGTGATAAGGACTTCCTGAAATTTCAGGACTTTCTACCGTTTCAGATAGCACCCTTTAGAGGCTTCACTCCATCAGCTCTGGTGTTGTCTTAAGAGCATGAACTTGATATGCTATATAAATAATAGATGGATTAATGGATTTAACTATTAAAATACAAGAGGAGAGTTAGAACATCCAAATTTTGGCAATTCATAAGCAGTAATCTGTGATCATATAAAAGAGATCAAAATAGAATAGATTTTGATAGTGATAAGGAACAAGGGAAATCAGTATAAGAGGGTTTTGGACCTCTATGGATTAGAGAAAGGAAGGATCAGCTAAAGGAGTAAAATAAATGAAGTCTGAGGCTTCAAAGGTAAATGTCATTGACTTTATAGTTTCATGGAGAACCAGCTTTTAGGGATGAATATATAGCAACCATTCCATATCCTTCACTACTTATAAAAATGGGAATATTTAGTATTCTTTCTGTTTCTGGCATAACATGGTCATGTATTGTCCTACCCTGTCAGTGACAAATAGGCAGGACTATGAACATGTATTTATACCTTTCAAAGTTTTTTTTAACCTTACCTTCCATGAAAGGAAAAACTTTATATTGTAAACAATTTTATATTGTTTTAACCACAGGCAATATTACTGCATGGTGTTTGAAGTTAGAATAAAATCTGACACTGATTTTACATGAAATTTTATCATGAAAATGTTTTTAAAATTAGGTGGGTTCTTGAACTCTGGATGATGTACAAAAATAAGGATTCTCAGAATGTCTCAAATATTGTGAGAATTTTATTTGCAATTAGATGGGCAAGCTATATAACTCATCCATTAGTTTATATATCTGGGATAGATAATGAAATTGGACAATGAGATGGGACTAAAAGTGGAGAGGGGGAAGAAAGCAGACTGGATTGAAAGCAGGGAGTTGGGAAATTCTTATATACCACCCCCAGTTTCTTCCTGAAACAAATGCTGTTCAAAAAAATGCATTATGATGGTGTTTTATGAGTCACATGATATCCAAATATTGCAAAGAATTAAAGTTGAAGGCACCCAAAACACAAAAGAACAGCAAAAGGTGGAATTTAGTTGTCCACAATAAATTACAATAAGTTATGGAAAAGTGGTGTAAAATATTTTACTACAAAATGTAGCATTGGAAAAAATTACTCTTATAAAGAGAATAAGATGATAGTTCATGGATAGACTCTGTTCTACATCAGTAGACATGTATTATCAAGAGAATAAAATAAATCCCTTTAGAATTTTGGGTGAGCCTTTTCTGGAAGACTTTTGGGAAGACATAGACAAAGGGTACAAAGAGTGAGAAGATATGGAAGGATTTCAATATGTATCATTAGGAGCACCCGCCTAGGTAAAAACACAGACTGATAAGATAAATGTATCAAAATGACGAAAATGAAGAAATAATTTTCTAAAATTATAAGTTCAAAAATATTGCAAGAGGAATAAAAAGTAAAATTATAATGTGGGGGAGGGGATAATTGTATCAGATATCTCTAATTAGGTTCCAAGATCCAAGATTTGTAAGATATCTATACAAATTCAAAATAATTTAAAAAACCATATGCTTGTGGGTAAGTGATCAAAGAATATGAACAGGTACCAAAAGAATCACAAATTATTTAACCATATAAAAGATTATTCCAAATCATTATTATATGTGAGCTATAAATTTAACTTTTTTATCTCATAGCCAACATATTGGCACATATGAGAAAAGACTGAAATAATTTATATTAGAGGGAATACAGGAATACAGATACACAGATATGCTGTTGGTGAGTATGTGAATTGGTATAACCATTCTGAAAATGAATTTGGAGTTATTCTTGAAAAGTGATGAAAACATCTATAGTATTTGACACAAAGACACTACTGTTAAATCTATACTTAAGGAGTTTTAAAAAAAGCAGAGAAAGATCTCTCATGAACCAAAGTATATATAGAAGCATACAGAAGTAAAGAAACAAAAATAAAAAGGTGTTTAATGGTTTAGGGATGGTTAAACAAGCTACGGTAATAGAATACATTATGCTATATGAAATGACGAATACGAAGAATTTAGGGAAGCATGGTAAAGCTAACATGAATTAAAGCATAGTAAGCAAAACCAGGAAAACAATACACACAACATTTACAATGATGTAAAGTGGAAAGAACAATAAAAAACCACAACTCTGCATCATTTTAGTGACCGAGTTTGACCCCAAAAGAGTTGAGAAAATATACATTCCTCTCCTTATTCTAGAAGAATCATGTGAAATATTCCTTATATTGTCAGACATGGCAATTTTGCAACTATTTTTCCTTTTTATTTTTTTTTACCTTTGTTATATGGAAAGACTCACTAGTTAGGGGAAAGGGGGATACATTCATAAATGAATGTGATGTTAAAAACTTGATGATTTTCAATATAGGAGACTCAGAAAAGTAGAATAAAGACCAGGAGATAGCAATGTTATAAAAATGTAGAAAGAAGAGAGTTACAGGTAGAGCTGGTGATAAACCATGTCAAAGGCTACAAAGAGGTCAAAACGTATTTGGATTGAGACAATCATTAGATTTGGAAATAAAGAGCTCTTCATCAGATTTGGAAAGGGCAGTTTCAGTTTAAGTAATGAGACTGCAATACAGATTACAAACAGAAGCACTGAATGTAGAAGATCCTTTATCAAGACTGGCGCATTGGCATCTGGGAGTTCAGAATCATATGGAGTCAATAAATATAAGGTGGTGGTAGCATGCTATCAGTCCAGGAAAGTAACGTTGGCTGTAGAAAGATCTTCTTAGGAGGAACAGAGCATTTCTAGCCTCACTCCCATCACCATAGTCCAAGTCAAAAATCCTTGTTACAAAACAACCTCATTTCTCCTTCATTTTAAATACTGCCATTAAATTAACTCTCCTGAAAAGTACACTGACATTTTATGACAGTTCTATTCAAAAACCTTGAATAATATACTACAAGCTCTAACAACTGGAATTCAAACCCCTCCAAAAATAATGTAATAATAAAAAAGTCTGAGAAATTAAGTGATTCACCACACTAAGGTCACACAACTAGTAAGTGATGGAGTGAACCAAGTATTTGATACTAGCTCATGGAGGGCACTTGTTAAATTGTCTTTCTTTTATTTTAATTAACTCTTGTTTATTTTTAATTTACATCATTGATTTCCACAAGATTTTGAATTACAAATTTTCTCCCTGTCTTTCCCCTATCCACCACCCCAAAATAGCAATTCCACTGTATAACCCCTCCCCCAATCTGCTCTCTCCTATATCTTCCAGGATCACCCTTTTGATTTTACGGTAAAGCAAGAAGGATCTCCCTGTCCCACTGCCTGTATATCTTATTTCCCATTTGCATGTAAATAACAATAATAATTATACATACATACATATATTTTTTAAACATATGATTTTAGAACTTTAAATTCTAGATTCTTTCCCTTCCTCCTTTGTCACCCACCCCACTGGAAAGACAAGCAATTCAATACAGGGTATACATGTGGAGTTACACAGAATATCTCCACAATGGACATATTGTGTAACACTGACAATATTTCCCTCCTTTCTATCCCTCCCTGCCCTTGTCCTATTCTCTACTTTGTACCTGTCCCTTTACAGAAGTGTATGCTTCTAACAACCCTCCCCCCAACCTCCCCTCCCATCCATTCCTTTCCCACCTAGTTTCCTTCAGGGCAAGATACCCAATTTAGAGTGTGTGTCATTCCCTCCCTAAACCAAATTCAATGAGAGTAAGATTGACCCATTCTCTTTTTGCCTTCCTGTTCTTCCCCTCCAGTGTAACAATTATCCCTTCCCTCTTCTATATGTGATAATTTAGCCCATTCTGTCTCTCCCCTTCTCCTCTCAGTATATTTCTCTTTCACATCTCAATTTCACCTTTTAAATATCATCCCTTCCTATTCAATTGCTCCTGTGCCCTCTGGCTATGTACACATATATACACACCCTCCCATGCATATTCATACATGTATATACCCTTCTATATAGACATATGTCAAATTTTCTATTCAGTTCTGTCTTTTTCCTCAAGAATGTTTGAAAGACCTCCACCTCATTGAATGACCATATTTTCCCCTGAAACATTATACTGTTTTGCTGGGTAGGTGATTCTTGATTTTAATCCTAGCTCCCTTGATCTCCAGAATATCATATTCTAGGCCCTTCAATACCTTAATGAAGAAGCTGCTAGATCTCAGGTTATCCTGATTGTATTTCCACAGTATTCAATTTGTTTCTTCTTGGCTGCTTGTAATATTTTCTCCTTGATCTGGGAACTCTGGAATCTGGCTATCACAATCCTAGGAGTTTTCTTTTAGGGACCTTTTACAAGAGGTGATTGGTGAATTCTTTCAAGTTCTATTTTGCCCTCTGGTTCTAAAATATCTGGTCAATTTTCCTTGAGAATTTCTTGAAGAATGCTTTCTAGGTTCTTTTTTTTTATCATGGCTTTCAGGTAGTCCAATAATTTTTAAATTGTCTCTCCTGAATCGATTTTCCAGGTCAGTGGTTTTTTCCAAGGAGATATTTCACATTGCCTTCTATTTTTTCATTTGTTTTTATCTGTTTTACAGTATCTTAATTTCTCATCAAGTCATTTGCTTCCATTTTCTCCACTCTCATTCTGAAGGAATTATTCTTTTCAGTAAGCTTTTGAGATTCTTTTTCCATCTGGCAAATTCAACTTTTTAAGGCATTCTTCTCCTCATTGGCTTTTTGGACCTCTTTTGCCATTTGAGTTAGTCTATTTTTTAAAGTGTTATTTTCATCAGTCAGTTTGTTGAGTCCCTTTTCATGATTTCCTCACATCATTCTCATTTCTCTCCCCAATTTTTCCTCCACTTATCTTATTTTTTATTTCAAAATCCTTCTTAAGCTGCTCTATGGCTTGTAACAAGTCTAACTTTTTCTTGGAAGCTTTGGATGTGGGAGTTCTGACTGTGTTGTCTTCCTCCCATTCCATGCTTTCATCCTTTTTGTGCCCCAAAAAAGGAATTTCAAGTTGTATTGCTGAGCTTTCTTTGCTTCCTTTGCCTGCTCATGTTGCTAGTCAGTTACTTGACTTTTGGGCTCAGTAGAACTCTGCTTTCAGAGGGGAGGGCTCTATCCCAAATCACTGGGGTTTTTGGAGCTGCCAGAGCTTTTAGGAGGCTGCAGTCTTTGCAGTCCCTACCAGGTTTGGCTCACTGAAAACACACATCAGGACTACCACCCAAGACCACAGTCTTGATCTATGCAGCTCAAGGCAAGAGCACTTAGCCTCTGAATGATCAATTGAAAGCTCTGATGCATCCAAGTGGTGGCAGCTGCAGGGCCACCACTTCGGACTGCTTCTAGCTCTGGAGGCAGTTGGCCAGACCCTCTCCCCCAAATTTAGCAGAGTTCCATGGACCTTTTCCCTTTGTCCTTGGCTCTTATGGGTTGGTAATTCTGGAAACCACCACAGCTGCTGGTGATCCACTCTCCTGACAGCTCCAGCTGGGGCTTCTCTGGGATGGCCTGTGGCTAAAACTGCATGGGGCTTGACTCTGTTCCCAGCATGGTTCTATGAGCACTTCAAGTCCACCTGCTGGGCTGCCTTCAGTGGGAGCCTTGTTTCTCTGTCATTTTATAAGTTCTGGAGCTCTAAAATTTGTTTAGTCATATTTTATAGGTATTTGAGGTGGTTATGTTGGGTGCCATGGAGTTCTCCTGCTTCTAGGCTGCCATCTTGACTACAGTCTCCATTAAATTTTCAATGTGTACATGTATACCCCACAAATGGTCAAACACTATAAATTAGGACTTTAATTTTGCTTGTCTAGACTTTAAAAAAAGTTGAAGAAAATGTTAACAAGGCAGATTAAGCTAAAAAGTCTGGTGTGTACAATTTTGGAGAGCTAGTTGTTGAACATCCCCCAGCACATTCTTGTTTGTTTGCTCATTTCTCCTAGTTGAAAAGTGGTTGTTGCTCCTGGTCAAATACCCTAAGATATGTTGCATTGGAAAGTGTAGTATGGCTGACACATACATTCTTGGTTTCAGTTCCTGAGTGGTTCTCAGAATTGGAAGTAGCAATGATAGCATATAATAGAAGACAAAAAAAAGGTGAGTTGAATATTCTGCTATTGTATTTCTTAATGTGGTGCAATTGAAATGATGCTGGATTTGGAGTCTTAAGACCTTAGATCAAGCCTTGACTCTGCCACTCACGATCTGTCTGATCTTGGGCCAGTTACTTACCTCTCTGGCTTCAATTTCCTCAACTGTGAAATGTGAGGTTTGGAATAGATGACCTTGAAGGCTTCTTACATTTCTAAATCTGTAGTCCCCTGATCATTAGGTCTAACATCCATTCACAGAATTTCAAAGTTGAAAAGGGTCTTTAAGCCATTAAGACTCCTTTCCATAAGACAATCAGTGATACTCCAGCTTTTCCCTACAGACCTCCATGGAGGGAAAACTCACTATTTCCCAATTATGTCCATGCCATTTTTAAATAACTGTTAGGATGTTTTGCTTACTTTGTCTAAATTTGTCTCTTTGCAGTTTTCATACATTGCTCCTCTTTCTGCCCCCAAGGGGCCAAGTAGAACAGGCCTAATCACTCATCCAAATAGCTGTGCATCAAATACTTGAAGACAACTAAGGCTGCCTCCTACCTCCAGTCTTCTCTTCTCCAAGCTAAGTATCTCCATTTCCTTTCATTCATCATTATGAAAAAAAAAAGATGCTCAAAATTTTTCATCATCCTAGTTGCCCTTCTCTGGATGTTCTACTATGTCACATTCAGGTCTGAATAAATTACTTATTATGACATTGGTAAGGTCAGAGCATGCAAGTGTGCAACACGATTACCACCTTTATATTCCTGGAAGCTACATCTGTCAGTGGAGCCCAAGATCACATTGGTTTTCTTAGTTGCCATGTTCTATTGCTGAGTGATGCTTGTGCTGGAAGCCAACTAAAAGAACCACATTAGTGTTGTTTTTCTCCTCCACACACTTGGGCCTGTCTTTATGTGTAACAAAATAGAAAAAATCCAAAACATATACACATTATACCCAGCAATGTTGTCACCTGCCTTAACATGCCTACCTGTCCAGAATCAGGTTGCCAACTGGCCAGCATTTGATCTACTTAAATGAAATTTTATCATAAAAGCTTGTTGTTGTCAGTAGAGATAGGAGTTTACTACTTGGAAGATGTTAACATGGAACTCTAAATGCTAATTGAAGCATAATTTTCTCATTTTCTTTTTTTTTTTAACATGCCCAACATGGAACTAGCCCCTTCTTGGCTTCACATGTAGAATTGATATCATCACTTGCCTTCTCAATGACTGTAAAATGGGGGAGTAGAGGTGGGGGAGGGAGAGTATTTAAAACTTAAAATTAAAAAAAGAAAAAATGTGAAAATAATTCATTATTTTAAAAGTAAAATAAAAATGGAGTATGTTAATATGCGAAATGATAGAAAAAATTTATCTTGGTGATAACAGCAGGGAAGCTCTCTCTGATGTATCATGTTATGACGTGTTTTCAGTTTAGATTGTGATCATTACGGACTAGACATAATCTCAAGCCACACCTCTGAAATGTGCTCTAAGATGCACTTCTGTTGAGACTCTGATCTAAGGAATCTATACAACTTAAATATGTTAAGTTTATTTTTGAACTCGTCATACATTATTTTTATTGCTCTTAAATTATGCCTTACTCTACGCAGTCTGATATTTTGACCTATCAAAATCGTGTTGGATCGCAGCTTTCTCATGTAAGGGATCAGCTGCTTCTCTTACATTTGTGTTATCTTCAAATCTATTACTTTAACCAAGCCACAGATATGGTTAAATAGCATAGAGTCGAACCCAGGTCTTTGCAATACCCATTGGTGTCAACTCATAATTCCTAGTCTATGTATCCAGAAATTAAACAAGTACTAAATCTATCTAACTACACCATCATTTCCAGAGGTGTCAAACATATAGTACTACAAAATTCCACAGTCCAATCCAAACCAGATTAAAATGTAATTTGAAAATATTTTTAAAAATAAAAATACAATCCCACATGGATAATGTAAATTTGTGGTTTTCTAATTCAATATGCTGCCTCAGGGATCCGTTTCTCTTCAAGTTTGACACCACACTAACTCACCACCTTCCATCCTTCCCTCAAGAAGAGCATGAGGGACTTTTATCTAATGCTTTGCTCAAATCCACCTGAACTGTAGCTGTTATATTTACTTCTTTAATTATGGCCTACATCAAACAGGCCTCAATTAAGTTTCAATTTTCCTTTTTTTTCATTTTCATTCCAATTACTAATGATTTTCTCTTTCATTTAAAAGGTTTTTCCCTTATAGACATGCTCTATTTTCTTTCCATAAATGCCCCTATATCTATGTGTGTATGTTAACATGGATCTGATTCCTAGCTGTCAGAAGCCTAACAGAAATTTAGCAAAAGTGCAAGTGGAAGATATGAGAAAACAATGGAATTAAATTACATGGGTAAGATAGAGAATAAAGCATAATAAATTAAATTGATAAATTATAACATAATAAAGGTAAAATAAATTAATGTCAAAAGGTTCTTTGGTCCTTTGTAATAAAAACAAGTTATCATATTTAAAAAGAAAATTTAATGAAGCATATAATGAGCACCATTTTAGGCTTCATTTAATCAATAACTGATTCATTAAATAAGCATCTCTTAAACATCTAGACTATTCAAGGCACTGCACTTGGAGTTATGATGTAAGTTAAAGGGTAATGAAGAGAAAATATCACTGAAAATAACTAAAGTTCCTCAAGTGACAATTAAAACTATTATTTAAATTAGCATTTGAATAAAATGTAAGTATTTCATCATACAAATAGCCATGAGGAAGAAACATATCAATTCCAAAAGAAACAGATTCACCAGAATTCAGTGTCCATTTATCATAATTAATGACAGAGGAATTATCACATTCATACAGTAATGACTTGATATTCAATGGGCTACAGGAATATATGGAAATAACAGTAAATAACATAAAGATAGGAAGAATATCTTAATTTATTTCAATAATAAAACATTTTTTAAGGGTGGAAGGCAGGGCAATTGGGGTTGTCACTTGCCTAAGGTCACACAGCTGGTGAGTATGAATAGTGTCTGAATATGGATTTGAACTCAGGTCCTCCTGACTCCAGGGTTGGTTGCTCTATTCATTGCAACACCTAGCTCCTCCAATTATAAAAGATTTTTAAATGTCTATACACATTTTAAATGTCTCTTTAAACTCAAACATATAGTAAGGAAAGAGGGCAAGTTGAACTAATATTTCAATTTGATTAGAATAGAGTTCATTAAAGAGTAGCATGAAGATTCCTTTCTCAACCTTTTTTTAAAAATTAGAATTTAGCCCTTCTCATATTTTGTAATGTTTTTCTTGTTCTCCATGATCCTTTAAAAAGTCAGTCAGTCAAATTTGTATGAAGTGCCTACTATGTTCTAGGCATTGTGTTCAGAACTTGGTTCTGTCATTTTTTAGTCGTGTTCATTTGTGACCTCATTTGGGGTTTTCTTTGCAAAGATACTGGGGGTGATTTGCCATTTCCTTCTCTAGTTCATTTTGCAGATGAGGAAACTAAAGCAAACAGGTTAAGTGACTTGCCAGGGGTCACATATCTAATATGGATCTGAGACCAGATTTGAACCCAGGACATCTTCCTGACTTCAAATCCAATACACTGCGTCCCCTAGCTGCTAAGCAATGGGAATGGAAATATCAAAAGAACAACAGAGATTCAGCAATCCTGTCTAGCAGTTCTTTCTGTACTCAAGGATGCAACACGTGGTCCAAGTAACTTAAATTCATGAAGTATTCTCTTCACAAGGTATTCTCTTATTCAAGGTATTCACAGAGTATTCTCTTATTATCCATTTCCTGATCTCTAGAATCAGCAGGCATTCATTTCCAGTTCTCTCCAATCCAAAGCTTGTTGACTTTGGTAGCAAAAAGATAAATAATATAAGAACTGAATAGCTTTGTCTTCTCTCTGTTGTCTTTCACTAAGACCTGTCCATTCTTTGATCCTTTCTTTTCCAATATAGCTTTAAAAATAAAAGCTTTCTTTTCATTTTGTTTATGTTTCCCAGAAATAATCAATTCATTTTCAGCTTTAACTATGCTGACATTTTCAAGGTTCATATCACACTTTTGACACATTTTAATTAATCCTCAGTTATTTGTCCCTTCTTTTACTTCCTGTAACTATTTAAAATCTAAATTAACTTTTTGTGTATATACATTGTACTCTTCAGACAACTCCAGGGTTGGTGTCATTTTTTGGTTGTTTGTTTTGTTTTTACATTGTCAGAAGTTTGCTTTTTCCCCCTTTTATCTTCAATATTCTTTTTTTCTTGTTTTGTTTTTACCTTGTCGGAAGTGTTTTTTCCCTTTTTATTTTCAATATTCTTTTACTGAGTTTCCCATCCCTACTTAGCTGACAGGGGGAATTATAAAAATTTTAGATTATGTAACCATATCTATTATCTCCTTGAAACTTTTGAACTCTACTCTCCTAAAATCTCCAGTCAGGTTCTACCCAATTTTCCTCTCCTCTATGAGAAACTCTAGGAGAGATTGGTCACTTCCACTCATCCCCATGTTCTCATCATTTTCACCTCAGCAACCAGTTTTTCACTTTTGGTGAAAATGGGAGGGAGGAAAACAATCCTTTGTAACTGGTTTCTCTCCCTCTTGAGGGATCAAAGTACAATGAAGTCAACTCAAAAAGTCCTTAGTTGCTCTGCTTTTGTCAGAAAGAGAGCTACATTCAGACATATAGATTTTTGAAGCCCTCTTCCCCTCCCTCCTTCCTATCCTCTTCACAGTACTCTTCACAAATCTTATAAGCTCTTGTTGAATTCTTCATCTATTTCCTTTCTCTCCAGGTATTCTGTAATGTATTTCATCGATAAAAATTTCCTTCTTCATCCTAATTATTATTAGATGATGATGATGATACACACATGCGCGCACACACACACACACATCTTTCCACATTTCCAAGGGGTTTTACATATCTTATCTCACTTAATCAATTCAACCATTCTATGAAGTAAATGCAATTGTCATTCCTTTCTAAAGAGGAGGAAATGAAGTACAGAGAGCTTAAATAACTTCCCCAGAGTCACACAACAAAATGTGTCTGAGTCTCTGGGATCATATTTGAACCTTGATCTTTCTAATTCTAGCTCCAGTACTCTTCCACTCACTGGACTGTCTAACCCTTCCCCTCTTTGTTTCCTAGATTTCCTCATAGTGATATTTTCTGAATGCACCATTGTATTCTCTCCACCGCTGCCCAACATCTTTTGCCCTTTGCCTCCACTATTTCTTGTAATAAAAGGGAATACCTTTAATAAGGTATTCCCATCCAGAGTTAAATATCAATAATGACCCTCATTTTACCAAATCTCAGTGATGATTATAAAGGTAAATATACTTCCTCTTGTTATGGTATCTAGTTCATCTAATTTATTGCCTTATTTTTCTGGATCTGTATATAATCAATTGAGGTCATGGGTTTTACTATTGGTATCTTATGAAGATTTTATCTCCAACTAATATCTGGGTCTAAATAACTATGCTTTTTTCTTGCCTTGTAGTCTCTCTCTGTAGCAGCAGTTCTCAACCTGGGGTGGCAACCCCTTCGGGGTTGAACAACCCTTTCACAGGGGTCACAGGGGTCACCTAAGACTATCAGAAAACACATACTTCTGATGGTGTTAGGAACCAAGACACCACTCCTCTACCCACCTCCAGGAGGGTCCACCCACATGCAGACACACCCCCATAGGAGTATTAAAGGGTCGCAGCATTAGGAAGGTTGAGAACCACTGCTCTATAGTATCTAGCCTTGTGGTCATATGGAAGCAGTTTTTTTCTCTAATCCATCTGTTTTGGTTTCAAGTTCTTTTGACTGGCTCAGAAAACACAAAACAAATATGTTCTTCCCATCCTTTGTTAAGTACATTCTGTCCCTGAACAAGAACTTGTCATCCCAGTCTTCGAAGTCAAGGTCCACACAATCAAATCTTCTCAGACAAGACTTAGTAATTTGTTCACTTTCCAATTTTTTTTAAGTCTGGAGCCCTTGGCTTCAACAGGTAGCAGTGATGGAAATGTGACCTATGTCTCTGTGGTCTTCATTTAAAAAAACGTTGTAATCTTTGACAATGCTCTATAGACTTATTTTAATAGTATAATTTGTGCCTACACTATATGAATCACCAAAATTTCATAGTAGTCATCTGTTTTGACAAGTCTTGGATGGAGGGAGGAGGTCAGTTATTTCTCCAACATATGCTCAGAGAAAGATAACAAATAGCAACAAATAGTTCTCTTCATTGGCTGTCAACAAACACCTTTTCTTCTTCTGCTCCTCTCTGAATGAGCATGCAAGAGGCAGCTCCAGCAAAGTCACATCATTTGGTGATGGTAAGTTTTCCTACCCAGAGATCTTTGAGGATAAAGGAATCACTTAGCATGGATGACCCAGTTAGCCCAGTTAACTCCTACTACGCTACCATAATAAGAAATATATTTATTCCTAATCCAAAAAGCAAGATAATATCCAGGGCATTTGATACATTGATTGGCCCAAGGATATAAAGCAGAAGAAAGATTTAACTTCCTTAGCAGCAGGAGTGGGATGTAATAGAAAGTGTAATGGAGTAGGAGCCAAGGACCCCATGGACTCCTGCCTAGTTTTTTTTCCTACAAATTACCTTCACAATCTGGGGTAAGTCACTTGTTCTTTTAGGCCTCAGTTTCCTTTTCTTCAAAATAAGAGATTTAAACTAAATCTCTAAGGCCTATCTAGCTCAAAAGTTCCGTAAGTTCATATTAGTAAAAGCAAGTTCATATTAAAACTCTGAATTGAGTGGAAAAGAAAAAGAGATTTTAAATAATACATTTTCATGCCTTGGCTTAAAGCACTTAGGAGATTTACCAATTAAGATGCCTCTGCCCAAGGTATCATAAATGAGGTTTAAGTAGCATTAATATGGCTCTGTAAGAATGAGTGAGCATGTATCATCATTATGGAAAATGGCATTTGTTATTAATAATTGTAAATCTTATTAATCACTGTCTTGTTTGGCTTTTTGTCTTCTGTTATTTTTAGATAAATTCAGACAACAATTATTTTATCCAAAGGTCTATGTCTAGTAAGATGAAATAATTATATCCAAACACAATAACGTCTCCAATTTATCCTCTTTCGTTTATATTTCATACAATGGTGATAGTATAATGCCCTAGGCTGAACATGAGAGTGGTTCAACTACTAATAATATTTTTAAGTAAGTATCTACTCTTTCTATTCATCTGAAATTTGTCCTACCTTTTTGTCTCAATTCAGAATTTTTAGTAAGAGAAACAATATATTAGAAAACAGCCATTTTTTTATTACTTTGAAGAAATTTTCTTTTCCTATCCCCAGTACACATAAGTCCTTGTTAGGTCCTGGTGGGAATTTCTCCCATCTCCCTGCTTCCAGATCTCCTAATGCTTTTCTCTTGTGCTCATTTTGCTAACTTCAGCTTTTCTTTTATTGTTGGCATTGCTCTTAATGATAGTTACTAAGGTCAATCTCTATTTCTAAATCAAATGCCAAACTCACTGCTCCAGGTCCTCAGCTGTGTAGAGTCTGTGGGATCCAATTGATGGCACAGCTGCATTTCTCTTTCATTCACAGCTCGAAACATTTAATTCCCTCCATCTTGCTAAACTCTAATCTGTGTTCTTTGGGATTTTGAAGCTTTCTCCTCTTCTAGGACTTTGCTGCCCTCTGTCCTTTTAGTTAGCTCTTTAAAATTAGTCATTAGGGCATTGCTCACTTTCTCAGCCACAAACAGCATGCAGCAATTTGGAGCCCTACAGCACTCAGTCTAAGCAACCAATGGAACAGTGAGTGGAGAAAATGAGAAGGTTAAATAATTTTATATATACATAAAATTATATGTGTGTGTTGTGTGTTTTTTTTCTGCTTCTGGATTCTATTTTCTTTATAAGGATTGAGAAGTGTTGTGGTCTATACCTATTGCCTTAGTTAATATCTTACAATATACAGAAAAAGGAGGCCTTTTGGCTTCTCTTTCTCCAAGTCTATGATATTTTAATAGCCTTGCTTTTCTTGGCAATACTAATATAGAGGATATTCTATCACATGTTCTGAAAATGTCTGCTTAGTTCAGCAGTTCTCAACCTGTGGGTTATGTTCAATTTAAATACATCCTGCATATCAGATATTTATATTACAATTCATAACAATAGCAAAATTACAGTTATGAAGTAGCAATGAAAATAATTTTATGGTTGGAGGTCACCATAACATTAGGAACTGTATTAAAGGGTCGTGGCATTAGAAAGGTCGACAACCACTGGCTTAGTTGATGCCAACTTCTACTAAGTCTTCTAAAGGTTCCTGGTTATTTTCTTTCTGCTCACCCCAGTATCAGTACTGTGGTATGTTAGACTCTAATGACATAGGCTGTCATGTGGGCTAGACTGTTATCTGCTGGAAAGTCTTTTGGATTTGGAGTCAGACAATCTGTGTTTGATTCCCTCATCCAAGATATGTGACAAGACACAAGTTACTTTTCCCTTCTGAGTTTTAGTTTCCTCATTTTTAAAGGTAAATGATGACATTTACATTCTTTACTCTGAAGTGTTGATACAAGGAAACGTCTTAGTAAACAACATTAGCAAACACCAAAAGGTTAACTAATACCTAGCCCTCCTGAAATATAAATGCATTTTAAGTACATTTTAATGGGAATGAATTGTGTGAGAGACTCTAGCTTAATTAGATGACTATCATGCTATATGAATATACATTTTCATAATTATCAGGAAGTGTTTTAGCACAAAGTAGTACACATTCTAGTTATTGTGGCATCAACATTATCATTAAAGTACACAGTCCTTGGGATAAATTGGGAAAGAGGAAAGAAGAAGAAGAGAGTGTCCTGTATTGGTATATAAAGAGCTTCCTCATCATTGAAATCTCATTTTCAGTCCCTATTACCTTACATCTAGTCATCAATTACCACTGTGATGTAGTTACTCTAGTTAAGCTTGCTTTACAGATGGGTAAAGTGAATCTCAGAGGTTAGGTGACTTTCCCAGGATAACAGAGCTAATATGGTATTCAACCTCGATTTTCTTGACTCCAAGTCCAATGTTCTATCCACTACACCATCCTACTACTAAAGGATGGGAAAGGACAGGGTAGCATTTATTCTTCTCCATTATCTGGATAAACACACATTTGGTTACTTGTTCTCTAGATTCTTTTCCAGAGACTCCTCAGTAAAACAAAACAAAATAACAACAACAACAACAAAAACCCTCACTTCTTAGAACCCCATTTGGTCCTTCCTAGGACGTGATACCTCCCTAAGTGAGAACAGTAACTTCACCGAGTTCTCTGCCCAGGACAAGATGGTAGAGTAGAAGCAGAAAATTGTGTGAGTTCCCACCCTTACCACCTCCAATACCTGTAAAATATGACTCTAAACATATTTTAGAGCTACAGAACCCACAAAGTGATACAGAAACAAACCTCCCACTGATGGCAGCATAGCAAGCCAAAAGCAAGACTCTATCACACCAAACTGAGAGCCAAGCATAGTGCCAGGTAAGCCACACAGGCCCAGACCCAGGGAGGCCCCAACCAGCAGCCAAGACCCGTCAGAGCAGATGTCAGGAAAGTGAATCACCAGCAGCTGTGGTGGTTTCCAGACTTCTCAACCCATAAAGGTCAAAGAGAAAGTAAAAAGTCAGTGGGGAACTCTGTTGGAACTGGATGATGGAAAAACATGGTCCGGCTCCTGACTTTGGGGAGAGAGGTGATGGAGGTGTGTGATTGTAGCTGCTTCCACATTTCTGCCTCCAAAGCTATTGGCCTGAAGATTGTATGGGGACCAAGTGACCATTCAGAGGATAATCTCTCTTCCTTTGACCTCCTTGGATCTGGGTTGCTGTCTTGGGCAGTGGTCCTGGGGTGAGAAACACCAGTGTGTCCAAGCGTGTGGTGGCTACAGAGAGGGTACCCTCCTCAGACTTCTTCCAACATTTGCAAAAATCCCAGGAATTTGGGACAAAAGCTTTCTCCACTCTAGAAGCAGGGTTCTGCCATGGCAAAGAGCTCAAAGGTCAAGTAATTGGCTGCCAAGATGAGCATTCAGAGGAAGCAAAATCAGACTATAGAATCTTTTGGGGGGGACAAAAAGGATCAAAACATGGAACCAGAAGAAGTCAACAAAGTCAAAACTCATGCATCAAAAGCTTCCAGGAAAAATATGAACTGGTTACAGGGAGAGCTCAAGAAGGATTTTGAGAATCAAGTGAGACAAATGAAGGAAAAATTGGGAAGAGAAATGAAAATAATGCAAGAAAATCATGAAAAGAGAGTCAACAACCTGCTAAAGGAGACCCCAAAATGCTGAACAAAATAACACCTTAAAAACAGACTAAATCAAATGGCGAAAGAGGCCCAAAAAGCCAATGAGGAGAAGAATGCCTTAAAAAGCCAAATTGTCCAGATGGAAAAGGAATTTCAAAAACTCACTACCTACAAAATTAGATTGGGGCAAATGGAAGCTAATGACTTTATGAGAAATCAAGATACTATAAAACAGAGCCAAAAAAATGAAATAATAGAAGGCAATGTGAAATATCTCATTGAAAAAACCACTGACATGGAAAATAAATCCAGGAGAGCTCATTTAAAAATTATTGGACTTCCTGAAAGCCATGATCAAAAAGACAGCCTAGAAATCATCCTTCAAGAAATTCTCAAGGAAAATTGCCCCAATATTTTAGAAACATAAGGCAAAATAGAAATTGAAATAATTCACCCATCACCTCTTGAAAGGGATCCCAAAAAGAAAACTCCTAGGAATAAAATAGCCAAATTTCAGAGCTCCCAGGTCAAGGAGAAAATATTACAAGCCATCAGGAAGAAACAATTTGAGTATTGTGGAAACACAATCAAACCACAAGATCTAGCAGCTTCTGTATTAAAGGATTGGGAGGCTTGGAATATGATATTCCAGAGGTCAAAGAAGCTAGGATTAAAATTACTAAATCACTTACCCAGAAAAACTGAGTGTAATACTTCAGGGGAAAATATGGTCATTCAATGAAATAGAGGATTTTCAAGTATTCTTGATGAAAACATCAGAGCAGAACAGAAAATTTGACTTTCAAATACAAGAAGCAAGAGAAGCATGAGAAGGTAAATAGGAAAAAGAAATAATAAGGAACTTATTAAAGTTTAACTATTTACATTCCTACATGGAAAAAACTACAATTATAACTCATGAGACTTATCTCAGTATGAGGATAGTTGAAGGGAATATATATGTGCATATATGTATATATACATGCATATGTATGTATAAAGAAGGGTATATGTGTGTATAAATACATATATGATTATGTGTATATGTGTGTACATGTATACATAGACAGAAGGCACAGGATAAGTTGAATAGGAAAGGATGATATCTAAAAAATATTAAATTAAGAAGAGAGGAATACAATAAGAAAAGGAGAAAGAGAGAAATAGATTAGGGTAAATTATCTGATATAAAAGAGGCAAAAGAAAACTGTTACAATGGAGGGGAAGACCAGGAATGTGAAAGAGAATGGGTCAATTTTACTCTCATTGAATTTGGCTTAAGGAGAGTATAAAATACACACTCAATTGAGTATCTTACCCTACAGGAAAGAAGGGAGGAAGGGGATAAGAGGGGGGATGATAGAAGGGAGGGGATATTGGGGGAGTGGATATTTAGAAGCATACACTTTTGAAAAGGTATAGGGTCAAAGGAGAAAATAGAGTAAGTGGGGGACATCATAGGATGCAAGGAAATATAGTTAGTCTTTCACAATATATCTACTATGGAAACATTTTGCATCACTACACATGTACAAACTATATTGAATTGCTTATCTTCCCAGTGGGGGTGGTTGAGAAGGGAAGGAGAGAAAGAATCTGTAAATCAAAGTTTTGAAAACAAATGTTAAAAAATTGTTTTTTACATGCAACTGGGAAATAAGATATACAGGCACTAGTGTATAGAAATCCATCTTGCCCTACTAGAAAGTTAGGGGGAGGATATAAGAGAGAGCATATTGGAGGAAGGGGTATTCAGTAGGTTCGCTATTTTGGAGTGAGGGTAGGGGAAAGATGGGGAGAACATTTGTAACTCAGAATCTTGTGGAAATTAATGGTGAAAATTAAAAATAAACAAAACAAAGAAAAAATGTTCTCTGCCCAAATAATTCAGTTTTGTCAGCAGTAAAATTGTCCATGAGAATCACAGAATCTTAGATGTAGAAGGCTCACAAATGGCCATATAACCCAATCTCCTCATTTTCATATGTGGAAAATGAGGCTCAGAGAAATAAAATGATTCACTAAAAATCCATGTATAGATTTACTGAAATTGTTAGGGTTTTGATTCAGATTTCCAGATCATTGCCTTTTCCTTTACCATTCTGGTTCCCTCTTAACCCTGAGATAAATAACGTACTTGAAAATTAGAGGGTTAACAGAATGGGACGGGGAGAGGGAGGGAGAGCAAGAATATTAATCTGTGGTGGATATGTGACTGTGTGTGAGCATGTACACCCACATATATGTGTACTTGCATACATACATACATGTGTATATACACATACATACATGTATGGATTGTTTTGCTATAAATGTATGTGCACATGTTTGTATGCATGTGTTTAGATGTGTGCATATATATTCATATTTGTATAAATAGTGTGTGTGTGAGAGAGAGAAAAAGTGAGAGAGAGAGAGAGAAAGAGTGAGAGAGAGAGAGAGAGAGACAGAGACAGAGACAGAGAGACAGAGAAAGAGAGAAAGAGGATAAAGTGCCAGGCCTAGAGTCAGGAAGATTTAAATTCAAACCCAGTCCCAGACACTTGCTAGCTGTGTAAACCTGGGCAAGTCACTTGACCCAATTTGCCTCAGGTTCCTCATCTATAAAATGAGCTGGAGAAGGAAACAGCAAACTACCCCCAATATGTTTGGCCAGAAAACCCCCAAAATGGTCATGAAGAGTCAGACATGACTGAAAATGGTTAAATAAGAAGTACCTAAAACTCTGAGCCTGCCCCACCCCATAGTCTTGCTCCCTTCCTATACCCAAGTCTCTCCTTACATCTTTACTTCTCTTGTTTCTGGATGATTTTCACTGATTCACCTAGAAAGAATCCTCTCCTAAAAAAATAAAAATCATAAAAGCTATGCTACAGCCTTTTGCAAAGACACAAAACCAGAGATGAAACTCCCCTCTGCTGATGCCTGATATTTTTTCTTGAAAGCGGTTAACATGAAATGTGGCTTCTCACTGACATGTCTGTCATTCATTATATGAAGCCCATATTTATAAAGCAAATTCATAAATATGCATATGGACAAATGCAACCATCCAAGAGTATAATAAATGAGAGCTACCTAACAGTATATACCATAAAAAGAACATTATTGGGCCCTTATATTTCTGAAAGTCAGTTCCCCCCACACACACCACCCCTCCAGTTGTAGATGAAGGAAACAATCAATGAACCATTTACCTGGAGGATTTAAGCATTTCTTTAGTAGGACCAGGAATCTGAATTCCAGAACACTGACTTGACAACTCAAGGACTGTATCACAGATTCCCTGAATCACAGAATCTTAGAATTGCTTATGATCTAAGCAGTAACCAAGTCTTTTGGGATTTTTTTATTTGAGCAACCATAATCCAGGGTGATAGTAGAAGCACAGAGAACAGTGGGCGTAGTTATGGCCAGAGGGTGGGGGAATTCTATACAGAAATCAATGTCAAGAAGGAACTAGTCTCTAAAAAGAAGTATACTATGTTGTATGCCAGTGCCCTGGGGCAAAGTTGTAGGTCTGGTTGGAAGGAATATTCTGGACCATTTGACCCAAAAGAACTGATCAAGAATCTCCTAAGTAGCATTCCTTACAAGGAGGACCTAATGGTTAGAGTGGCTGTATCTAGAATCAGAAAGATTTGAGTTCAAGACCAATCACAACTACTTATTATGAACTGTGCAACCCTGGGCAAGTCACTTAAAAAAAAACGCCTAGATGTCTCAGTTTCCTTATCCCTAAAATTGAGGATAATAATAGCATCAACACCCCATTGTTCTTGTAGATATCAAATTAAATAAAATCTGTAAAGTACTATGCAAACTTTAAAGTGCTATGTTATTAATATCATTATTATATTTATATTATTTAATTTCTATTATAATATAATTATATTATTTAATTATTATAATCTAATTATATAATGCATTTTTAACACCCAGTGATGAAAAACATCCCAAGGCTGTAAATACCACAGTTGTTTATGTTTAAAAGTTATTCTTTACAAATCTGCAGCTCTGCAAAAACCACTCTTTGGTTCCATTTCATAATAGGACTCACATTATTTGTTGTTCTTTCTCCCAGCTAACTCAGAAGCCTGGATAAAGCAGTCATTACAAGTAGGATATTAGCAAAGCAAGTGAAGGATAAGAAAATACTTGATGCCACAAACCTCACTTTAAAAATAATTGTACCCTATCACTGCAGAAACCCCAAAGGAACCCCCAAACTTCCTAACAGGGAATCAAAAAGACTTGACACCCTCCTTTCTCATTGATAGCACTCCCTGGCATAATTTAATGTGTCATCATCAGGGCCTTGGTGGCACCAGCAAGTTCTTTTAAAATACTTTTAATAATGGGGAGAAAATATATTTTTGCTTTTCAGGTAAGAGAATTGGTATATAGACTGGTCCAACATGAAATGTTGGTAGAGGTGTGATATCACTATTTCTATTTTCCTATCAATCAATAAACATCTATTAAGAGTCTACTATGTGCCAGGCAGTGTGCTAAGAAACAGAGACAAAAAGTATGTGTATGTGTGTATATAGACATATAGATATGCATGCATATACACAGAATATTACAGATGCATATACATATATGTACATACATATATACATACATATATGCACACTGTATGTATATATACACATTTACATTTATATACACAATCCTGAACATATATATCACAAGCTAATGTTATCTATAACACATACACATACACACACATATATGTATATGTGAATATGTATGTATGATCAAGGAATTTATATGTGTATATATGTATACAAACAGACAGATTGACCGACCAATAGGCAGACGGACAGACAGACAGAAAGACTGATAGATAGACAGACAGACAGATTCAGGAAAGAGATTATAAGGAACTGTAATTTGTTAGGTATAATTTGTTTTTTAAGAAATACATATTTTCACTATCCATTAACCTATCATCTCCACTTCATCTCACTGAGTAAAAGCCCTCCTTACAACAAATATGCATTATCCAGTAAAAAAAAAAAACTTGGTCTAGTCTAAGAATTGCAACTCATTCTGTACCTTCAGCCCAGTGCACCTCTGATGAGAGGGGTAAAGATATAATTCATTATCAGTTTTTGAAGCCACTGTTGTTCATTGCTTTGATAGTTATTACATTCTATATGCTAAATGTTTTGAGTTTCTACAAATTTATAGATAATGACAGTTTTTAATGACATTTGAGGTTTTAAAATCTGATAATATATGTATACATTTATATATATACATATATATATATTTAATTTTACAGGTAACATATTATTCTTGCCTTTTGCATTTATGTCACAGTTCTTCCCAAGTATACATCCTACCTCCATGCCACCCACACAACAAAAGCCTCCCTTAAAACAAACATAAAAAGTTAAACAAAACCCTATAGCAATTCGTCTCCCTACATATGCAGTACTCTGTGCCTAGAGCCTCCCACCTTTACCACTGCAGGAGAGATGTACATTTCCTCATCTCCTTTCTAGATCAAGGTAGGCCATTATAACTGCAGAGAACTTACCTGACTTTTGTTATTCTTTTTATTTATATTGCTGTGGTAATTATGCATATTCTCCCTAGTTCTGCTTATTTTAATCTTACCTGAATGCATTATATTAATTATCTCTCATAGCACAATAATATCCCATTCCATTTGTATGCCATAATTTGTTTGACCATTCTCCAGCCTTATCATGTCTTCCTAACTTTATATAACAGGACATGGTGACCCAAGATGTAATAGTAATAGTCATAATAATAAAAATAATATACTTTGGGGTGTAGGGATCAGTGTGAGTCAAAAAGCATCTGTGGTGCTAAAGGTCACAGCTCAGTTGCTAAGCTCACAGGGAGGTTTCTGGAGAAATTACTCACCTGAAGAGTGGCAGCTGAAACAGCTGGCTCGGCTCCTCCTCCACTGATCAATCTCCTCCTCCACTGGTCAGTTCCCCTCTGGTGCATGTGAGAATTATGCTAGCTCTAGGGATATAGGGTATTTAAGGAAGGACACTGCAGTGCAATAGAGGCCACCTGTGGTATTGAACATGCTCCATTAAGGGAGGAGCGCTGAGGCACATGACTAAGGGAAGGCTGATGATCTATAAAAGGCAGAGAGGGCTGAGAAAAGGGGACATGCAATGGGACACAATAAAGAGATCTATGCTACTCCACCAATACGTGTCTGACTAGTCTGTCCGATCCAGAATCTTCTGAAGAGTTGTAGTGGCAACTAAGACTGATTATGTAACATAAAGTAAGTGACTTGGGGACCCCCTAGTCTGGCAGGACCAGACACTGGGGTTTATAAAGTATTTATATATATTCATCCTAACATCAATACTGTGAAATACGTACTGTTATTATCCCATTTTCACAGGCAGTTTGAAAGAGGTTAAGTGACTTGCTTTGGGTCTCACAGTTAGTAAATATCTGAAGTAGGATGAAAAGTCAAGTCTTTGTAACTCAAAGACTAGCAGTTTATCTACTACTCAACCTAGCTGCTAGAATAAAGCATGAATTACCCTGTATTTGAGATTGACAGGGTAGGAATAGACAGGGTAGGAATAGCAGAAAGTCAAATGGGAAAGGAATTCACATGGGTGGAAGTGCATCACTGAAATGAATGACCACTGAATAGTAAGACTGGGTAGGAGTATACGTGAAACCAGAACAAGGGTAAGGGTTTAGAATAGGTGACGATCAAGGTAAAAGTGAAAGAGAAAAGCTTCTCAAGAGAAGTGAGGGTATAGGGGACAGCTAGGTGGCACACTGGATGAAGCACTGGTCCTGAAGTCAGGAAGACCTGAGTTCAAATCTAGCCTCAGACATTTGACACTCTCTGTGTGACCCTGGGCAAGTCACTTAACCCCAACTACCTCATCAAAGAGTGAGGTATAGGAGAATCAAAAGGACATGCATTCAAAACATAAGAGTCACATTCTGGAGTTCTGGTTTTTGGAGGCAGGACAGCTTACAGGATTGGTGAGGGGGGCTTTAGGTATACTCACTAAAGTTGGGGGGCCAAATTTGATTCTGTTATATATCAGTTTCCCCCATCAGGCACAAACTAATTGCACCTTAGTGAAAAGCATCCTATCTTCTCATATCTGAAGCCTCTGATTTGTAATACACCTCAGGCAGAGACAGCAAGCTCACCAGAATGCACGGTACCACTCTTCCAAGGTCAGTTTTTACTGAGAGGTGAAGTTTTTGTCAGCAAAGTCTTTTTAAAACTGCTGTGTCTGAAGTTTTGACAGTTGTCATAAATTATGAGGAACCTTGCTCCCAGCCAAGATTTTCCCCAAACTAAGTTAAAAACCTCATCACTGCTGAATTGTGGTGGAGGCAAAGTACCCACCATGGTATTAGCACTAAACAACAACCAAAAAAAGTAAAAGACACTAATTTACCATCCTGTAGATTTACATACAATGTCTGTGACTTTAGCTGATGAATCCTATATTTATGTTTTGTCCATGTTTATAAAATGCCTTTAAAATGTTTATGTGTTTTTATTTATTTCATTTCTGTGGGATGTTCTTTAATGTATGGGCTAAGAGGTATGTATGTATCTTCCCAACTGGGTAATGACTGAGACTACCAATTTTCCCCTATAAATCCTAGGACACATATTTTCTTGTTAAACTGCATACATTTAAATATTATTTAAATAACTTTGCATGTTCTATTAGAAAAATCCAATAATAAAGCATGAAAAGGAACACTGAAATAATTAGAACAGCTGACTGCAACTGGATTTATGTCTGATATTTAAAGATATTGAATAGATATGAATGAAAACATGCATCTTCCTAAATGCTGATATTGGTGGAGTTCTGAGCAAGGTTCTCAGGTCCTAGTTGCTTTTGCTGTCTGTTAAAATTTCCCTATCTTGTATATCCTGTCATTAGAGCCCCAAACTGTTCATCTGGTATACGTCAGGGAATTCATTAATGTGATTACTTCCTTCACAAAGATCTCAATCCCTCTATGACCTGGTAGATATAACTCTTAGTCACTTTAACCAAAGCTTTCATCACTCTGTGGTGAACCTGGTGATGAGCCTCTCATAGCTAGTCAACATATATTTATGAAATGCTTACCATGTGCCAGGCAATGTGCTGCTAAGCACTAGAGATACAAAGAGACACAGCAATTGTTCCTGCCCTAATGGAGCATCCAGTGGGGTGAACAATATCCAATTAACTATATACATACAAGATATATACAAAAAGTTAGTCTTTGGACAATAAGTTTACAGCTATGGAGTTTTCTCAACTTTGGAAATGGAGTAATCACAACTTCAATGGCTCTGGTTCTAGATTCACAAAGATCATAAAGAATCCTAAGGAAGTCTGATGTCTAAAAGAGAATTTTGGCTTTGAGTATTTTATGTGTGTTGGGGGTTTTTTTGTTTCCTTGCTAAGTATGGCTTTTTTCCTCTATCCCAGAATTCCAGGGAAGACATTTTAAATTTTAAGTATAGGCCATGTGTAGATTCTCTCCAAAACAGGATTAATAAAGTCCTTTCTAGAAAAAGTACTTGATATATAATATAGCTATCAGGTATAAAACAGATATTTATTTTCCTCCAGCACAAAAATCTACATAAAACACAAGACTCCTGGGGGTGCATTAAGCAATAGCTAAAACTAAAAGTAATTCATTGCATGTATTTCACTCTGCAGGTGGGTAAAGACAACTTTGTGGATTGATCGTCTCAGATCTGGAAGGACTGAGCAACTCACAATATCCAGGTCTGACCAACTAACTATAACTTTCCTTGAGTTGTCTTCCTTTATATAAGAGTATTCAGAAAGACAGAGGTGAGAAAGAAGTGTATTCTAGCCATGGTAGAGAGTTTAAATAAATGAAGAGACGAGGGAGAGATCATGTTGTTTGGAATACGCTGAAAAGTTTGTTTTAGCTGCTAAGTAATTGTTGGTGATGGTCAGTCATTTCAGTAGTGTCCAAATCTTTGTGACCCCATTGGGGGTTTTCTTGGTAAAGTCAATATAGTAGTTTGACATTTCCTTCTCCAGTTCATTTTGCAGATGAGGAAATTGAGGCAAACAAGGTTAAGTGACATGATCAGGGTCACACTACTAGCTACTAAGTGTCTGAGATCAGATTTGAATTCAGGTCTTCCTGACTCCAAATCCAGCACTCTATCCTCTGTGCCATCTAGCTGTCCCAAGCTGCTAAATATTGTGTGTAAAAGGGATTAAAGAATGAGTTGTAAAGTACTACATCAGATTTTTAAAAATCTTAAATGCTAGGATACTGTTAAAGCATAGGTGAAACAATGTGACAATGGATAGTGAGTTGGTCCTGGAGTCAGGACAATCTGGATTCATAAATGTGGTGAAGATAAGCTCCACTCAGGCAAAAAGAATAGCCATTGCATTTGGAAGATGCCATGGTGTTGCATTCTCTGGACTCCAGTAGTCCCACTAGACTGGTATCCTGGGCAAGCCATGCATAGCTCCCATAATCCAGGAGAGAGTAAACCTCAAAATTAAGTTATCAAAACCTCATGATGTTAGACTATGAGTAAAGGAACATTTCCTATGGTTTCTGATTTCTGAAAACCATCTAGGACTTCAGAATTCAGGTGCCTCTGACTTAGTTTTTGCAGGGCTTTAGAAACTGGAAACTATAGGAAACTGACTACCACTGAGAGTCTAGGATTTGGGGATTTGGCTATTTGGGGGGTTGTTTTATGTTGCATTGCATTTCTATTTATTTTATTAAATATTTCCCAATTGCATTTTAATCTAGTTCTTCTGCATTTGGGAGGGTTGGGTGCTTCAGTAACCCAGCTACATGGGCCTAGAGGACCAAGAGGTTAAGTGACTTGTCTGAGGTCACAAAGTCAGTAAGTATTAGTAATGAGATTTGAAGCGAGAGCTTTGAATTCAAGATCAGTTGTTGTCTGTCAATTATTGCCATGTCACTTCTTTTCTCTCCCTTTTCAATAAAATTGTTATTTGGCATCAACTCTCAGAGACTCATGTAAAACGTCTGGGCACTTTACCTGAATTTTCCATTTTATTCATTTTCTATATAATTTAACACAAGTTTTCTAAACACATGTTATATTCCATTGCAATAACCACATTCTTAGTTGTATTTCTTACCTTTACTTGGTTCATTCTTTTAAAAAATGTTTTTATGGACATTATAAGTTTTAAGAAAAAGGATTATTTGTCCCCTATGTTAATAACCAATTATTGAATTAGAACTAAGGTTTTTGCCCTTTTCTACTTCTTCATTCTGAAATCAGACCCTGTAAGTTATTTAGGCAGCATTTGAAATGCAGGGCTGATAATGACAGAGAAAACTTAGATCTGTTCAAAAGATAAAGAAATTTTAGTTTAGGTATATCAATGAATTCCCACCCATTGTGTCTTACCCAGACAAGTCTGGATAAAAATGGATTCCCCTTTCTTGTCTAAGTCACACTTGGCAGGGTAATCTGAGTAGAGATAAGTCTCTTTGACCAAGACTGAGTAGATCAGTCACTCCACCAGATCCTCATTAGAATAAGCTTTTCATTATAAGATTCTCTCATCCCTTTTTAGCCAATCAAGACTTGATTGCCACCCTCAGGAACACCCACTCTTCCAAGCACATATAAGTAATGAATGGGTTCCATAACAGATCTTTGGCATTCAAGAGTGTCACTCACCCTTTTATTAATTACTGCTAGCAAGGTTAATAAAATGATTAATTATCCAGAAACTGTCTCCTACATAATATAGTCCCTTCCATCACCAGTTATCCCAAGTATCCCTCCCTTTTCCCCTCTCAAGGAGCCATCCCATATAACAAATTCACACACACACATATACACATATACATATATACATAAATGAATGTATGTATACATTAACACATTTTCATAGATAATTTTAAAAGGCTCTTCAGTTTTAAGGTATACTCTCTTCTGCTTATATACAGCTTTCCCAGGACTTCTGCCTGCCCTGACTACTGGAGGTTTGAAGCTGAGAGCAACCCTTGAAGCCAGCCAGCCTGTGTGATAACTGTTTTCTTTGCCAAGTGTGCTATTTTCATCACAGATGTGGGAATACAGACTTTTTTCTGTCTTTATTCCTCAAACAGGTAACTAAGGAAACATGGAGTGTCTGGCACATGCTATTTTCTTTCCTTCTAATGATTTCCAGTACCAGCCCCTTCCCATCCCACTCAAGGTTAAAATTTTCTTGGTTTCCCAGGTAGAATAGCCGCTATTATGTGCTTTTAGCTAATGCTCTTATTCCCCCCCCTTCTGGTCAATATGTTATTAACATTTTATAACCTTTTACCTACCCTAGAATTGATGGTTTTATCATGATTTTACTCTGGCTTAATTTGGGGAAGGGGGGTGTATATTTTCAATTCAACCTACGTACAACGTAGCGCTTTAGGAATACATGAAGCACAGTTATTTGTTCTGCATTGCTCTAGAGAAAAGGTGGGAAACCTGGGGCTTTAAGGTCACATGTGACCCTGTAGGCCCTCAAGTGAGGCTCTTTGAATCCAGTTTGTTCTGTGGAGTCTGGATTCAGCCAAAGGACCTAGAGAAACATATGTGGCCTCAAGGCCACAGGTTCCCCATACCTGTTTTAGGATGAAGACAGAGAAAAACAGGATTAGGAATAGGGGGTAAAGCCACCTGAAAAATAGAATATCAGTCCAGACATCAAACAAAGATTAGAAGCCCTAGCAGAGATAATTATCAAGTGTAGTGATCCAGAGAAGGGAAACTCTTTGAGGGCCAAAACTGTATTTTTTGGTATTTTACCATCAATGCCTAGAAGAATGCCGAGCATATTCATTAAGTTAAATAAATGCTTCTAAATCCATTTATTTCAAGAAGTTGGGAGGGGGGGGCAGAGCCAAGATGGCGGCATAGAAGCAGCAAGGTCCCGCAGCTCCCGCACCGCCACCCTAAACACCTATATAATGAGCCCAGAAAAGTCTAGGACTCTCAGACTCACAAAAATACAGAGAACACACCTCTCGCTGAAAGCAGCTCCGCAGCAGGGGCTCATCACGGCGGCCAGGAGCAGAGACTGAAACAGCCGGAAGCCGAGACCATGGCCCGTGGAGGTGGGAAGGAACCAAGCCCCGCAGCCAGTCTGTAGAGGTTCTACAGCCTCCAGCACCTCCACATCTGCCAAGGCGTGAGGAACGGGACGGGAGAGGGGCAACTCGCACCAGAGCAGAGAATGTGAGCCCAAAACCACAGCCGTGGCCAGGCAAGGCGGCCACGAGGAGCATGGGCCTCCCAAGCCAGCTTGAGTCTACTTCAAAGAAAATCTAAAGCACCTGCTTTAGGGGAGCTTCGGTCAGAGATGGTTAGTGAAAGTGAAGCTTTGAAAATTAATTTGGGAGTGGTAAAGCAGTTCGGCCAATCTGCACCCGGGGAAAAGAAGCAGTGGGGAAAGGGAACTGCTGGAACCAGCGATGGCCCCCACCAGGCTGCTTCAGAGCCCGTGGACTGCGGATTCCGCAGGGGGGATGAATCGATTGATCAGGGCCAAGTGCTCTTGAGTTGAGCAGCCTGGATATGGATTGTGGACTTGGGTGGAGGACCTGGGGTACACTTTCAGCAAGCCAAAGCTGGGGGGACTTGCAACACCCCCCTAATAGCTCCAGCAGTTGGGAAAACCTCAGCAATTTGGAACAGAGCTTCGCCCCCTGGAAGCAGAGTTTCACAGACCTAAAAAAAAACAACCAATTAATTGACTGGACAACATGAGGAAAAGGAGGCAAAAAAAAAACACCAATAAAACTCCAGAATCCTTTTTTGTGGATAAAAAGGGTCAAAGCGTAGAACGTATCTCAGAACTCCCAGACCAAATGCTTCCAAGACAATTGAAGAATGCCTAGCAGCTATACATCAACTGAAAAAGGACTTTGAAAACCAAATAAGAGAAGTGGAGGAAAAATTGGGAAGAGAAATGAGAATGATACGAGAAAATCATGAAAAGAGAGTCAACAACCTGATTCAAGCAAACAACACTTTAGAGAATAGATTAACTCAAATGGCAGAAGAGGCCCAGAAAGCTAATGAGGAGAAGAATGCCGTAAAAAGTCGAATTTCCCAGACAGAAAAAGGACCTCAAAAGCATTCTGAAGAGAATAATTCCTTCAGAATTAGAGTGGAGCAAGTAGAAGCTAATGACTTTATGAGAAACCAAGATACTATTAAACTGTTACAAAGAAATGAAAAAATAGAAAGCAATGTGAAATATTTCCGCGAAAAGGCCACTGACCTGGAAAATATATCCAGGAGAAACAATTTGAAAATTATTGGTCTACCTGAAACTCATGACCAAAAAAAGAACTTGGAAAGCATCCTTCAAGAAATCCTCAAAGAAAATTGCCCTGATGTTTTAGAATCAGAGGACAAAATAGAACTTGAAAGAATTCACCAATCACCTCTTCAAAAAGATCCCCAA
>CM053599.1:55795242-55817536 GCA_028646575.1 Pseudocheirus occidentalis | reverse complement strand
AGTAGGAGGATAGGTCAAGGGAATACAAATGGATATATATGTATACTTACATATATGTCCATATAGGAGGCTATATATGCATATGAATACATATCTGAGCATGTGTATATATAGGTTTATAGAGGGCATAGGATCAATTAAATTAGAAGGGATGATACTTTAAAAGGCAAATTCTGAGGTGGGAGAGGACTAGAATGAGAGGAGACAGGGAGAGACAAAATGGGGCTAATCATCCCATATAGAAGAGGTAAAGGATAACTGTTACAACATTACTTTCATTTACTCTCATTGAATCTGGCTTAGGGAAGAAATGGCATAAACTCTAAACTGGGAATCATACCACACAAGAGAGTAGGGGGTGTGGGGATGAAAGGTGGGATGACAGAGGGGAGGGCAGGGTCTGGGGGATGGATGCTGGACATTCACACTTCAATTAAGAGACAGGGACGGGGTAGAGAACAGAACAAGGAGGGAGGGATAGGAAGGAGGGAGATATCACTGTCACAATATGTTCACTATGAAGATGTCTTGAATAACCACACCTACACAGCCTGTATTGAATTGGTTGTCCTTCCAGTAGGGGTGAGTGACAAGTGAAACTAGAATTTAAAGCTCTGCAGTACCTGCAACTAGGAATCAAGATATACAGGGGTTGGGATAGGGAGACCCTCCCTACCCTACCATAAAGTTAGAGAGCAGACCAGGAGAGGGGCTCTACAGTGGGATGGCTGTTTAGGGGTTGGGGTAGGGGAAAGACAGGGAGAATATTTGTAATTCAAAATCTCATGTAAATGAATGATGTAAACAAGAAAACAAATAAAATTTATTACATTAAAAAAATAAAATAAATGACATAAAAAAGATTAAAAAAAAGAAAAAGATCCCCAAAAGAAAACTCCTAGAAATCTTATAGCCAGGTTGCAGAATCCCCATATTAAGGAGAAAATATTACAGACTGCCAAAAAGAAACAATTTGAATATGTGGAAACACAATTAGGATAACCCAGGATCTGGCAGCTTCTACACTGAAGGATCGAAAGGCCTGGAATATGATATTCAAGAGATCAAGGGAACTGGGATTAAAACCAAGAATCACCTACCCAGCAAAACTGAGTATAATCTTCCAGGGGAAAATATGGTCATTCAGTGAAGTGGAAGGCTTTCAAACATTCTTGCCGAAAATATCAGAACTGAAGAGAAAATTTGGCATTCAAACACAAGAAGCATGAGAAAGTAAAAATGGGAAAGAAATCATAAGGAACTTATGAAAGTTGAACTATTTACATTCCAATATGGAAAAAATGATAATAGTAACTCATGAAACTTTTCTTAATATGAGGATAGGTGAAGGAAATACAAATGTATAACAAATGGGTATGTGTGTGTATATATATGTGTGTGTGTGTGTGTGTGTATGTATGTATGTATGTATGTATGTATGTATACCTACACATATGCCTATATAGGAGGGTATATATGCATATGAATATATATCTGATCATGTGTGTATATATGTTCATAGAGGGTACAGGATCAATTGAATAGGAAGGGATGATCCTTTAAAAGGTGAAATTCTGAGGTGGGAGAGGACTAGAATGAAAGGAGACAGGTGAAGGGAATACAAATGTGTATATATTCATACATACATACGTATATACACATATATGTATACCTATACATATGTCTATATAGGAGGGTATATATGCATATAAATACATATTTGAGTATGTGTGTAAATGTGTACATAGAGGGTTCAGGGTCAATTGAATAAGAAGGGATGATACTTTAAAAGGTAAAATTCTGAGGTGAGAGAGGACTAAAATGAGAGGAGACAGGAAGAGGCAAAATGGGGTTAATCATCCCATATAGAAGAAGCAAGGGATAACTGTTACAACTTTACTTTCATTACTCTCATTGAATTTGGCTTAGGGATGGAATGACATAAACTCTAAATTGGGTATTTTGCCACACAGGAGAGTAGGGTATCTTGCCCCACATATGGGGATGAGAGGAGGGATGATGGAGGAGAGAGCAGGGTATGGGGGAGGGTTGCTGGAAGCACACACCTCAGTAAAGGGACAGGGACAGGGTAGAGAACAGAACAAGGCGGGGGGGATAGGAAGAAGGGACATATCAGTCTCTCACAATGTGTCCACTGTGGTGATGTCCTGTGTAATTATACATGTACAACCTGTATTGAATTTCTTGTCCTTCCAGTGGGTGTGGGTGAAAAGGGAGGAACCAAAAAAATCTAGAATTTAAAGCTCTACAATAAAATGTTAAAAATGCACACACACACACACACACACACACACATATAATTGTTGTTGTTATTGTTATTATTATTATTATTATTATTATTATTATTATTAACTACTGGGAATTAAAATACAAACACACTGGGGTAGGGAGATCCAGACTGCCCTATCAGAAAGTTAGAGGGGCATTGGAGGAGGACATAAAAGAGAGAAGTTTGGGGTAGGGGCTTTACAGTGGGATTGCTGTTTTGGGCTTGTGGGTAGGGTAAAGATGGGGAGAAAATTTGTAACTCAAAATCTTGTGGAAATGAATGACGTAAACAAGAAAATTAATAAAATATTTAATTATTTAAAAAACAAGTAATATAGGTTGGTTCAATATCAAGAAAAATATCAACATAATTGACCATATTAATAATAAAACCAACAGAAATTATATGATTATATTAATAGATGCTGGAAAAGTTTTCAACAAAATCAAATACCCCTTCTTATTAAAAACAGTAGAGAGAATAGCAAAAAGGGAGCATTATTTAAGATTATAAACAGTATCTACCTAAAACTATCAGAAAGCATTCTGTGTAATGCAGAAAAGCTAGAAGCCATCCCAATGAGACCAAGGTGAAGCAAGGATGGCCATTATCACCACTATTATCTAATATATTACTAGAAGTGTTAGGTACAGCAATAATAGAAGAAAAAGAAATAAAAAAGAATTAGAATAGGCAATGGGAAAATATAACTATCCCTCTTTGCAAATGGTATGATGGTATAGTTAGAGAACCCTAGCGAATCAACTAAAAAACTGCTTGAAATAATTAACAACTTTAAGAAAGTTGCAGGATATAAGATAAAGTCATATAAATAATCAGTATTTCTTTATGTGACCAATAAAGCCAAGGAGCAAGAAGTAGAAAAAGAAATTCCATTTAAAATGACTGTAAACAATATAAAATACTTGGGAGTCTACCTGCTCACACAAATACAGGAACTATATGAATACAATAACAAGACACTTTTCACACAAACAAAGCCATATCTAAACAATTGGAAAAATATGAATTGCTCATAGGTAGGCGAAGCCAATATAATTAAAATCACAATTCTGCCTAAACTTATTTACTTATTCCATTCCATACTAATCGAACTACCAAAAAATTTTTTGATATGGCTAGAAAAAAAAACAACATTTTCATCTGCAAGAATCAAAGGTCAAGAATATCAAGGAAATTAATTTTTAAAAAATACAAAATAGAGTGGAGTAGCTTTAACATATTCCAAACTATATTTTAAAGTAATAATCATCAAAACTGCCTGGTACTACCTATGAAATAGAGAGGTGGATCAACGGAATAGTTTAGGCATAAAAAACATAGTAGTAAATGGCCATAGCCATCTAGTGTTTGATAAACCCAAAGGCATCCCAACCTCTGGGATAAGAACTCACTATTTGACAAAAATAAAAATAAATTGCTGAGAAAACTGGCAACAAAAAAAAATATGGCACAAACTAGTTGTAGACCAACATGTCAGACCATATACCGAGATACACTCAAAAAAAAGAACACACATGAAGGGTGACACCACAAGCAAATTATAAAATCAAGGAATCATTTACCTGTCAGATCTATGGAGAAGGGAAGAATTTATGACCAAATGGAAAATAAAGAATATTATGAAATGCAAAATGGATAATTTTGATTTCATTAAATTTGAAAGGGTTTTGCACAAACAAAGCCAATGCTAGCAAGATTAGAATGAAAGCAGAAATCTGGGAAAATTTTTACTACCAGCATTTCTGATAAAGGTATAATATCTAAAATATAAAGAGAATTAAGTCAAATTTATAAGAATATATGTCATTTCCAAATTGATAAAAGGTCAAAGGATATGAACAGGCAGTTTTCAGATGAAAAAATTAAAATTTCCATATTCATATGAAAAAATGCTCTAAATCATTACTGAATAGAGAAATGAAAATTAAAACAACGTCGAGGTAGCACTTCACACATATTCAACTGGCTAGCATCACAAAAAAGGAAAATGAAAAATTTTGGGGAAGATGTGGGGATACAGAACACTAATGCATTTTTGGTGGAGTTGTGAACTGATCCAAGCATTTCTGGAGAGCAATTTGGAACTATGCCCAAAGGACCCAAAGGACTATAAAATTGTGTATGCCTTTTGCTCCAGCAAGTAGGTCTATATCCCAAAGAGATGATAAAAAAGGGAAAAGGATGAACACATACAAAAATGTTTATAGCAGATTTTTTTTATGGTGGCAAAGAATTGGAAATTGAGGGGATGTTCTCCAGTCGGGTAACAGCTGAACAAGTTGTGGTGTATAAATGTAATGGAAAACTATAAGAAATGATGAGCAGACAGACTTCAGAAAAACCTGGAAAGATTTAAGTGAACTGATGCTGAGTCAAGTGAGCAGAACAAGGAGAACATTTTACACAGTAATAGCAACATTGTGTGATAACCAACTTTGATAGACTCAGTTCTTCTCAGAAATACAATGATCTTAGACAATTCCAAAAGATTCATGATGGAAAATGCTCTCTACATCCAGAGAAAGAACTATGGAGTCTGAATGCAGAGCAAAGCATACTATTTTCTCTTTTATTTTCTTGTGTTTTTTCCCTTTTTTTCTGATTCGTCCTTCACAAAATGACTAATGTGGAAATGTGTTTAATGTAATTGTACACGTACAGCCAATATGGGATTGCTTGTTGTCTTGGAGAAGAGAGAGGGGAAGGAGAATGGGAGAAAAAATTAGTACTCAAAATGTTAGTAAAGTGAGTCTTAAAAACTACCTTTACATGTAATTGTGGAATAAAACAAAATACTATTAAGTGGAAAATAAGTGAATCACTTTTGATTAGAGAAATGCAAATTTAAACAACTATGAGGTGCCACCTCACACTTATCAGATTGGTTAACATGAGAAAAAAAGGAATATGATAAATGTTGGAGAGGATGTGGGAAAATTGGGTCACTAATAGACTTTTGGTGAAGTTGTGAACTGATCCAACCATTCTGGAAAGCAATTTGAAACTATGTCCAAAAGGCAACCAAATTGTGCATACCCTTTGATTCAGCAATACCACTACCAGGTCTATATCCCAGAGATCACATGTTGTGAAATGCCTACAGCTTGGGGTGCTGAGTCACAGGCAAATTCCCTTATTATCCACTCCAACACATATACTTTCATACACACACAAACACATACATACCAACACCAAGGACACCACCAGTGCTAGCACCAACACTACTACTACCAGTAGTATGTAATATTAATATATAGCATTAAGACAAAATATTGGTTATATTTATCAAACTAAAAATGAGAGAAAATTAAAATTATAGACATGACTATATGATAGAAACACATTTTGGCTGAGTATTTTAAAAGGCATTTTCAATAGAAGAAATAGTTAACTAGTAATTGAAAATATATCACCTGTCACTAACAACTCATTCCATGGATATGTATATATTGTAGCTGTACTTATTTTTGGTGGTAAACAATAGCTTTTATGATATTATTTGATATTAACACAAATGATGGATCAGATCAAGCTAATTTATTTACATATTTTTTCAATTAACAAGTACTTTTTTTCTCCCTCTTAACTCTTGCTTTTTCCCTCTCACTCTCCTCAAACAGGCTGATTTTATATTGAGGTCAAAGTCAACTGTCAGGTGAACTATTTTTTTTTAATTTGCACAAATAGTTTGACATTAGACATGACTTGGAGGTTAACATGTGAATTTAGGGACAAGAAATATTGTTATCTAGATGCATGAGTAGTAATATGGGGAAAGGGAAAAGAGAAAGTAGGCAACTAGATATGAATAAATCAGTCCTATTTTTGTTTCACTTGTCAAAATTTCTTTCACCATCCATCATGAAGGTTGAGGTTAGCCATTTCAAAAATACCTTTATAAAGGCATTAAGACTTACTCCTTTGATGCTGTCCAATGTATGTCTTACAGTTTCCTAATGCTGGATGAGAACACTCACTTTCTCTTCTGCTAACTCTCTGCTTGAGGAATTGACAAAGTAGTATCTTTCACATGGGTTGATGAAACATATGAGATGATGATCTTGGAGGGTTGGAAATAAGAATGGTACTCAGGAAGAAGAAAAACCAGTTTTAAAATGTCATAACTAAGATTACAACCAGGGCATGAACCTGGAGGTTTTATCTGGACTTGAGCCAGATAGGAAATTGTTTTCTTTAAAAGGATCGACATTAAGATGAAGAGGTTGATAAGAAGACCTGAAGGTGTCACCATCTCTCTGGTAAGTCCAATCACACTGTTTATAAATTCTATCCTATTCACTCCTCATTTCTTTCCAGGATTTACCTTAGTTTTTTTTTTCCTTCCAGTCTTCTTTGCTTCCTTCTCTCTCTCTGTCTCTGTCTCTGTCTCTCTGTCTCTGTCTCTGTCTCTGTCTCTCTCTCTCTCTCTCTCTCTTTCCCTCTTTCTCTTCATCCTTCCCTTCCCCCTCTCCCCCTCCCTTTCTTTCCCCCTCCTTTCTCTCTCCCTCCCTCCCTCCCCCTCTCCCTGTCCCTCTGCTTCCCTCTCTCTCTCTCTCCCTCTCTCCCTCCCTCCACCCTCTCTTCTTCCCTCCCCTCTTCTCTTTCCCTCTCTCCCTTCCCCCCTCTTCAATTGCTCTATATTTATTGACTCATTCCATACCATCTACAAATATGCTTAGATTTCCTCTAACATCAAGAAAAACTATACTTGAACTCATTGTCCCTTGTAAGCTGTCTTCCTTTTCAATGTTAAAAATCCTAGAAACTATCAATAGTCACTGCCTCCATGTTTTGTCACTTTTTTACTACTGTCTCTTTCAATTCACTTTAGATCCCCACCACTTGATTCTGAATGCTCTCACCCAGGTTGCCAAAGATCTTTCCCATTCTGAAAATGATGGTCCTTTCCTCTTCTTCCTCTTTCTTGACCTCTGAAGTTTTTTGCACTGTTGACCAAACAATTTCTTAAGTACAGACTCCTCCCTTATTTTCTATAACATTTCTCTTTTCAACATTTCATCAGGTCCCATGGGTTTGTATGATATCCTTTATGAAAATGAATCCCAATATCAGTTTCAAACTTAATCCCTGTCTTCAACTCCAGGCATACATGTAGTATAAATTGCTTACCTGGATATCTCCCACATGAATGTCTTGTAGCTATTGTAAGTTCAATATGTTCAAAATAAAGATAATTATCTTGCCTGCTAAACCTGCCTCTAGTCCAAACTTCCCTATTTCTGGTGAGAGCACTGATGTCTTTATAATCATCCAGGTGAGTAATGTGCAAGCCACTCCTGGCTTCTCTCTCTCATCCCCATATCCATTCTGTTTGGCAATTTACATTCCACATACATCTTTTGACTCTATCTCCTTCTACCAACTCAACAGTCACCACTTGTTTCTCATCATCTTTCTTCTGGACTATTATAATATTCTCCTAATTGGTCTTTATAATTCCTGTCTCTCCTCTTGCTAATTCATCCTCTATAAAGTTACTGAAATAAAATGCATTAGGCACATTCTGACTACATCATTCCCCTGATCAAAAATTCTGAGAAGTCTCTTGTTGTTTTGTGGATAAAATGCAAGTTTCCCAGGCTGGCATTCGAGATCTGTCACAGTCTGACACACCTGTTTATCCCAGTTTTATTTCATACAGTTGACCTTAATACCCAGTTCTTTCCTGCCAAATACACTACTGGCTACGTGATGAACCTTACTCTTCACCTCCCATTCCCATGTATTTTAACAAAGAAGGAAACAAGCATTTAATAAGCACTTTCTGTGAGTCAAGTATAAATGCTAAGGACAGAAATGCAAACAAAAAGAAATACAATTGGGGTGGATATTGGCAAGTTGGTGCAGTGAATAGAACACTGGCCCTGGAGTCAGGAAGACCTGAGTTCAAATCTGACCTCAGACACTTGATACACTTCCTTAGCCATGTGACTTTGGACAAGTCACTTAACCCCAATTGCCCTCCAAAAAGCCAAAAAAAAAAAAAAGAAAAGACAGTCTTTGGCCTCAAGGAACTGGCATTCTAAATAAGAAAGACAACACATGAAAAAAAACTAAAATCAGGCTGAAGGTAGGGACAGAATGAATGAAGGTAATCAACTTTGGGGCTTGCTTGGCTTTTAAGTCTAGAAGCCCAGAACAGGACCAGGAGGGAAATGAAGGAAAACTTCAGTCCCTCCATAAAATAGAAGCACAAAGAAGAATTCATCAATGGGAAAAAGATCTTACAGAGAGACATTTCAGGTTGCTAAGACTACTATGATGGCTGGATGTTTCAGAAGGCCCCAGGAGCTAAAGGAATGTGTAGGATAAATCATTTCTAGAAACATTGTTTTTAAGTCTGAAAGTAAGAGCAAGGCACTGAGAGCAAAGCCTATGCATGGAATTAAGTTGTTCTCATCTCTGGTTCTCAGAATCTTTGTCTTCTTTCATGGATCAGATCATGCACCACTGTCTCCATGAAACTTTCCCTGATTTCTTTGCTCAAATTGGTAGTACTTTCTCCTTTATCAGATAGATAGAGATATAGATATTAGATAGATAGATAGATAGATAGATAGATAGATAGATAGATAGATAGATATAATATATTAGATACATATACATACACACACACTTCATAGAAACACCAGATTTTGTTTTAGAGTTGGAAGGGACCTTAGCAATCATGTAATCCAATACATTACTAAAAAACAAACAAAAATACCATACTATGATGTACCCAACTAAGATGGAAAGTGTCCAGAGGAAGGTAATAGAATGCTGAAGAGTCCCAAAGCCATTGTATTGCCTTCCTCTTCATTTTTCATCTCAATAAAGTTCTTCTTACATCAGTACCCAGTGTTGGTTCTCCAAAATTTATTTTGCATGTCTTATTTTTGTCCTTCCACCCTTATCCCAACTCCCAGTAGAACACCAGCTCCTTGAAAGCGGGAACTATTTTGATTTTGCCTTTGTACTCCAGCAATTTACACAGTGTCACATGCACAGGTATCTAGCAAATATTTGAATTGAATTAAATTTATGATTAATTCCACCCTATTTGGTGCAGTTCTACAAATATTGATACCTACTGTGTATTAAGCAAAAGAAAGTGACAAAGTTGACAAGAGTGCTGGATTAGGAGTCCAGAATAAATACTTCAATTTTTGTCTTACCTCTAATTCACACTGGTTGAATGCCTCTGGGCAAGCAACTGAATTCCTCAGCTCCCCTGGCAGTTCACTAGAATGTAGAGTGGCAGAAGTGTTGTAAATCTGCCTTTGTAGAGGGAGTTTCATTACTAGGAGCTCCTTACCATAATGGAGTCAAAGTCTGAGAAAAACATCTTTAATAGTACACCAGAAAATAAAGATATAAAGACACAGGCAATTAGTGCTTTCCAAGAAGGAACTTAAATTTTACTATGTTAAAAGAAACATGGTCCAAACTGTTAGTGTCTATCCCTCTGAGATTACACACACACTCACACACACACACACACACACACGTGTGTGTGTGTGTGTGTATATATATATATATATATATATATATATATAAAATTTCTTGTATATCTATTTTTTGTATTGTCTCTTTAATTAGAATGTGAGCACCTTCAGGACAAAATAGACTTTCTCTTTGTATCCCTAGAGAGGAGTATAATTTGTAGAACATAGTAAACACTTAATAAATGCTTGAGGATAAACTATGAAAGTAAACTATCATTGTTTAATTTATATGGACTTTTGTACTTCAATATTTCTCACAAGGAACTAAAGTTGTGTTCTCCAAAACTAGTTTCTTATGCTATGATTTGAATGATACAATGTGGAAGTATTCCAGCTGCTGCATTCTCTGGGGTATAGTCTGAAGAGGACAGTCTACATTTCCCTATTGAGAGATAGCAGGGTGAAAAAAAATGGTTAACCTTAGGAATCCTCTCTTTGAATAATCCTGTCTGCTGGTTGTAGTCACAGCACACATGTCAAGATCTAGAAGTTCTAATTTGTTCCATGGAATATGAATGTTGAATTTTTTCTTTAGAATTAGGCTGCCTTATTTAGTTTACACCTCCTTGGAATGCCTTTCCATCCTTTTCAAATGATAATACCATTAGGATGAGGCATAGAAAGCAAGATGGAGATTCTAAAGTGCCACACAACTGTAAGGGACTGGGGCTATTAGTATTATTATTGCTGTAAACAGTGGGAGAGGCATTGTGTCCCAGATTATGAGGGTGCCATTTATGCTGAAGCACTCTGGATAGACGAAGCGATTATTTTCTTAGCTTCCTTTCTCAACCCTGTGGCATTTTGGTTGCCGCCAGTATTTGTCGGCTGGCACTAGATTCATTATTCAGACCCAAGAGGAGATTAATCACAGCTGTTGCACAAAGACCATTATTCATAGGTACAAGGCTAATTTCAGCAATAATCTTTCTCACTTCTGAACAGGCTTTGGGGCCAGGTTAAAATTATGGCCCTCGCTTTCCTCTACTGAATTATTGAGTTGTTAACAGTTTCTCTAGCGCAGATTGGTACAGTATTGGAACTAGAATTCTGCATGCCTAAGAGTGCACTTGCAATCCAAAGATTTTCACTTCTGACACTTCCTCCCAGCCATAGAATTCAAAAGTAGTTTTGCCAGAGGCTTAACCCAAGAGCAAGGGAAGAATCCCAGTTCTATGCCTAAAAGTCTTATCTGCTGCCTACCTTAAAAAAAGAAAGAAAAGAAAAGCAATACAGGAAGAGGAAAAAAGTTATAAAAAAGAGTTAAAGGGGGGCCAAAAGAGCTTTTAAAAAGAGCTTGGGGTCCAGAGAACCCCAAGAAGTATTTGGATAGATTTCAGGTAGGTCCTGAAAACTTGGATTTAAAAAAATTACATCTTTATTTTCACAAACCTCTAACAGAAATTTAGCATTTCTTTCCATTTTTTAAAAACATGATTCTAAGGAGTTCATAAGCTTTATCTTCCTGTCAAAATGGTCCTTGCCACCAAAAATACATAAATGTTATGAACCCCTGGCTTAGAATTTACCCATATACCAAAAAAATGAAAATGAAAAACAAATCAATATCTCTTCTTTGATCCCAGAAACTTCCATATATTCCTTCTGTCCTAGATCACTTGCTTCCACAAAGAGAAGGAGGTAAGGGTTAATAGCTATCCTATTAGCAGCCTAAGAAAATGATAGGGCAGGATAACAAATAGATCCTGCAGAAGTAGAAAAGGTTTTTTATTTCACTGCTTGTTATGTAACATGCTACTTTCTTCACCTTCTTTCAATCCTTGTTTCAGCAGTATGCATTTAGTCATTTTACCTTGGTCACAACGTCTCTTATCCAGGTGATGTCAGCTCTCTGGCATCTCAGTCATCTGGCCCTGGTCACCGCCATCCCACCATCATTGGCAGATGCTTGTCCCTTTTATTTCCAAGAGCCATCCTCACTGACACTTTGTCAGCTCTGTTAGGGTATAGAACCTAATCACTTCCCTGCCTGACATATTTGAAGATTCTGTGACATCATTTCTTTGAATGTTGCTTTGAAAAGAGGGAAAAGAAAAATGACATTTCTTAAGTTTGGATAATGAACATACAAGAGGCAGCTTTATTACAGAATTATAATATGCTTTATTAAGTGTCAGCCAGTGATCTCTAAATATTTTATTCATATAACCTAATTATTCTAGTTCACTTTTTATCTTATTTCTCTTTCGAAGACCATAGGCTAAAGTGCTGTTTTCCCCAGTTATTAATTGCAGACTAACAGTGGGACAAAGAAACTTAAAGGGCAAGGGAAGGAGGGGAAGAGGAAAAGGGGGGAGGTCACTTGTCTAGATGGTCCAGCTCTCTAGCCTTATCGATCTCTTTTCCTTTTCTTGAATATAGCTGGCTAGTCCTCCCCCACCATTTCCTTATCTTTAATTCTGTTTACTCTAATCTAGGACACCTGTCTTCTCCCTGCAAATCCACATTTCATCATTTCTTCAAAGACCTATTTCAAAAATCACCTCCACCAAGAATCCTTTTTTGATTAAGCACACCAAATTCTCATAAATCTTCTCCCTTCTCTTCTGAGTACATATACTAGACATTTGCACGATATTTTATCCTTTTGCAAATTAGACGACTCTTAGTTTCTAAGTGACCTGATGGTATAATATAGTTGATATGGTGCTAGAAGATTAAATTTCAAACTGTAAACATGTTATAACCTCTGGGAAATTTTGTGAGTTGCTTAAATGCTAGTTCCTCATTTTTTAAATGGGGGAAATAATACTTTTCCTGCCTAGATCACAAAGTTCTCATGAACTTCAAGTAAGATTCATAGTTACAGAATGGGAACCAGATCCTGGTGTTCATCTGGCCCAATCCCTCCAAAAATAGTGAATTCTATTTATAATATCCTCAGTGAATATGAAATCACCTTCATTCTTCTCTGAACCCTGTCTCTGATGTTCTATTTTTCAAACCAATACTTTCTGTACTGATGGCTCACCCTGAAACTTCACTCCATGCCCAGGGCCTCATTGACCTGAAAGAGTTTACCATCCTTGTAACCTGAACACCCAGGAATGTTCCTCTGTAAGATCTATCCCTTTTTTCCACTGATGAGTTCCTCCTGCAGTCTCCATTTTGTAGAAAGGCCCAGATTAACCTGTGTACATTCTCCTCCTGGCCCCCTGTTTTGACAATGTGGACCTTAGAACCATGCCTCCCACAAGGAACCTACTCCTCTCCTTTCCCTCTATATTGTTCCTTATTTTTCAATTGTCTCCTTCCACCATTAGAATATAAGCTCTTTGAGGGCATGAACTATCTTATCTGTTTGCTTGTATTTATATCCTCAATGTTTAACACAGTTACTAACCCATAGCAAGTACTTAATAAATGTTCATTTCTTTGCTTCCTACATTGAGAAGTAGATTGGAATTCAGAAGATAGCAGCTCAAGTTCAGAGATGTTACTGTCTGGGTGATCCTCAATGAAATATTCAAGATCTCTGAATTCCATTTTCTTCATACATAAAATAAAACAATTAGATTATATAATGTGAAGTTCCTTCTAGTTCTAAGTCCATTATCTCCTAAGAAGAAGTCATCTAACATTTGCTTGAAAACTTCCAGTGATGGAGAATTCCTCAATAACAGCTCATTCTACCTATGAATAGCACTGCTAGATCATCCCTGTCTTGTTGAGTTGAAATCTGCTTTCCTTTTCCTTCCACTAGGGCCAAGTAGAATGATTCTAATCCCATTTAGGCAAGATGATGTTTCAGTGAAGGAAGAAATCATGCCTACCTGCTCCTACACCCTAAAAAAATATGTCTCTTCACCAGGAAAAGTATCACAAATTCCTCTAACTTGTCCTTTTATTAAATACAGTTAGTTCCCTCATATACTTATTACCCTTCAAGAGAAGGTTCACAAGATAACAAACTTAGATTGAGTAGAGACATCACAGCTCATCTAATCCCCCTTCATTTTCCAGATGAGGAAGTTAAAGTGAGTTGTCCAGGTCAAGCAGGGCAGTCTAAACTTGAGCCAAGTTTTTCTGACTCCCCAGGCAGTATTCACACTGAACCATGATTCCCTCTCCATCTCACACTGCATCTTTGTGCTCTAGCTTGTCAACATCCCCTGTAAAAAGATACACACAGAATTAATACTACACTATATCAATGGTGTTAAACTTAAATGGATATGAAGTGGAGTCATTAATCCATACCTAAGGATCACTGCACTCACACAGTGACTTAGTTTTAAAATGTAATATTATTTATGTTTTACTGCATTTTTATTCATTTTGTTAACAGCTACCAAATTTTAATCTAGTTCAACACTTAGGAATGTTGCAGACAAGCAACATGCTTGTTAGATGAAGTCTTTTTTTTCTTTTTCTTTTCTTTTAAATTTATTTATTTCTAGTTTTCAATATTCATTTCCACAAGATTTTTAGTTACATTTTTTCTCTCCCTGTCTTTCCCCTACCACTACCCCAAAACAGCAAGCCTACTAGACACCCCTCCCCCAATCTGCTCTCTCCCACATCCATTCCCCCCTTATCCCCCCAACTTTCTAGCAGGGCAAGATGGGTTTCCATACCCCAGTACCTATATATCTCACCTCCCAGATGCATGTAAAAAAACCCCAATTTTTAAAATTTTGTTTTTAAAACTTTGAGTTCCAAGATTTTTTTTTCTCTTCTTCCCTCCTCACCCACTCCTACTGGGAAGACAAGCAATTCAATATAGATTGTACATGTATAGTGACCCAAATCATTTCCACAGTAGTTATATTGTGAAAAATTAACCATATTTCCCTCGATCCTATCCCACCTCCCACTTATTCTATTTTCTCCTTTGACCCTTTCCCTTTTCAAAAATGTTTGCTTCTAACTACCCTCTCCCCAAAAATGCCCTCCCTTCTATCCTCCCCCCACTTATCCCCTACCCCCCTATTTTCCTGTAAGGCAAGATACTCAATTTAGTGTGTGTTATTCCCTCCCTAGGCCAAATTCAATGAGAATCAGGTTGTCCCATTCCCTTCCACCTTCCTGCTCTTCCCCTGCATTTTAACATTTTACTTTTGCCTCTTTTATATGAGGTAATTTACCCTAATCTGTTGTTCCCTTTCTTCTTCTCTCAATAAATTTCTCTCTCACCTCTTAATTTTTTGTTTAAATATCATCCCTTCATATTCAACTCATCCTGTGCCCCCATGTATACATGAACATACAAATGTCTAAACTCACACATATATTTATATACGTATAAATCCTCCTATATATGCATATATATGTATGTATACACATACATACATATACATACATATTCCCTTTAGCTATCCTCATACTGAGAAAAGTTTCATAAGTTACAATTATCATTTTTCTATGTAGGAATGTAAACAATTCAACTTTAATAAGTTCTTTATGATTTCTTTTTTCTGTTTACCTTCTCATGCTTCCATTGCTTCTTGTATTTGAAAGTCAGATTTTCTGTTCAGCTCAGGTTTTTCATCAAGAATGCTTGAAAGCCCTCTATTTCATTGAATGACCATATTTTTCCCTGTAGCATTATACTCAGTTTTGCTGAGTAGGTGATTCTTGGTTGTAGTCCTAGCTCCTTTGACCTCTGGAATATCATATTCCAATGCCTTTGATCCATTAATGTAGAAGCTGCTAGGTCCTATGTTATCCTGATTGTGTTTCTACAATAGTCAAATTATTTCTTCCTGACTGCTTGCAGTATTTTCTCCTTGACCTGGAAACTCTGGAATTTGGCTCTAATATTCCTAGGAGATTTCTTTTTGGGATCTTTTTCAAGAGGTGATTGGTGAATTTTTTCAATTTCTATTTTGCCCTCTGGTTCTAGAATATCAGGGCAATTTCCCTTGAGAATTTCTTGAAAGATGGTGTCTGGACTCTTTTTTTTTGATCATGGCTTTCAGCTAGACCAAAAAATTTTAAATGATCTCTCTGAATCTATTTTCCAGGTCAGTGGTTTTTCCAATGAGTTATTTCACATTACCGTATATTTTTTTTTCATTTGTTTGGATCTGTTTAATAGTGTCTTGATTTCTCATAAAGTCATCAGCTTCCAATTGCTCCAATCTAATTTTAAAGGAGTTACTCTTTTCAGTGAGTTTCCTTTTCCATCTGGCAAACTTTGCTTTTTAAAGCATTCTTCTCCTCATTGGCTTTTGGACCTCTTTTTCCACTGGAGTCAGTCTATTTTTTAAGGTGTTATTTTCTTCAGTGTATTTTTGGGTTTCCTTTAACAGGCTGTTGACTTGGTTTTCATGATTTTTTTGCAACATTCTCATTTCTCTTCCCAATTTTTTCTCTACTTCTCTTACTTATTTTCAAAATCCTGTTTGAACTCCTCCATGGCCTGTACTGAGTTCATATTTTTCTTGGAGGCTTTTGATGCAGAAGTTCTGACTTCAATGTCTTCCTAACACTGCATGCTTTTATCCTTTTTGTCCCTGAGAAAGGATTCTATTATCTGTGCTTCTGTTGCTTGCTCATACTGGCACCCAATTACTTGACTTTTGAGCTCTTTGCCATGGTAGAACTCTTGCTTCCAGAATGGAGATGGCTATGTCCCAAATTGCTGGGATTTTTGCAGCTGCCAGAGGTATTAGATGGGTGTCCTCTCTACAGCCCCCACAAGCTCTGGATCACTGGTCACACATCCCAGGATGACCACCCAAGACTGTGATTCAGATTCAAGCAAGTCAAAACAAGAGCGATTATCCTCTGAATGGTCACATGGTCCCCCTACAATTTGCAGGCCAGGAGCTCTGAAGCAGCTATGCAGCAGTGGTTGCAGCTGCTGCACCTCCTCTGCTTTTCACTCTGGGGGTAACAGCCAGACCAAGCTCCCCCTATTCCCAACAAAGTCCCTCACTGAACTTTTACTTTATCTTTGGCATTGGTGGACTCTGGAAACCACTACAGCTGCAGACTTCTCATGAAGTCTGATCCATCTGCTGCTGCTGGTCTGAGATGCACTGGGGCTAAAACTGCAGCTCAGTCAGGTCTGTGATCAGCTCACTGCAATGGTCCCTTCCTGCCAGCCTGCTGGGCTTCCTTCAGTGGGAGATTTGTTTCTGTCACTTTGTTGGTTCTGCAGCTCTAAAGTTTGTTTAAAATCATTTTTACATGTATTGGAGGTGGTGGAACCCAGAGCCATGCCAAAGTCCTGTTTCTACTCCACCATCTACTCCACCATTTGCCCCCTGGGTGAAGTCTTTCAAGGAAAAGTTATGTCAGAATTATCATTTCTCTCTCTGACTCTCTGCGTCTCTGTTTCTGTTTCTCTCTGTCTGTCCGTCTCTTTGGCTCTGTCTTTCTGTCTCTCTCTCTCCCTCTTCCCAATGCCATTAATATATTCATACATTATATTAGTTCTTGTGTTCCCCACCTACCTCTGCCCACAAATACCATATCTGATGCATGTGAAAATGACATCCAACCTGAACATTTTGGTATTTATCACATGAAACACTTATGCTAGCTAGTCATGCCTGCACTATCCTCTACAGGATTGTGGTGATGATCAAATGAGATAATACATACAAAAACCTTTGCAGACCTTAAAGAGTAAGTTTTAATATTAGCATTACTTGTGCTACTGATTTTTGTAGTCAAATGAAAGACTACATTTAGCCTTATTCAAGGTCATCTTAGCTTTGGTCCATGATTCTAGTCTATTGAGATCTCTTATTTTTTATCTTACTACAACCATAAAGTTCATTTAAATAAAAACTATTTCATATGACTTTTTTCTCTTTCAAGAATTGAGAATATGCTTCTTAAAACTCTCTTTTCCCTTTTCTGCCTCTCTGTCTAAATTGTGGGCTACAAAAGCCACAATAAATAGCTATAGAAGACTGACAGGCTTTTTTTATTTCAATTTATTTCATGTACTTCCAAGGCCAAAAGTTTTCTCACCTATCAAGCAAATCTACTGAATTCTCCCCAGTTAGATATGGTATTCTCCCCTGTCAGAGGAGGCAGAGAAAGAAATGGCAAACCACTACAATATCTTTGCCAGAACAATCCCAGATGGGGTCATGTAGAGTCAGACATGACTGAACAACAAGAAGATATAGTATAAGACTATTTTCTCCTTTCTTCACATCTCAATAGTACTTAATATTGTATTGATGATATGCTTCTTAACCGAATGTTTGTTGGAAATATGAAAGAAGACAGAGACAAGAGAAAAGAAGCAAAAAATGGAATTAATGGGTTTGAGAAATAAAAGGTTAATCAAAATGCTATATTTATACCACTGACATGGACTAAATTACATAAATAATTGTGCTTACTGTATTCAGTAGCATTACACTATACTAAAGGAGGGGAGTGGTTCAGGAGTCTCTCTTAGATTTGAAATCAAAGGTTCTTATAAATATTTAGATTAGAGTCAAGAGTTTCAATCACTAATGTCTAAAAGAAAATAGCATTTACTAATTAGTTCTCCTGAGTCAGTGTTTACTACAGTTAATATGTAAAGGCATTCATTTATAGGACATTGTAAAGATGGAAATTTTTTTAAAATCTATTCTAGTACATTCTATACTCCAGATTTGATTAGTTATCTAGCATTGTACTTTGAAACAACAGAACTACCTGGTAACTAAAGAAGAAAACAAGATCACTATTCCAATAGCTGTTTTGAAAGTATATTTAGTTTTTCAATGCTATGAACTTGGGATTTCTCTCAGTAAAATGCTTTTCTAATGAAAAGGCACAGGGCCTTATAGTAATGAGTTCTTTGATTTTTAAAGGCTAGAAGCAATTTATGCCATGGTTGTTTTAGAAAATGCACATTGTCCTGGATACCAAAGAAAGGAATAATTTTCCAGTAACAAAGACAATATCAATCCATCATTAGACAGAGGTATTACATCTACACATCAGAATTTAGATATGGATGTGTCTGATACGTCAGACTAAATATTTGTAAAGCTAGAGTTTTACAGAAGAGATATTTCTTTTTTTAAACTGCAAATTATTTTTTCAATTAGCAAAAATTTACTTTCTTCCCCTCCTCCTCCAAACCCCCCCCACACACACACACTCAGAGAAATGAAAAACAAAGCTCCTGTTACAAATATATATTGTAAAGCAAAACAAATTTCTGCATTGACCATGTTAAAAGTATATGCATATGAGGGGCAGCTAGGTAGCACGGTGAATAGAGCACCAGCCCTGGAGTCAGGAGTACCTGAGTTCAAATCCGGCCTCAGACACTTAACACAAAAAACTAGCCATGTGACCTTGGGCAAGTCACTTAACCCCAACTGCCCTCCAAAAAGCAAAAAAAAATATGTGTGTGTGTGTATGTAAGATAGGTGTGTGTATGTGTATGTGTGTGTGTGTGTGTGTATAAAAACAGTTTCAACTGAGTTCTTCACCTCTCTTATAGGAGATAGTCTGCTATAATCATGGTTCGTAATTAAACTGATAAACCACTTGAAATTCCCATTCTTTGCCACCTCATAAAGATCCATTTGCACATCTTTCTTACAATTTGTTTTGCCTAGGAACAATCCATCCTTTAATATACCTTTCCTCTAATTTCCCTTCTTCCTTTCTTTTTGTCCAGTTGAAGAGAGTGATGTTGAGGTATCAGTAGATCCCCTTGGCCCTCCTACTTGTTTATATAGATGTCTGCTTTTAAACTGACCCTAAACTTTCTTTCCTTATGTGTATGTTCTCTCTCTCTCTCTCTCTCTCTCTCTCTCTCTCTCTCTCTCTCTCTCCCCTCTCTCTCCTCCCCTCTATTACTCTTTCCCTTCCACCCCATTTCCTGTTTCCATTCTTCTCTTAAGATCATCAGCACATAACAAAATCATTCCCAGGCCTTGTCTGCTTAGACCCCCCCATTATGATTCCTGATGCTGATAGGTTTTAGAGAGGCCATACATACAATCATTCCCAGGCCTTGTCTGCTTAGACCCCCCCATTATGATTCCTGATGCTGATAGGTTTTAGAGAGGCCATATATACAATCATTCCCATATTTGAATGTAAGTAGTTTTTCTTTGTTTAGCCTTCCTCTTCAATATATTTTCCATGTCAGTTCTTTTTGCTATTAGACACCTCACATTTTCTTCTATTTTTCAGTTTTTGACTTTGTTTTAATATTTCTTGCTGTCCCATGAATTCACTGATTTCTATTTACCCTACTCTAATTTTCATGGAGTTGGGGGAAGTCTTTACATCATTTGTCCCAAATGGTTACTTCTCTTTCTAATTCAGTGTTCCCAGAGTAGTCTGATCCAGGGAAAAGTCTAATTCCTTTCCCTACTTCACCATATCTGGAGCTTTGTAAGTTACTTATCTAGGTTTGAGTCTGAGTCACAGTAAAGTGCTGCTAAATTCAACTCCTTTCAGGAAGCTGAAAAGCTCTTCATTCAGAGTGATAGAATTGTAGCCATCTTTCCGGTCTGGGATTCCAGCCTCACTCATTTCTCTTACAACTAGTTGTGGAGTTAAGCCCCAACTCTGCTTCTGGCATCTTCCCCACACTGTACCTACTTGCTTCTAAACTTTTTCCTTTCTACTTATACTGTAGTCAGAGCCTTCCTACCATGAAACACTATACTGGGTATAGGTCCCCTTTTCAGTCCTTCTTGGATTTATGAACAGGATCTGGCAGTGCATGAGAAAGCAACCAGGAAACATCGGACCCTGTCATAGTGCTCTAATATGGGTCTGGTGGTGACTTGGGATGAATTTCCTCACAACTACTGAGTAGTTTTGGTGCTGGCTAGTTTTCTTGACAGTATCAACATCTTGAGAGCACTGAGCTATCTCTAGTTTTAGACATCTTTCCCATTTTCCATTATTTCTCAGCAATTAGCATGAGTACCTCTGAGATAACGTTCTCAGCATGATCTTTATGGGTTTGGAGACTTGAACTCATTTAGAGTAGTTACAAGGATTTACTGATAGACATGGACAGTGATTACACAGGATGAGAGTGTGACAATTGGCAGCAATCTGCACCAGTGGAGGAAATATCTATACTGACAAGATCATGAATCCACTAATGAATATGAATAGGCATTCCATGATAGGAAATTAGACTTGCAGAAATGTGTGCAGTAGGTGGCAGGGAAAGATATATCAAATGGAGAATTCCTATTCTTAAAGAAGAAACCTACAACTGTCCCTGTTTAAAATATTTATGGACAGTCTAGTCACAAACTGAGGGGTGTAAAGACAAGCACAAGCAGCTTTCCAGAGGATGGCTTTTCAAGGTTCTGATTACATAGTATAGTAAACATTCTATCTATTCAATAACAAATCAGAGCAAAACATTCACAGAAAATCCAGGTACAGCATTCACAATGTTACAGCTTATCACAGGAAATCAAAATACAGCATTCACAACTTATCACCAAAATGGCCACAAAGTTTTCACCACAGTAGTCACATGGTTTTGAACAAAGTGCAATTATTCAGTCAATCAATTATTTAGTAACTCAATCATTCAGTCATCCTTAAAGGAAGTTTGCCTCCTTAAGGGTCACAAAATACAGTTGTCAAAGGGGGCGGAGCCAAGATGGCGGCATAGAAGCAGCAAGGTCCCGCAGCTCCCACACTGCCACCCTAAACACCCAGAAAATATGAGCCCAGACAAAGTCTAGGAAAGTCTAGGAGTCTTCGACTCACAAAAATATAGAAAACACATCTCTCGCTGAAGGCAGCTCGGCAGCAGGGGCTCACCTCGGCAGGGACTGGAGGCCAACCAAGCCTGAAACCGAGACCGCTGCCAGGCCCAGGGCGGGGGGAAGGAGCTGAGCTGAGCCGAGCCGAGCCCTGCCACTGCCAGTCTTCAGAGGAGAGGAGCTACAGCCACCAGCACCTCCACATCTGCCAAGGCATGAGGAACGGGGACGGGAGAGGGGCAGCTCGCACCAGAACAGAGATCGGCCCAGCCCAAAACTGCAGCCATGGCCAGGAAGACTGAGCCTCACAAGCCACAGCTTGAGTCTACTTCAGAGATCTATTGCACCTGAGGGTATCTTCACATATGCAAACCAGGATTAGAAAGCCAATGAGGAGAAGAATGCCTTAAAAAGTCGAATTTCCCAGATGGAAAAAGAATCTCAAAAGCATTCTGAAGAGAATAATTCCTTCAGAATTAGAGTGGAGCAAGCAGAAGCTAATGACATTATGACAAACCAAGATGCTATTAAACAGTTACAAAGAAATGAAAAAATAGAAAGTAGTGTGAAATATCTCCTTGAAAAAAACCACTGACCTGGAAAATAGACCCAGGAGAGACAATTTGAAAATTATTGGTCTACCTGAAACCCATGACCAAAAAAAGAACTTGGAAAGCATCCTTCAAGAAATGCTCAAAGAAAATTGCCCTGATGTTTTAGAATCAGAGGGCAAAATAGAACTTGAAAGAATTCACCAATCACCTCTTCAAAAAGATGCCCTAAAGAAA
>CM053599.1:55782126-55794742 GCA_028646575.1 Pseudocheirus occidentalis | reverse complement strand
ATCATGCCACACAGGAGAGTAGGGGGCATGGGGATGAGAGGGGGGATGACAGAGGGGAGGGCAGGGTCTAGGGGAGGGATGCTGGAAGCACACACTTCAGGAAAGGGACAGGGACAGGGTGGAGAACAGAGCAAGGGTGGGGGGGGAGGGATAGGAAGGAGAGACAGATGATCACTGTCACAATATGTCCACTATGAAGATGTCCTGTTTAATCCCACATCCACAGCCTGTATTGAATTGATTGTCCTTTTAGTGGGGGTGGGTGACAAAGGAGGGTTCGAAAGCATCTAGAGTTTGAAGTTCTGCAATATCTGCAACTAGGAATTAAGTTATACAGGGGCTGGGATAGGGAGACCCTCCCTGCCCTACCAGAAAGTAAGAGAGCAGAGCAGGGGAGGGGCTTTACAGTGGGATTGCTGTTTTGGGGTTGGGGCGGGGGCAAGAAGGGGAGAAAATGTGTAATTCAAAAATGTAATGACAATAAATGATGTAAACAAGAAAATTAATAAAAAAAAATCATGAGTAATAAAAAAATACAGTTGTCAAAGTTCTTCATTCATGGGTCACACTAAGTTACAATATCAGTCTACTCAGTACTCTCTTAAGGAGTAGTGAAAAATGCATAAGCCATCCACCCCTCAGTTAAATAAATTATTTTTACACTTCCTTGTTGATGAACTATTTAGAATTAAAACTGGACCAATAAGGGGGGGAAGGGGAACAGAGGCAAGATATAAGTGTAGAATCAGAAAACTCTGTGAACTGCCACCATAACCACCTCAAATACCTATAACATAAGATTCTAAACAAACTTTAGAGCTACAGAACCCACAAAGTGGTAGAGAAAAATAAATCTTCCATGGAAGGCAGCCCAACAGTCAGATAGGAAGGGTTTAGGAGAGCATACTGGGAACTGAGCCCAGCCCCATTTGATCCCATGGCTTTAGCCCCAAGGCAGCCCCTGACCAGCAGCTGCAGCAGACATTGGGAGAGTGGATCACCAGCAGCAGTGGCAATTTCCAGAATTATCAACCCATAAATGCCAAAGAAAAAGTGAGAGGTCAGTATAGAATTGACGGGAATGAAGGAGCAGATCAAGCCCCTACCCCCAGAGCTAGAAGTGGTGGAGGTGAGGCAGCACTGCAGCCACCTCCATGTGGCTGCTTCAGAGCTCCTGGTATACAGATTGTAGGAGTACCAAGCAAACATTCAGAGGCTAAGCACTCTTGATTTAACTTGCCTGGATCTGGATGGCAGTCTTGGATGGTGGTCCTAAGATGTGTGACCAGTGAGCCAGGATTTGTGGGAGCTGAAGAGATGGCAGCCTCCTAATAGCTCCAACAGCTGTGAAAGTTCAAGTATTGGGGAAAAAGCTCTCCCCTCTGTAAGCAGAGTTCTACTGTGGCAAAGAACTCAAAAGTCAATTCATTGGCTGGCAACATGAGCAAGCAAAGGAAGCAAAGCAATCACAGCAATCTAAGTTTTTATTCCTTTGTTGGGGACAAAAAAGATCAAAGCATGGAATGGGAGGAAGACAACACAGTCAGAACTCCTGCACCAAAAGTTTCCAAGAAAAATATGAACTGCTTACAAGCCATGAAGGATCTCAATAACAATTTTGAAAATCAAGTAAGAGAAGTGGAAGAAAAATTGGGAAGAGAAATGAGAATGATGCAAGAAAGTCATGAAAAGAGAGTCAACAGCCTGACTGAAGAAAATAACATCTTAGAAAATAGATTAACTTAAATGGCAAAAGAGGCCCAAAAAGCCAATAAGGAGAAGAATGCCTTAAAAAGCCAAATTTTCCAGATGGAAAAAAGAATCTCAAAAGCTCACTGAAGAGAATAATTCCTCAGAATTAGATTGGAGCAAATGGAAACAAATGACTTTATGAGAAATCAATATATTATTAAACAGATCCAAACAAATGAAAAGTAGAAGGCAATATGAAATATCTCATTGGAAAAACCACTGACCTGGAAAATAAATCCAGGAGAGATAATTTAAAAATCATTGGACTACCTGAAAGCCATGATCACAAAAAGAGCCTAGAAATCATCCTTCAAGAAATTCTCAAGGAAAATTGCCCTGATATTCTAGAATCAGAGGGTAAAATAGAAACTGAAAGATTTCACCAATCACTTCTTGAAAAACATCACAAAAATAAAACTCCTAGGAATATTATAGCCAGGTTCCAGAGTTCCCAGATCAAGGAGCAAATATTACAAGTAGCCAAGAAGAAACAATTTGAATGTTGTGGAATTACACAGGATCTAGCAGCTTCTACATTAAGGGATCAAAGGACTTGGAATATGACATTCCAGTGGTCAAAGGCACTAGGGTTAAAACCAAGAATCACCTGCTCAGCAAAACTGAGCATAATGTTTCAAGGGAAAATATTGTCATTCAATGAAATAGAAGACTTTCAAGCATTCTTGATGAAAAAAACAGAATTGAATAGAAAATTTGACACAAATACTAACACATAGATACACATATGTACACCTATATGTATGTATATATATAATATACATACATATATTATATACTCCCACAATGTATATAATTACATACATATAGGTGTATATATAGGAGGGTATATGTGCATATGAATACATGAGTGTGTGAATATATGTGTACAGGTATACATAGACAGAGGGCACAGAAGAAATTGAATAGGAAGGGATCATATTTAAAAGGTGAAATTGAGAGGTGAAAGAGAAATATACTGAGAGGAAATGGGGAGAGACAGAATGGGGTAAATGATTACATATAGAAGAGGCAAGGGATAACTGTTACAATGGAGGGGAAGAACAGGAAGTCAAAAGGGAATGGGGGTAATCTTACTCTCATTGAATTTGGCTCAGGGAAGGAATGACATACACTCTAAATTGCATATCTTGCCCTATAGGAGAGTAGGGTGGAAGGGGATGAGAGGTGGTATGATGGAGGGGAGGGCAGATTGGGGGGAGGGTAGTTAGAAGCACACACTTTTGAAAGGGGATAGGGTCAAAGTAGAGAATAGAACAAGTGAGGGGATAAGATGGAGTGAAATATAGTCTGTCTTTCACAATATACCCACCTTGGAAATGTTTTGCATAACTACCAATGCACAACCTATACTGAATTGCTTATCTTCCCAGTAAGGGTAGGTGACAAGGGAGGAAGGGAAAGAATATGGAATTCAAAGTTGTAAAATGAAATGTTTAAAATATATATTATTAGTATTATTAATTATTATCATTACATGCAACTGGGGAATAATATATACAGGCACTGTGGTATGGAGATCCATCTTGCCCTACTGGAAAGTTGGAGGGGTATGGGGAGGGTATAGGAGAGAACAGATTTGGGGAGGGGGTATACAGTGGGATTGCTGTTTTGGGGTGATGGATAGGGGAAAGACGGGGAGAAAATTTGTAACTCAAGATCTTGTGGAAATGAATAATGTAAACTAAAAATAAACATAAAATTTCATTTAAAAAACTGGACTAATAAAAATGGTTTTAAGAATGACAAAGAACTGGAAACTGCAGGGATGCCCATAAATTGGGGAATGAATAAACAAGTTGTGGTATATGATTTTGATGATATAGTGTGCTATGAGAAATGATGAGTTCAATTATTTTAGAAAAATATAGAAAGACTTGGAGAAAATAATGAACATAATGAAGAGAACCAAGAGAACAATGCACACAGCAATATAAGTATTGCTTTAAGAATGACTTTGAACAAAGAAGTTATTTTGACTATTATAAATACCTAAACTATAAAGGACATAGGAAGAAAGATACTGTCTGCATCCAGAAAAAGAACTAATAAACAAAAATATGTCTAGAATAATTTTACATATGCATGCCTATTTGTGTCTAATGGTAGTCATCTCTATGGTGCAGAGGAGGAAAGAAAAAAAAAGAAATTTACTTGTCAATTTTGTTGTATTTTTTTAAAGGAGTACCAAGTTGTGTATAGTAGATTTGCAGTTTCATGCACAATCATCTTTTTATTTTACTATATTATAGAAATGCTTGTTTTATTAGACAAATTTAAAAAGTCAATAATTAAGAAGCATATGTATTTAAAACCCCTGAATGTTATCAATTTTATTTTAAATTTCCAAAGTATGTTTTTATTATTTTCTATTGGACCTATTCTTCATATTACTAATTTTATTCTCAAAAACAACTGAACAAAGAAAATACTGTAAAATAACTTCTTAGTTATTACCTCTAAATTTATCTGTAGATATAGTTTAAGTGTGTCTTTAAATTTATAGTGACACTTATTGTTGAGTCTTTTCAATCATGTCCAACTCTCCATGACTCCATTCATGGTTTTCTTAGCAGTGATACTGGAGTCGTTTGTCATTTTCTTCTCTAGTTCATTTTACAGATAAGGAAACTAATACAAACAGAGTTACTTAAGTTACTTGCCCAGGGTACAAGAGCAAATAAGTGTCTGAATCTAGATTTGAATTCACATCCTCTTAACTTCAAGGCTAGTGCTCTATATACTGTGCCAACTACCTACCCCCAAATCATATACAAATATCCAGAATGCATAAGTTATGGGATTAATTATAAACACTGTTTTTGGTTGGGGGAAGTGAGGAAGAGGAGAAGGGCAGTAATTTCCACTTAAAAACAAGGTTGGGGCAAAGGAAATAGTTGTTTATTTAGTTATGGCAATTAGAACAGAGCACAAGAAGAACATAAAAATCCATTTCAATTTTGAGCCTCCCACAAAGAATGCATTAGTTTATATGTTGTTCAATTGTGTCTAACTCTCCATGACTCCATGGACCATAGCACATCAATGCTGTCCATATGGTTTTCTTGGCAAAGATACTTGGAGTGCTATATGAATACAATTACAAAACACTTTTCACACTAAGTCAAATCTAAATAAATGGAAAACCATCAGTTGCTCATGGGTAGGTTGTGCTAATATAATACAAATGACAATTCTACCTAAATTAATTTACTTATTCAGTGCCATACCAAACAGACTACTAAAAACTCTTTTATAGAGCTAGAAAAAATAATAACAAAATTCTTCTGGAAGAACAAAAGATCACAAATATCAAAGGAATTAATGAAAATAAATGGCAGGGAAGGTGATCTAGTCATGCCAGATCTTAAATTGTATTATAAAGTAGCGATCATCAAACTACTTGGTACTGGCTGAGAAATAGTGTTGGATCAGTGGAATAAGTTAGGTACACAAGACACAGTTGTCAATGATTATAGTAATGTACTGTTTGATAAACCCCAAAACTCCAGCTTCTGAGATAAGACCATACTATCTGACAAAAACTGCTATGAAAACTGAAAAATAGTATGGTAGAAACTAGGCAAAGAACAACATCTTACACCACATACCAAAATAAGTTTGAAATGAGTACATGATTATATATAAGGACTGATACCATAAGCAAACTTGGAGAGCAGGTAATAGTTTACCTATCAGATTTACAGAGAATGGAAGAATTTATGCCCAAACAAGAGATAGAGAACGCTATGAAATGCAAGATAGATGACTGGTTACATTAAACTGAAAAGTTTTTGCACAAACAAAGCCAATGCAACCAAGATTAGGTGGGAAGCAGAAAACTGGGAATTTTTACAAATAATGTCTCTGATAAAGGCATCATTTTAAAAGTATATAGATAACTCAGTCAAATTTATAAGAATACAAGTCTTTCCCCAATTGATAAAGGGTCAAAGGATATGAACAGGTAGTTTTCAGAGCAAGATATTAAAGCTATCTATATTCATATGGAAAAAAATGCTCTAAATCACTATTGACTAGAGAAATGCAAATCAAAACAATTTTGAGGTAACTGATCACAACTATCAGATTGGCTAACACAACAAAACAGAAAAATTATAAATGCTGGAGAAGATGTGAAAAAATTAGAATACTAATGCATTGATGGAGTTGTGAACTGATCTATTCATTCTGGAGGGCAATTTGCAACTCTGTCCAAAGGGCTTTAAAAATGCACATACCTTTGATCCAGCAATACTACTTCTAGGTCTATATCCCAAAGAGAAAATACAAATGGGAAAAGAACCCACATGTACAAAAAAATTTATAATGGTTCTCTTTGTGGTGGCCAAGAATTGTAAACTGAGGCTATGCCCATCAATTGGGGAATGGTTGAACAAGTTGTGGTGTATGGATATAATGGAATACTATTGTGTTATAAGAAATGATGAATAGGAAGACTTCAGAAAAACCTGAAAAGACATGAATGGACTGATACTGAGTGAAGTGAGCAGAAGGAGGAGAACATGGTACATAATAGCAACCACAATGTGTGATTACTAACTTTGATAAATTTATCTATTCTTAGCAAAGCATGGATCCATGACGACTCCATAGGACTGGTGATGAAAAATGCTGTCCACATCCAGAAAAAGAACTATGGAATCTGAAGGCAGATTCAAGCATATTAGTTGTTCCTTTTCTTTTTTGTTTGTTCCTTCTTCCTTGTGTTTTTTCCCATTGGTTCTAATTCTTCTTTACACCATGACTAATGTGAAAATAGGTTCAATATGAATGTATAAGTAGAGTCTATATCAATTTATATGCCATCTTGGGGTGGGAGAAGGGGAGAGATGGGGAAAAAATTGGAATTCAATTTCTTAAGGAATGGATGTTGAAAACTAAAATAATAAATTTTTAAAAGATACTTCAAATCGTTTACCATTTTCTTCTCCAGTAGATTAAGACAAAGTTAAGTAACTTGGCCATAGTTTCACTGCTAATAAGTAACTGAGGCCAGATTTGAACTCTGGTCTTCCTGACGCCAGATTCAGTATTTTATCCAATGAGCTATCTAGTTGCCTCTATATATCTATATCTAAATGTGAGGGATAACTTGCAGTGAAGTTTTCCCCTTCTGAAAAATTAAATCTAGAGTGGCTTCAGCTTCCACTAGGCCTAAGTTTAGAAGTCACCTGATCTTATAGGAATCTGGGACTTAGAGCAATGGAGACAGTGCCACCTCAGCTCAAGATATGCCAGATAAGGACAAAACTGCTTTCCTGGCTTTGAATGGGACACCCACATGTTTCCATGTCCTTTGTCTCCAAGATAGATTCCCACCCATAGGTGGTGAGCTGGCCTCCCCACCAAAGAAAATGAAGGCCAGTTGGGGACTGGGCTTCTGCATTAAAAAGTATATAACCATGGGCTCCTTCCCTGGCAGACACCATTTGAGTGACAGGGGCAGAGGCCTTTCTCATGAGAAAGAATAAAGACCTTTTCCATACTCGGACTCCGATTCCAAACTCTTTCATCCCGCACATAAATAAAAAATGATATTGATATCAATATAGATACACAAACATATATACATAAACATACACATATATACATATAGATACATGTATATGTATCTATATGTGTATATACATATCTATACATATACACCTGTGTATATATCAGGATATATTTGCTTTTTTTGTTAACACTCGGGATAGCACTAATAGCTTTGTATACAATAGAAGAAAAATATATGCACATATGTGTGGGGATATACATACATAAATATAACACATATACACATATATATTTAAAGAACAAAGTCCCAACTTAAAAAATCTTAGTTTCTAAGCAACTTTTCTGATGACCTATGAACTAACAATTTTAAAAAAAAGTTGTTTTTTATGTAGTCTGGTTACTAATATAATTCACTGTTGTGGTTTCCTAAACAACCAGGGGCTTTGGAAAGGCACTCCAAATATGGAGCAGTGTTCTATCGCCTTCTAAATCCTCTTTCCCTTCTTCTTGATTCTCTGAAGTATCTATGAGATTCTCGGTCTTCTTTCAGAGTTAATAACACTGGGGGATTAGGCATATAGCTAGAAGCTGTCAACTGTTTAGCCTCTCAGGGAACAACATGACCTGTGGTCCGTGAACCATGCAGGCAGCCAATATAAGTTATGTCTGTAAAGAAAAATACAAAATAGAAATACTATTTCTGCTGTAGCTATTAAATAATAGAAAAATATATCAGCTTTATACCAAATAGCATGACCCCATAAAATGAAAACAATGTAGTCCAAGCATACACTTATACTCTCCAAGGCATTTTCAAAATCTCCATTCAACATAGTATATACATTTCTAATCTTCAAAAGATTATTTTATTTCATACAAACTGGGTTCAGGACTTCCTATGCCAGACCTCTGTTAAAATCACAAAAAATTACTTTTGAGGTGAAATGCTATTTTGAAATGAGTTGTTTGTCAGTACATTCCATCTGAGACTTCCTAATGACTTACAATTTGATTCCTCTGTGGATTGCTTCTGGTCATGTAGAAGCAATAGCGCATTCAATTTCCAATTCATGGTCTAATAACCCAGTTGGTTAACACAGCATCTAAGAGGAAGGATAACACCTATATCTAAAAGAAAAGTGCCTGAGAAGGGAAAAATCCAGTATGCACTTTGATATGAAATCTCATTGCAAAGACAGTAAAATCACATTATGTCTTCCTTTTAAATGCTTACAAAGTTACACCAAAAAGATGCTTTCAAAATTATTTGTTTACACAGATTCAGATTTATAACAGGAAAGAAATGTAGTCTCTTTCAAAGAGGCAGCCTCTATTGGAATCAAAGGTATAAAAAGCAGTTGGGACCAATCTCACCTAAAGAAGATGACTGTCACGTTTATGTGGCCAGTATTTTAAAGCAACATCAGTCCTCTGAAACTGCTCAACAAACATTCCAAAAGCATTAATTGATTACTATGTACAAGGCACTTTTCTAGGCATTGAGGATACAAATATCAAAGCAAAATAGTTCTTGAGTGATAGTAAAGAGCTTATATGCCCCACCATTCAAAGTGAGAAGTTTAGAACAACTTAGTAAGATGATGAGGAAATTTGTTCTTGATTAGAAATAGATGATCAGAGAATAGTATAATGACACTTTCAGAAATTATATAGCAGCAATTCCTTTCTATAAAGTTTGTGAAAGAGGCAAACAAGCAGAAGAGAGGAGCTAGAAAGGGCATTTAAAAAAATTAATAAATCTCAATACTCAAAGCATAGTAAACAGATTTCTTGTGATTCACATTTAGTGTACCCTGAAAAAAATGGGTCCAGGTTTGGAAATTTTAATATCTGGTATTTTTTAATTTTATCATTTTGACACCTAATAAAATTGGAAAAAATAGTCTAGAATTATGAAAATGGTTCTTTCCGCTTTAGGGTTTCAAGATGAATTAGAAAAAATATACCACATTGCTACAAACCCCATCTTAATAAGCATTTATTATGTACCTATTATGTTAGTTTCTGGTGAGGGATTGGAGGAGGAACAGAAGGAAACAAGCATTTATTAAGCACAGACTACCTATCAGGTATTGTGCCAAACACTGGGGTTACAGTAAAATACAAGCAAAAAGATAGTCTCTGACTTCAATGAGCTTTCATTCTGATTCAGGAAGGCAACATTAATTCTAATTCAGGAGTGCAAAGGGGATAGGGGAAGCAGGGGAGAGATGAACATGCCTAGTTTTGAAGTCCTGAAAGTCAGAAACAGGATTGAGAGATGAATAAAGGCTGGCTTGGATCCCTCCAAAAGATGGAGGTCTCAGGAGGAAATCACCAATAGGAGATGACAGTGGGACCTCTTAAGAAAAGTCAAAATTTACATAAAAACATGGTCTTTTTTCCTGAGGGGGCAACCTAGTTATCATTTGTCCTTAGTTTTCAAAAAGGACCATGGCATGGGGAGGTGATTCCATAACATGCAAGTGAATTGGATTTAAGGGTGTAATGGTAATTAATTTGTTTGATCAGATGTTAAGTAGATCCTAGTAACTTAGTGTTAAGTATAGAATTCTGTCCATTGGTGAAAAGGTGTGAATTTCCCTGTTGACTTGGAAGAATGCCATTGGCTGAGACACTCCCCTGAACCATGTTGACTTGGGAGAAGGCCAGATAAGCAGGAGAATTTCAGAGACAGACAGATTTTGTGGGCTCAATGGCTGACTGAAGACACAAACAGAATGGGACTTTGTTTGTTGGTAGCCTGGCTGATCCTTGAGTTCCAGGCAAGAGAAGTCCTGAAGGGTTTGAGGTGTGTTGAACCTTGTGAACTTCAGTGTATGCCGGGGATTGCCTTGAGGACTGGACAAGGACCTGGGAGCTGTTCATCCCTGAGGACTGGACGAGAACCTGTTAGCTTTAAGCTCCTGAATCTAGGTGATTGTTTGGCAGATTCAGGAGGGAGCTGAGACCAAGGAAGGAGATCCAGGGAATCAGAGAGAATACCCAGAGTCAAAATGATGAAAAGGCTTCCCCTTGGACGAAACTGATGTTTGCAGAGGACAAGAACCTGGGAGCTGTTCATCCCTGAGGACTAGATGAGAACCTTTTAGCTTTCAGCTCCTGAATCTAGGTGATTGTCTGGCAGATTCAGGAGGGAGCTGGGACCAGGGAAGGGGATCCAGGGAATCAAAGAGAACACCCAGAGTCAAAGTGAAGAAAAGGTCTCCCCTTGGACTAAACTGAGGTTTGTTGGAAATCAAGGGGTGGAAGGATTTCTGTGGTTCTCTAAGAACTTTATTTGGAAACCAAAGTTAATGGTTACCCCAGGAATGGAAGATCAGTAAATTGTGAATTGTTGATTGAATCAACTCCCTCGTAGGGAAACTAGGTCATTCCTTTGTTATTTGATTGAATCTTAAAGTGTGATTCTTCTCTTGTTCCTTATTCCTTTCTGTAATAAGATATAATATTGAGACTTTCCTTGTTCTGAAGATTGTATATAATATTGTGAACTGTTAAAACTGTGAACATTGTACTGAATAAAGATTTGTAATGGAATAAATAGAGTGTTCACAAATACTGTGTAATCTGAATCTTAAAAGCTGTTCACAGTAGCATTCTCTCAGGAATCTACTGCTGATTGGCTTTACAAGAAGAAGATTGTGCAAAGTCACCAATCTCACTTTCTCCTCTAGAACATCTGGTTTCAGTGGCAAGATACAGTTCAGGAAGACTGGAGGTGGCCCCAAATGTAGTGGGAGACCTTGGCCTTTTTTATTTTTTTTTGCTTTCTTTTTTTTTTGGAGGGCAATTGGGGTTAAATGACTTGCCCAAAGTCACAGGGCTAGTTAGTGTGTCAAGTGTCTGAGGCCTGTGTCAAGGGTCTGAGGTCGGATTTGAACTCAGGTCCTCCTGACTCCAGGGCAGGTGCTCTACTCACTGTGCCACCTAGATGCCCCTGACCTTGGCCTTTTTAACCTAAGATCTTTAGCAGGTCTCAGTTTCACTGTGGCAACGCCCATTCAGTGATTAAGGCTAGATCAGAAATGAGGCTGAGAATGGTCTCTTTTACCTAGTCAAAAAAACAAATCCATGTGGGAGGGGAAGACCTTCAGGGCTTCTAGTCAAAACAGAAACAACCAATCTTGGCATTTACTCTGGGTCAATCTGGTCCCAAACTATGACCAAGTGGGGCTTACCTGGGCTTTATTGTTGGCCAGTCAATGAGAGATAGGGTGATTTGGGTTTAAGACTTTATCCTTAAGAAAAAAATCTAGCCCCCCCCCAAAAAAATCTAGCCCTTAAACCCCACGACATCTTCCCAGGTTCAAGTGATCAAAATTTACATTCTTTTGGGCATAGGACATGCAGGTAAGGGTATAATACCCTAGGTGAATATCACACACACACACACACACACACACACACAATGTGTGGTAATCAATTAATAAACAAGTGTTTATTATGTGGATAAAATGTGCCAAACTGTGTGAAAAATGCTGAGGATGCAAAAGTGAGGAAAGAGTCCCTAGTTTCAAGGAAATCACAATCTAATGGGGGACACAACAAGAAAATGAATATGCATAAACAGGCTATAAATAGGATGAATAGGAAATAATTAGCAGTGGAAAGACACCGGAATTTAGAGAGATCAGGGATAAGTTCCTACAGAAAACAGGAATTTAGACAGTACTGTCAACCTTATGTTTGGTTAAAGGAGACTAACAAACTAGAGATACAGTTATTTCATTTTATTCCCTTAAAACTAGTGACCTTGTACAAGGAGCCAGACTAAGTCTGACTGACTGAACAAAAGAAAACGAAAGCTGAAACACGTTTTAGAACCTTCCCAATTCAGGGTGGCTGTGTCACATACATTTATGATCTCCATAAATGTTAAATCATTGTATAAGAAGGGAATTTTCTTAATTGAATAGATGGTAAATACAATAAAATAAAAGAGTTGACAAAGCATAGATTGAAATTATGACTCAGGATATCTGTGTTTTCTTTACCATTAACATTCCATAACATAGTATATGTCCAAAAAATATTAAGATAAGAAAAAGTTCCATTACTCAAGTTAATGTCTAGAGTGAAGGGTCTCATCCTTAAGGGTCAAAAAGTAAGCCTATGGCTTTTTTCTGGCTTTGTTGACATAGGAAGAGGTATTCTCCAAGTATATCAGCAATGCAGCATTCACAAAGCCTACAGTAACTATAAGTATGCTGATATGGTTATTAATAAAAAAATGTAAGAGGCTCTCTACATGAGAAGTATAGTCAGAGCATTTATTCAAGTACCAGAAGACTGAGTCCCAAAA